>CM062291.1:447724753-448233577 GCA_031216915.1 Pictodentalium vernedei
GAATCTAGGATCCGATACTTTATTTCCACTGGATGCGTTTGTTGGAGAGGAAATTAATATAGGAACGCATTGACAGCGGTACATGCTTGTGGAAGCGTTCGAAATTGAACTGCCGCTGCGGATCCCATTGGCATCGGACAAAAAATTTCGGTATTGGCTTTCGAACGATGAAACCCGCAGATCAAAAAAATGGTCCCATATTTGGCCGCCATCTTTCTTCTTCCTCTTTTTCTTTTCGTATTTCGAATTTCTCTCTTTTTTTTTTTTTTTTTTTTTTGTCTTATCGCTTTTAGCCGTTAAGCATATCTCGTTCCAAACTGAAAAAAATGTTCAGTTGACTGTTTTGTTGGGACAGTTGCGTTGTGTCCTTGGGCAAGTTGATTGCCCTTGTAGGGCAGACATAGTGACGCTGTGTACTCAGGCGAACAGCACATCGATTGTGCACTTCTGCTCAACCAGTGCTAACCCTGCTTGTGTGGAATTAGTACGTTGGGAGTTTGGTAGTTGCGTGCCGTTGCTCGGTGGTTCCTTCCGGGAACTTCGGACTCCTCTACACATATAACTGCCTAAAATGAGGTGATCCGGGCTATCGAAAGTGTCATTAAAAACCTAATAAATAACTAATAATAAATAGCTATTTTTAGTGCTGTATATATATTTTTTTTTCCGAGTGCTGTATATTTGAGATACAAGATGAGGCAAAATGTTGAAATGTGAAAGTATTTTAGTGTCCTTATTTTCATCATGTGTAACTCTTGTTTCTTTTCTTTGAGCATATATGACCCATGTCCATTTCACCGACGTTTCTCACTTAATCTGGATCACTTTTACGTGTCCGTGTGAAGCCCGTAGCAGCCCCCCCCCCCCCCCCTCCCCCATTACTCCCATGAGTGGCCATTCGGTTTGTTATATTAGTAATCATTGCCACCTTGCAGGAAGTTTCAAGTCCAGAGTAACGTGATTCTTCCAGTCCGGCAGAACTCCATAACGCCTAACTGCGACGTACTGGATGTGATAAGAGGATGTTGCCGTGTGGCACGGTTTATTAACTCTAACCCCCCTCCCCCGAATGATTAATAACTGTCTGGCGTAATAACGTTCTTCAATTTCGCCTCGGGCTGTTAGTCAGCCCCCCCCCCCCCCCCCCCATTCCATAATCATATAATCATGCCATTGTTATATTATTTACCCACGTCTTTGGCCAATTAATGGTGTCGGTTCCACCTCAGTCTGACCGCTAATACATGGTACCACTGGCCTCTGGCTGCCATTCCTTCCTGTCGGACAAGAAATAACCGTAATAACTCCCAAAATTACGTCTTTGTCATATAACAAAGGTCCGTTTCGGTCCCATTTCGGTTCCATTTCGATCGATTTTTGTCCGTTTTTGTGATTAGTCATACCCCTTTTTCTGATGCCCCCAACCCCTAGATTTTAAAAAATTCGAAATTTTTACTGATACAGGGTGGGACTGCATGTTTTCTATCTTTCCACCTTCCCTGGGAAAGTCAACTGATAAAATTAGTAGAGCATATGTCAAACTGTGATTTGAACTTTGCTAGCCGTTACATATATCGGGAAGAGCACGGGTGTAACTCTACTCCAGCCTACAAGGTTTGCTCAATATTTAATTTTTTCATTTTGTGTCCTATTTTATTTCCTTTTTGGGATTGTTTTGCGAGTTTTTCTGGGATGTCCAGTTTATGGTTGTTGCTTGTTTTACGGTATGTGATGGATACATAAAATCCGAAATTGCATTGAAACTGAGTGGCGCAGGGGTGGGGTGGGGGGGGATAAGAATTTTTTATGTGTTTTGTGTGTGTTTGTGTTTTGGTGGAGTGGTCAAAATGAAATGTTCAGACTCACCAGTACAACTAACATGTAAAGCCAAATCCTACATACCAAGTTTGTCGACATTTCTTGAAAAAAAGCAAATCAGAAAATCTTCGACCATTTGTTTTGGGTTTTTTTTTTGCTGGGGGTGGGGGTGGGGGGGGGATTACCTCGCTGTTCACCCACCACACCCTATCTTGGAGGACATTCTGGCCTAAGTCTGGGAGATTTCCAGATAGTCCAGTGCCCCATTCAGAAGAAAATTCTCAGATAAAATTACAGACGACGTTTCGTAAGGAGATCTTACCAGTGTAGTGTACCGGACCTTTGCCATTACTTGGCCACACGCGGGTCTGGCGACCTCAAATTTGTTGGTCGATGTGAACTCCAGTTTTATTTTGACCAGGTGTTAGATAGCCAATAGTTGAGGATTAGGGAGAGGGGGATGTTAGTGGCCTGGCCCATGAGGGATAGTCGGCCTAGTCTTGGGATCAGCCGGCTCATGGTCGAAGACTCTGAGTGTGAACTAGCCTATTGCTGACTGTTGGTCATCCTGTTTTGAGGGTAGGACCGCATAGGGTTAGGAACTGACCGACCCAGTACTAAGGGGTGGGTCGATCCATATTGGGTGTGGGTCACCCATAGTTGAGGGCTCCCTCAGACCAATTGTGCATGATAGCTCAGAATTAGTCGACATATTTTCATCCGAAAGGGCTTAAATCATATAGATGCCCACTAAATTTTAGATTGAATCATCGCGGTTCTTCTTTTCTAAAAACCTTTCCCGGCTTGACAATTTGCGCCCGGTAAGTGTCTTCATGCATTGGAAGTTGACTTTTTTACCGAAAGATTCCCCGTATGGGTTTGGGGGGGGGGGGGGTCAGACCGCCCCTGCCATATTGTTTGTGAGTTGTGGGTGGGCGTCGGGACTTAAGTATACACTTATAGTGTGTACGGTAATCAAATACTGTTGTCTCGGTAATTATTAACAAATGTCCCCGCAGTGCTTCTCTCAGATGTCCCCACAGTGTTTCTCTCACTATTTACCGAAAAATTCCCGTGCTGGTTGGGAGGGGCCAGACCACCCTGCTATCTTGTTTATTTCCTTGTTGGTGGGTATCGGAACTAAAGTAAACACGTATAGTGTGTAAGGTGACCAAATACTATTGCCTCGGTAATTATTAACAAATGTCCCCACAGCGCATCTCTCAGATGTCCCCACAGCGCTTTCTCTCAGATGTCCTCGCAACGTTTCTCTCACTTTTCTCTCACTTTTCTAAAAGCTGTTAAATACAACTTCTTTTGGTTAGATAAGGTTAATTATGGTCAAATTTAACCTAATCCGGTGTTAATTCATTGAAAAAGCTCACAACAATTTTGGTCCCCACAGTGCAGGTCTGAGGCTGATGTCCCCACAGTTACGGTAAAACCGTCCGGAGAGAGGGGAGGGATAGAGAGTGATAAAGAGGGTGAGAGGTGAAATAAGGGGGGGGGGGAGAGAAGAGAGAGAGAGAGAGAGAGAGAGAGAGAGAGGGAGGTTAGAATAATCTGATTATGTATATATGTTTGTTTTTCACATTTGTTATTCGCAGGTAACAGTTGATGCAATCATTGCCGACGTGAAAGAGAATGTGCGGCACGACCCGAGAACAGTCACCTCCATTTACCAAGATCAGATGAGTATCCTCAGATCCGACGAAGTCCACCCAGTCGTCATCAATAAAGTGCCGTCTTACTATAGCCTGAGGTCTGAGGTCTGTTCTTTACCGTTTTCGAGCAAAAACCACCCCAAAACGTCCGAACACTCTTACAATACTGACCGATTAACAAAACCAGCAAATAACGACAAATTAATGATCTTCGCAACAGAAAGTAATCTGCAGTTTCTCAGATAAGCAGACACCTGGTTCTGAGATGGCACCATCGACAAGAGTCCGAACTTGTTCTACCAGATTGTTTTGTACCATATACTATATTTTGTAACTATATAAATTTTTGTTTGTTTTATATTTTTGTAAATTTTTTGTACCATATACTATCTTTTGAAACTATATAATTGTTTGTTTGTTGTATAATTTTGTAAATTTTTGTCTTATATACTATCTTTTGTAACTAATAATTTCTGGTTTTCCAAATAAACACACTGACAAATACTGTTCAAACTAAACACATTAACAGAAAACCAGTCACCTTTATTTTCCATTAAAAAATCCCAAATTAATAGATACGTACTATAAGCGGCAAGCCGTTGATCCATTTAACTATTCACACATCACCCAGAAACGTTCTAAACAATAGCCGTCGGCAGATCGAGGCGATCCCGATTGGTCTACCCCACACATGCACTGAAACCCATACCACTTAATAAAAATTGACGTAGCATGTTCCTGGATAGAAAAGCAGCCGCTCGTGTTTAAAGGGTTATGATGGTGTTAAAGATTTTGAAATTTCAGACATACATTTTGGATGCAAACTTCCTCCGCATGCTACTATTAAATTACGTTTAATATTTTGAGTTTCTGTTCGGCTGCAGGTTTATATTTTTTTTATCCATAAAACATTTGAAAATAGTTTCATTCACTTAATTTCGTAGTTTCTCAAATTCCTTGTGCCTCAAGCTATAAATGCATTTGAACAAACAAATCAATCAACCCACCAGGCCCATTCGCTGCATGCAAACTGGCAAAACAAGCTTAGTCACTGACTGTGTATTTTCTTTGCATTTGCTTGTACAAATAAGTGTGAATGTTTTAATGCACTCCTGTTACCTATATTGATTATGCAGTAATTAATAAGAAATAAGAATTTATTGATAATAATAGTGAAGCGACAAAGTATCTTGCAGGTCCATGACCGCCATTAGTGTTTTGGGGTGATAGTGTTATGCAATTCCACCATTTGCGTTTCCTTGCGGCAAAGTACCTTACCACCCTGAAACCATCGGCACCAGTTGAGAGGCTATTCAGCATCGCTGGCAAAGTCTATCGTCATGACAGATGTCCATTAAAAGACAGTACATTCTAAAAACTGATGATGACCTGATGTAATGAGGATATATGCATAATGCATAGCCATTGTAGTTTCACAAATTGAAATTCGTTGTTTGTGGTACTTATATATTAGTTGTTTGTGTTATATTTGTAGTTGTGCATTTCCCGTAATAAAAAATAAAACTAAATATTATTGTTCCATGTCTGATTTCTCCATATATCCTAAAAAGGTATTGCCGATGTAATTAATTACATGAACAAAGTAATTGAACTTAATTTCTTTAAAATTTTAGGGTAATTGTCATTGTAATTGAGAATTTGGGATGTAATTGTAATCAGTTCCTTTACTATGTAATTGGCCCCAGCCCTATTTGTAATGTCTTGCTTTGCTAACTGAAGAATATGAAAAACGTATCACAAATACTGATTCGTGTTGTCGCAATGGATTTGGTACTGACATGTGGCGATTGGGTTTTTTTCGACCTTATCTAAAATCGTGAATGTGAAAAGACACTGCATCACTGAAGGCATAGTATGCTTTAAAACTTTTATCTAAACCATGAGTAATCAGTCTCAATCGCAAACGTAAACACAAGCTTGATCTGTAGACGAGAGCTTTAATGCCAAGATAGTTTATCAACTTCTCCGATAAGACAGCAAAAACATCACCCCCACCGCCTCACTCTCTCCTTAGTCACCAAACCACTTAGAAACTTAAATATCCACACAGGCAAAACACCTGTCAAAAGACGTTTTTTAGCCAACACCGGTGACGCAACCATGGGCATACATAGGGAGCGTTACCATGAAACTGTCGCCGTAAATCTATTCCTCGTATCAGATGCTCCTCGGATAAAATATCACATCCAGCGCCTATGGACGCTTTATTAAAGACCCTACCAAGACGAAAACCCAAACTGCAGAATCCATTACGTTAACACTCGTCCGACGAGTAGTCCAACCACTCCTAAGAAAAATGCATTCGCTAAACGAAAAGAACAGGAAAGATAATATGGACTCGCATTATTATGGCAAAATCATATGCATATATATAGCGCATATCCCTTCGCACTGTTGTTTTTCTTTTTGAATACATTAAACGTGTATAAACAATCCGAACATAAAGGTTGTTTTCTAGTAATATTTAATATATGTGACATGTAAGGTGATTTCCACTTGCATTACAGTTCTATCGTGGTAATATACTCACCTTCTTAGTCTACATATCACAATAACTGACGTTACTCCAGTAATTATCAATGCTACGGCCAAAATGGAATTTACTATTATAGATACAGCGGAAAAATGAGATACCAAACCAGCTGCTGAAATAGAAGACAAAATGCCATCGTTGTTGGAGAAGAACAGCTGGAGATAGTGTTACTTAGGAATATTCAACATTGAAGTCCGGATGAGAAAGACTGTACAAAGGTTTTAACGTGTAATTAATATGTGACAACAAAACGGAGCATGGATAAAATCGATCGTAGCGTTAGAGACTGATTCTAAAGTATGGTAAACAGACAATCACTCAACGAATGGGGTTTTAGACAATAAAAAATGTCAAACGCATATATTTGAGCATCACATCGAATCACGTGACATGGAGAAGATCAAGTCGGTGTTTTGTCGCTGCGGAAAATAACGTTAAAAGGAAGGATTTTAATTATGGGCTCAGCCGTATTTATGTGTATCTGTGGACATTATGCACTATAGAATCATTATTTGCCACATTTTGTTTTGATCGCTGCAGAAAAGAGTAGTTATATGGTGTCTATAGAGAAATTCTGTGGATGTTGTTTGTTGATGTTGCTGCCCTTGGCAACCAATATGGCGCTACCCAGTAGATGTAAAGAAATGTGACTGTATCAAGCTGGCTCTCTCTCTCTCTCCTTTTTATTGTGCTCTGCGGTTCAAGCATCAGTCATCAAACTTTAGTCATTAATCATTAACCATGAGTAGTTATTCAGATCTTCAGGATGAAGCATTGTCATGAAAAGGTCGACCGTTTTGAGTTCCACATCTAATGCCGATGAGAGTATGAGTAATAATACAGCTTCAAAGCCAAAAGGTTCACGAATTTCAACAGGAAAAGCTTCTCAACCCTCAAAGAAACATAAATCTGACACTTCAGCCTGTGGTATCCCCAATCAGCCTTCTATAATAAGCTTCACTTCCGATATGAGTGGGTTTGAAAGCATTTTGTCTGAAATAAATAATAAACTTGATAATGTCGTCACAAGGGAGTCCCTTGATGTTGCTGTCAAACCGCCAGTCAAAAGTGCCGACTTAACCAGAATTCTCAGTACAGATAAGGATGAAATTTTCACAAAATTAAATAACCTAACTGATGCCCTGGAAAGTCGAATACTGGCTGCTGAAATACGCAGTGACAAACTTGTAGTCCAGGGGACCCCTGTAGGATCATTTTTCGATTAGGACCCAACTCTGAAACGTCTCCTGGTGGCCGCCATCTTGAATTGTAATATGGCCGCCATATTGGACATACTTTTGCCTATAACTTCGAAACTAAGGCAGATAGAAATGCGATTTCAGTGCCTACCACCACATTTTCGTGGTCAAGGAATCCAGTAAAATCATTAGTGTGAACTTCCGGTGTCGGCCATCTTGGATTCCAAGATGGTCGCCGTATTAAATATAATTGCATATAACTTCGAAACTAAAGCAGATAGAAAAGCACTTCCTGATGTTAAGCGCCAATTTTCAGGGTCAAGGAATACATACATATCAATATTTAGATCATCCGGTACCCTCCATATGCTTCCTAGATGGACAAATAATGCACAAATGCCTAACATGAGGTGCAGCTCAGGCGGACAACTGGTAGCGGGTTATTTGGCCCCTCCACGGAGGGGGGGGGGGGGGGGGGTGTAATTGAGCCTTATTTTATAAAATCGTAATTATTATTTTATTGTTGCTTAACGCCACATCATCAGCTAAGGCTATATCGTGGCGAGAAAACTACTTAAACAACAAGTGTCAAGTATGAATTAAAATTAATTGAATAAAACATGAAATAATCACAACAAAACCTAAAATCAGGAGCAGTTGAAAAAGTAATAACTAAGGTTATAAAAAACAGAATATTTATAAAATCAACCTGTTGACATTTAGACTTGTAGAGTCTACATTAAAAGAATAAAAACAAGTTTAAAATTTATTAAAAAGGTTGATTTCTTTCAAAAATGAGATTATTTTATGCGGGAACGTGTGGTAAAATAAATCTCGTAGAGATTGAACTGTAAACATTGCCCTCTAACAAGATTAAAATCAGAACAATTTAAGAGAATGTGCTCCACTGACAACACCTGCTGTCATGGAACACATTCTGGTCGCACATTACCCTCTAACAGAAAGGAATGTGTAAGTCGTGTGTGACCAATATGACACCGTGTCAGAATAACATGATCTTTTCTACAAAGGTTACTGGATGGGTAGTGATCTTATAAAATAGAATCTACATAGAATCTAATCTAATTATAGAATAAATAGAATAAATATATAAATAAATATATATAAATATATAATCTGATCTTTTATACATATAGAATCTACTCTTACTGCTAACGACCTAGAAAACACAGCGCTTCTGCGAGTTCCACCTCTCGTCACCGCTCTCGAAGCAAAGACGGGAGGAAGAACTCGTAGAAACCCTGTGTGCTCAGGATGGTGCCACATTATGTTCATGCAAGTTCTGTTGTATGTTTTAGGTGCTGAAACTTACTAACTAATGATGTCCAAGTCGTTCAAGATTGTGCCTTCTTCGTCAACAGACCTGACTTCATCTGGGGTATCTGTGTCCTTTGCCAAAGCCAAAAACAAGAACCTATTGTCGTGCCTGGGAGGGGAAAACGGTTTGCCAAATGAATGGGATACAGTACATTGGCCCGAGAACTAAGTGACGCTCAAGATGCCGGCTTCAACCCACTCAAAATTGATTTCGATAGACTAGATGATGGACCTGGTATTGAGCAAACACTTCGTGCACATGAAGATTGCTGGCATAAACTGTGTAAAAATGAACACTCTCAGCAGAAATTAGATAGGTGGAGAAAACGTACGGCTCCCAGTGACGATACACCCGAAGCCTCTCTTCGCAAAGCTCGGAGAATAAGTACAGATTATAGTAAAACAAGCGAAAAGGATACATGTCTGTCCTGCGATGGTACGGACGGCGACCTTCATACTGCGTCAACATTCGCAATTGATCATACAGTGCGGCAATATGCAATTAAACTGAAGGACACATTTGCTCAGAAAAATTGCTGGTGGTAATCTGGTGGCTATAGAAGCAAAGTATCACACATCCTGTATGACTAAACTTTTTCACGATGCAAGAGCTGTGCAGAAATGCCGCGAAGACATTCACATTTCATCATTTGATGGCATAGCATTGGCAGAACTTATAGCCCACATTGATGAAGCCAGACACAGCTCCTGTCTTCCGTCTTTCTGACCTCGCCGAGACGTATCGCCAACGTCTGGTTGATCTTGGGATGTCTCCTGAGACTCAAGTCAATCGAACACGTTTAAAGGAGAGACTCCTGTTGAACTGTCCACATCTGACGGCGACAAAGCATGGCCGTGAAATCATCTTTGTAGTTGACCGTGATATTGGAGATGCAGTTATTAGAGCCTGCAACACAGATTCGGATATCATGTGCCTGGCAAAAGCAGCAAGTGTAGTTCGAAGACAAATTTTCGAAAACGATTACACGTTCAACGGAATATTAGGTCATAAGGAACAGATGAAATCTGTGCCCAGCGTGTTGCTTGCGTTTGTGAGTATGCTACTTGAAGGACCTAACATAAAAGACCAGATAGATCGAACAAAGCTCCAGCGAAATGCGGGATTAACAATTGCTCAGTTGCTCGTTTTCAACAGTGTTAAACATTCCGGTCTCAAAGGCCATGTTCGACACAACAAATCACAGGAGACACCTCTGCCAATTTTTCTTGGCCTGAAGATACATTCAAAGACCAGGAAGCGTGAACTTGTGGATCGATTACATAGTCTGGGGCTCAGCATTTCGTATGACCACTTGCTAAGGGTGTCGTCTGGTGTAGCAAACCGTCTTTGCACTCAGTATGAAAGAGATGGTGTGATCTGCCCACCACAGCTTCGGAAGTGTGTATTCACAACAGGTCAAGCTGACAATATAGATCATAATCCAGGCTCAGTTTCTGCAAAGGACTCTTTTCATGGGACTGCTCACTTTCTCTGTCAACATCCAGATGAAACTAATTCCGCCCAAATTCGCTCAGATACGTCACTATTTGATGACAAATACAATCAAACTAAACACGTCCAACAGCTACCAGCAAAGTACACAGGTATACCTGCTGCACAGGCCCTTCCGAAGGCTGCGTATGTTCCTATTTACTATGGATCTGTTAGGCAACCTACAGAAGTAGCGCCAGATCTGAGGGAGGACCGTAAACTAGAGTACATGTGGTTGGATCACCAGATGACGATTTGTCAGAAGGAGACGCAGCTGTGTGCAGATGTCATGGGCTGCATACCATGCTTCCAGACAAAAGGATCTTGCAACTGCGCAGACAAATGTGTCATTGCTACCATTTTTCCGTGAGAAGTCAACCTCTGTGTCTATGAGCTCCTATGTCATGAACAACAATGCCGCTGCAACTCAATTTCTCAACCCCGGACAGACGCCCATCCTCACGATGGATCAGCCGTTATATGCCTTAGCAAAGTATCTCCAATGGCGGTTTCCAAACTTATTTGGGGAGGACAATTATGTGATAATGCTAGGGGGATTACATACAGAGATGGCTGCCTTGAGGACCATTGGAGATATCCTTGACGCAAGTGGATGGACAGATGATTTAACACAGGCAGAAATTGCGACTGCAGGTACCTGTGAAGGATTCCTTCGCGCATCTCATGTGACCAAAACCCGCAGGGCTCATCAGGTTACTGCCGCAGCTTTGTATCAGTTACAGCAGGAAGCCTACTTGCATTTCAAGGAGATGGAAAACAGTGACAGTGGTCAGATCGAAGCAGATGGATTCACAGAGTGGTGTGCTGAGAGGTCTGAAATGTACCCACAGTTCCATTTTTGGCAAACAGTGCTGTATTTTGACCTGTACGCAAGCCGAGTTGGTACCATGGTTCTTCGCATTGGCCCATCCAAACTATGCCCACTGGTTACCGGTTCATGTGCGAGATATGTCATCCTTGCAAGAGAGATGTCCAGATGTCTTTCGTGAGTTCAAACGCGGAGCATTTACTACCAAGAAGACAGGCCGACCTTTCTCTACCATTTCATTGGACAAAAGCACACGAACAGCTAAATGCACTGGTTAAGGGAGACGGTGGAGCTGTTGGCTTGACTGAAAACCCCGGAGCACTTCGGAGATGGATGGTGGCGGGGCCTGAAATAGCAAGACTGGTTGATGAGTTTGAGGACGGCTTCGACGAAGATGGGACTACCTCTGACGTCACTATTCCGGATCGCCACCATGAGCAGACAAAAAGTGTCCAGGAGAAATTCGTTCACGATGTACACAGTCACTGGTGATCACAATTGAAGAGATGGGAAATCCGTTCATGGAAGAGAGCATGGACCTGCTGAATCTAAATTCCAAAGCCATCATGCCAAATAAAGTTGTTAAAGCCATGGAGAATGCCTATTCGCTGGGGAAGGCAAAATACAACCAATTCATGGAAGAACGTTTCAAGTCGAATTCGAAATCAATTGGAGACACCATTCCCCGCAGCAACCTGGCTATGTTTAGCAAGCCTGGTACGGAGAAGACCAAGGCAGCAGGGAGGCTGACTGAACTGAAAAATGACAGACCTCTGTTTTCAAGGCTGTACATTGCAAGTCAAACCTGAGAAGGCGATGTTGATGAATTCTTCAAGCATGAGAACCAGTCAACCCCACCGTCACTGGCTACTGGAGGTCAAATGCGCCAGGGTGACAAGCATAACCTTTTGGGCTGGCTCGAAGGAAATGAGACAAATAGTCATGGTACTTCCTTGGATGTTGATGGTAAAGTCCTCGATGGACCTGCTGTAGTTCACTTTCTGATTCCTGGAACCTGTGGTACCTTTGAGGATTATGCCAAGGAGGTCTTCACTGTCAATCGAATCGATATTGTATGGGGTACTTACAAGTCAGACAGCTTGAAAAACACAACGAGAGAGAAGAGGGGCTGTGGCACTCGGCCTCGGGTTTCATCCTCCACAAGAATTCCAGGCAACTGGCCAGGCTTTCTTCGAAACAATGAAAACAAACAGGAGTTGTTTCGATTTCTTGCACAAAAATTTGTGGACTATGAACCTGAAGGTGACAAGACAATCTACAGCACGGTGGATGATCAAGTTGTGTGCACATCCAGAGGCACCATAACTTCAGGACTTGCTCCTTGCTCCCATAAGGAAGCAGACTCGAGGATTTTCGTCCATGTTAAGGACATGGCTCAGCAAGCACACACGCAAGTAATGATCCGCACTGTTGATACTGACGTGGTGGTCATAGCAGTTGCCAAATTCTTGCATATTGGTCTGGAGGAGCTATGGGTTGCCTTTGGTACTGGTAAAAACTACCGACACATTGCAGTACACCAGATAGTCAGCAGCATTGGGGCAGAGAAGTCGCAGACACTGACATTTTTTCATGCATTTATAGGCTGCGATACGGTGTCATTCTTTTCAAACCGTGGGGAGAAGTCTGCTTGGCAGGCATGTCAAGCATATCCTGAGGTTACAGACGCCTTCCACACACTGTGTTCGAGCCATCCTGATGTACCGAAGACAGTGATTTAGACTCTGGAGCGGTTTGTGGTACAAATGTATGACCGCACCAGTGAACTTCAAGATGTAGATGCGGCAAGACGCTATCTCTTTTCCAATAAGTCTAGGGAGATCGAAAACATTTCTCCAACAGCAGCAGCAGCTCTATTAGAACACACGAAGAGAGTCGCATTCCAAACAGGCCACATCTGGGGCCAGTGTCTAGGCGCCAAGCCATTTGTTCCCTCATCAGGTGATTGGGGCTGGGTGAAGTCTGATGGACAGTGGGGAATTGTATGGGCCACTCTTCCCGAGGCCCCCAAGGCTTGCTACGAGTTGCTCAGCTGCAAGTACAAAAATACCTGCACGGGGAACTGCAAGTGTCACAGGGCAAACCTTCAGTGCACTTCACTATGCGCTTGTGATGGTCAGTGTTATGACAAATGAGTTAACTGCGAGGTCTAACACTAACAGTAGACTGCATTATATGCCTAGGTATGGAGGGTGTCTATCTTGGATTCAAATATTGCAGCTACACGTATTCTTTACTTGGAAATGGGGGTTACTCATTCGTATTGCTTTTCTAACTGCCTAACATTCAAAACTATAGGCAATTATGTTTAATACCGTGGCCATCTTGGAATTCAATATGGCCGACACCGGGTGTTCAAAATAATGTCTTTACTGGATTCCTTGACCCTGAAATTGGGGGTCAGACATTACAATTGCATTTCTATCTGCTTTAATATCTAAGGCGGGTAGAAATGCAACTCCAATGGTTGATCCTCATTTTCAGGCAATTATGTTTAATACCGCGGTCATCTTGAAATTCAATATGGCCGACACCGGATGTTCAAAATGTATCAAAGGCAGAAAGAAATGCAATTCTAGTGGCTGACCCCCATTGTCAGGCAATTATGTTTAATACCACGGCCATCTTGGAATTCAATATGGCCCACACCGGATTTTCAAAATAGTGTCTTTACTGGATTCCTTGATCCTGAAATTGGGGTCAGACATTGGAATTGCATTTCTATCTGTCTTAGTATCTAAGGCAGATAGAAATGCAATTCCAATGACTGGCCCCCATTTTCAGGCAATAATGTTTAAAACGGCGGCCATCTTGGAATCCAAGATGGTCGACACCGGAAGTTCAAACTAATGATTTTACTGGATCCCTTGACCCCGAAAATATGGGAGTAGCCACTGAAATTACATTTCTATCTGGCTTAGTTTCAAAGTTATGGACAAAAGGATGTCCAATGTGGCGGCCATATTGAAAGTCAAGATGGCGGCCACCAGGAAGCGTTTCAGAGTTGGGTCCTAATCGAAAAATGATCCTACAGGGGTCCCATACAAGTGTGCCAAGTTTCACAATTTCTCCACAAAGTGAAATATTCTGCCATATTTTTGTCTTAGCCGTTGTACTATTGAGGACGAACTGGGGAGTGTCAAAGCTGAACTAGTCTCCAAAACTGGCGAACTAACTAGACTGAACAATGAGATTACAGATCAGAAAAAAACAGCAAAATAACGTAGAACAACACACCCGGAAAGATAGCATCAGAATTTTTGGTGTACCAGATGACAGTAAAAACGAAACTGTGCTTAAGTGTGAGAATAAACTCATTGACATATGCCGACGGACTCTGGGGGTAGAAGTCTCTAGTTCTGATATAAGCATAGCCCACAGACTAGGGAAATTTAGTGCTGACAAACCCAGGCCTATAATTCCAAAGTTTGTCACTCGGAGGCTGAAATCGTAGGTAACTGGAAACAGAAGAAAACTCAAGGGGACTGGTACTGTGATAAAAGATGACTTAACAAAAGCCAATCCGTTACTGTTAAAATCAAGCAATGACCACCCAAATATTCAAGACTCTTGGTCTCATGATGGCAAAATATTTGTCAAATACAAAACCTCTAACAGAATCAAGCCGATATCTTGTCTGGAGGATATATAATCAGCTCACAATCCAAAACTGTATTCACAATTAAGGCCTAGTTTGGTTATTGTTGTACACTAATCTCAAAACCCTAGAAATCCCACGCAAGATTATAAAATTCCACTCAAAACTTGAACGAAGCAGTGAAGGAGTCTAAAGAAACAATGTCAGGGAAATCAACTGGATGATCTAGCTAAGATATTCGAAGTCAGCGAGTTCCCTACATGAGGATGTGGGGGTGGGGGGGGGGGGGGGGTGAAAATTTCCGACAAGGTTTGTGACAACTTACCCAACGTGACGTCAGGGACGGACGGTGCAGATCACAAACATCGCCAAACGATTTATATTCTGTTTTAATTTTTTGTTTCCAGAACATGGCCTGTGACCTCTCATTGGAGCGAGCTTGTATATTATGCTTTCATTTTTTGTTTCCAGAACATGGCCTGTAACCCCTCATTGGAGCGAGCTTGTTGAGCTCGTTCTGGTGAGGGTCATGAGCTGTTATGGGGCCAAGGAATGATCACCTTCAGTTATTCAAGAAATATGCTTGTGTAGCAGGAAGCAAATTGTCTCCCTTACATCTCGTTAACGTTTGATGTACGTTTTCTAGAGGTGCGAGGTTGAGGTGTTTGAGGAGCGGTTTGTTCCCTCCCAAGCACCTATGTGCGTGCCGGTATCGCGGGGGGCACTCCAATGCATAGTATTGGAGTGGCGCCCGTGATATTGGTCCGTTCATGGGTCTTGGTGTGGCAGCAATAATTTATGTTATATAAAACCTGATTTGTTTACCATCGCTGTGTACATTGTTGTAAAATATTTAGGTTTGTGTTACAATTTGGTCGAGGCTTTTTGCGGGTTTCCGTCCACGTTAAAAGAGAAAAAAATACAAGGTAAAACACTATTTGCCTAACTTTCTCTCTCTTGACATGCCATCGTTACTGGAGTGAAACAATTCGCTCTGTTGTTCGCTAGCTCATTTGTGTAAAGTGACGATCGCTCTGAAATTGGCAGCCAGATGCCTATTGGCAGCTGGCTGGGAATTTTAGAGCTCCCTTCATTTTTAGGACGACTAAAATTGCTGTCAACTAATTTATGAAACGGCTCTCCTCCTTCCCACGTCAGACTGAATGGCATTTAAAACGATCAGATGTGTGTTGATTAATAAAATTGTGGTTTAAACTCAGAGTTATTCTCTTTAAGAGATCTGAATCCGTGATATTAAAGAATAGTGGCACCCTAGACCCGCTACTCTTTTACACTGGGGGCTCGTCCGGGATCTCTTCAGTGTATGGAAATTAAAGAACCACATCCTTTGAATTCTTGATCCATATGGATACATTTGTAGTGAAAGGAGCCGATTCGGGGCTGAGTTTTCCCCATATTAGAACGACCGATCTTCGCACTCCGCGTACTTCTGGTGTTCGGTTTTCCACTCCTGGAAGTACGACTTATGGACGGAAGCCTGTGCCTACCAACCTATTGGGTTTGGGGCAATCAATGTCCGCTATCAGTAAAGATCGTAGAGGAAAGGCAAGTGGGTGGAATATTTCCTCCCCAGGCAATCACCATATTTCCAGTAAGGCCCAAGTACCCCAAGGTCACGAGAGGCATATGGAACCCCTTCCATCTGGGTACACTAGCACCCCTTCATTGTTTTCAATGACAGGAGCCTATGGCCAAGCAAAGGAGGGACCATATAAGTACTATGGCTCAAAAGGTGGCGAACTTGAAACTAGGCCCACTAGGTTTGGTAATGTAAATATTGTAGATAATTTTAATTTGATTGATTTTGAGGAAAATCCACCACCCCGGAAGATAATTCCAGGGTACTTACAGATTTGTTTCTTCAGAGTGGAGGGACAACGCATTTGAAGGACCAGAGTAATGTTAATAAGCAGACGTTCTCTAATTCCCAGTTAATTGGAGATTGTTTTCAAGCAAATAATCCTTTTTCTCCTTCGTCATTGCAACTGTCACAGGAGGCCCCTAAACGGGGCATAAATCCAAATGTAACTGCCATCACTAGTCCACAATCTATTGGCTTAGTTAAGTCCCGAAAGTTTAAAGAACCTGACAAGTTTGACGGAAAATCCATGGAGTGGAAGGATTATATACTTCACTTTGAGCAGGTAGCACTATGGAATTCCTGGACGCGGGCTGAAATGGCCCAGCAACTGATAATGTCCCTAAGAGGGACGGCTCAGAAAATGTTGGGAGATTTGAGCCCTGAGCAGTTACAAAATTATGACCTGCTTAAGGGTGTATTGGCTCAACGTTTTAACCCACCAGAAAGAGAGTCTGCCTTTAGGGTAGAGTTTAGATCCCGTAGGAGGCAATCACGGGAGTCTTTGGCTGACTACGGGTTTGCTCTTAGGAGACTTTGTTCTATGGCATATCCTCAGTTGCCGTTCAGCTCCAGAGAAATGTATGTGATAGATAGATTCATTGATGGGTTGGATTCTCATGAGTTAAAGAAACATATTCAATTCCACCACCCAACTACATTGGAAATTGCCCTCAGTTATGCTGAGAAGTTTGAAGCTTTTGTGGGTAATCCTGCTCAATTTCTAAATTCAGGTAATTTAGGTAATATTGCTCAGGGTAAATTGTTTGCTGTTGATTTGAATTCCCCTAGTGACAATGTTTCTGTGGCTGAAGGTGCTGAAAGTGCCGAGACTATTAATTACAAGCAATCAACCAGTGAAAGGGTCAAGGTCCCCAAAACAAAGAGTTCAAGGTCACAATCGAAGCCATCTAAGTGTTGTTTTTTTTTGCAATAAGCCTGACCACTTTATTCGTAATTGCCCTGAAATTCAAAATCTGCGGGACTTGAAAAAGCAGTTGACTAACGACCAGGAAAACTACACAAGACTGATGTTGAGGCCGGAAGCTCAGTCGAGGTGAAACATACTAATGGGTCATACAAAATGAAGGCATTTTCTGAGTCCTCTTTGTAAATTGTATGATGCAAGGTGTGTGCACGGAAATGCTTGTAGATACAGGGGCCCATGTAGTATTCTTTCTTTTGAATTATTTTCCTCTTTGAGATCTGTTAAATTAAGGACTAGTAACGTGTCTGTTAGCTATGCTACTGCAGATGGGACACCCTTGGAGGTCAAAGGGGAGGTTGAGGTCAATATTATCATAGGTGGATCAGTTGTTGAACAACATTTTTTGTTTGCTAACATTCAAGGTGCTGTTGGCATTCTAGGGATGGACTTTTTGCTACAAACAGGGTCAGATATTTCACTTTCTAGACAGGTGTTTTGTGCAAAGGGTTTCAAGGCGAAATTGTTTCAAAGAAGAAGCAAACGCTGTTCTTACCTAGCACTCAGAAAATGTGTTACCATTCCGTCAAATTCAGAGAGGTTTGTTGGGGTTTTCTAGAAAATTGTAGTTCATTGCCTTCAAATGTCATGCTTGATCCCTATAATTACATGCTTAGGAAAGGTTGTTGTATTCCCAAGAAGGTTTATACAACAGAAAGGTGTCACCAGTTAGTACAAATAATGAACATAACTGATCAACCCATTAGGCTTAAGAAGCGACTGTGTGTGGGTCAAGTCGTTCCTGTAGCTATTGCAAATGATCAAATTTTTTCGAAAACTGTTGTTCAAGAGGCTTCTGATTCGATCACTATACAGCATAATCCTGACACCCAAAGTCAATGTGGTGATTCCCAAACTTATGCCAGTAAAACCTTTTTGAAGTTGCCTGAGCATTTGCAATCTTTGATTGACGGTTGCTCTGGCAAATTTTCTGTTTTGCAGGTACAGGAAATTGCTGGTTTTGGAATTTCAGGATATATTTTTGGGTACTGATGGGAAACTGGGAAGAACTAGCCTGGCTAGGCATGTAATTGACACGGGAGACGGTAAACCCATTAAACAGCCATGCAGGCGTCTTCCTTTTCAAAAATTCCCCAATTCGAATCTGAAATGGATAAAATGATTAAAGAAGACATCGTGGAACCCAGTGACAGTCCTTGGGCCTCACCAAGTTTACTTGTCACCAAGCCTGATGGCAGCATCCGGTTTTGTGTCGACTATAGGAAAGTTAATGCTGTTACTATAAAAGACGCCTACCCTTTGCCCAAAATACAGGAATGTTTGGATTCACTTGCGGGCTGTGTGTGGTTTTCTAGCGTTGATATGGCTAGTGGGTATTGGCAAATAGAGATCAAAGAGTCAGATAGACCTAAAACTGCATTTATAACGCCACGGGGCCTTCACCAATTTAAGGTTTTACCCTATGGGTTATGCAATGCGGTGGCCGTGTTTGAGCGCCTCATGGAAGTAGTACTCTCAGGAATGCAGTGGAAACGTTGTTTGTGCTACATCGATGACGTTATTATTTTTGGTTCAAATTTTGAGGTTGCATTTGAAAACTTGAGAGAGGTGTTTAAAAGGTTTCGTCAATCTGGTCTTAAGCTAAAGCCTAAGAAATGCCAATTGTTTCAGGAGAATGTTTCTTTTCTGGGTCACCTAGTTACACCGGAAGGAGTAAAGTGTGATCCCAAGAAAATTGAGGCAGTGGTTAATTGGCCCAGACCTACAAATGTGCATGAGATTAGGAGTTTTGTTGGGATTGCCAGCTACTATCGACAGTATTGTCCCAATTTTAGTGACTTAGCCAGCCCTTTGATTAAGTTGACGAGGAAGAATGTCCGGTTTAAATGGGATTCAAGGTGTGAGATGTCATTCGATAGCTTAAAAAGGATGCTTACTTCATCCACAGTGCTTTCATATCCCCGCCGGGAGGGGGAATTTATTTTGGACACCGATGCAAGTTTGGAAGGTTGGAAGGTATAGGGGCTGTTTTATCTCAGATGCAGGAGGGACAAGAACGGGTGATATCATACGCCAGTAAATCTTTGAACAGACAACAGCGAAATTATTGTGCCACCTACCGTGAACTGCTTGCTGTCACTAAGTTTGTAAAACATTTTAAGCATTTCCTGTTAGGTAAACACTTTTTGATAAGAACAGACCATGCTTCATTGATTTGGTTAAAACATTTCAGGGGTGCTGAAGGAATGGTCGCTAGGTGGATTTCAGTCCTTGAAGTATTTGACTTCCGCATAGAACATAGAAGAGGCACACATCACAAAAACGCGGATGGTTTGTCTAGACGCCCATATCGCTTGTGTAAGAGAAATGATTGTCCTTGTGGTTGTAATCCTGGTTATGTTTGGTCTAGTACCACTGGTGTGCAGAATGAGAACTTTCAAAGATCTGCTGATTCTATTGCATTGAAAACACAGGGAAAACTCAAACCAGAGAAGCATATTACTGAAATTAGTCCCAAGACTTCTGAGTCTGCTTCTAGGTTGGGAACGCCCATCTCACAAATTGATAAACCAGGCTTTGCTCTAGTAGATTCTACCCATACATACCCCGGAGTTATGAGTATCGAACAGCATGGCCCTGATTGTAGTGATGACCTTGACAGTACTCTTAGTAATTGTGAAGAAAGTGTTGAGGATCTGGCCAATTGGTTTCAAATATTTGACAAGGCTGACCTTTCAGTGATGCAACAGTCAGATGGAATAGTGGGCCCCATATTGGAAATGAAAAGTACATTGTCAGTCAAACCAGGCAGGAAAGATGTTGCTCACTTGTCGTATGAATCTAAGTGTTTGTGGTCTCGTTGGTCTTCTTTGGAAGTAAAAGACGGCATTCTTTTTTTAGTAGAGGATAAAAAAAGTTACCTTGTCGTCCCGAATCAGCTTCAGGATGACCTGTTTACTCAGCTCCACTGTAATCAGATAGCTGGACACTTGGGTAGGGATCGAACTTACCAAGCTATGCGGTCCAGATGTTTTTTGGCCTGGGATGTTTTCTGACATATCTCGATGGTGTACCCAGTGTGATAAGTGTGCTCAATCTAAACCCGGTCCCGGTAAGGGTAAATCATCTTTGGTTCAGGACTACGTCGGTGCACCGTTGGACAGAATTGCTATTGATATCATGGACCCTCTTCCCATTTCTCATAATGGAAACGAGTACATCATGGTTGTTTGTGACTGTTTTTCGAAATGGACTGAGGTGTATGCTTTACAGAACCACACAGCTGAAACAGTTGCAAAGAAGTTAGTAACGGAATTTTCTGTTAGGTATGGGATACCAAAACAGATCCATACTGACCAGGGGGCCGAATTTACGTCTAAATTGTTCATGTGTTTGTGTGAGATTTTGGAAATACATAAAACCCGAACTACACCATATCGACCACAGTCGGATGGTTTAGTTGAACGGTTTAACCGGACTCTCAGACAAATTTGGAAGCCTTTTGTTGAAGATGTTCAGCGGGATTGGGACGAAAAGTTGCCATTTGTTTTAATGGCGTATAGGGCCACAATTCATAACAGTACACAGTGCAGTCCAAATTTATTAATGTTTGGCAGGGAAGTTAATTACCCTATCGACTTTTTGTTGGGCAACTGTGAGTTTGGCTCCAGAGCGAGATTTCGTTTGTACGTGATCTTCAGATTAAATTGAGGGGTAGTTTTCAATATGCTTGGGAGTGTTTGGGAGACGCGGCCCAACGTCAAAAACGAAATTACGACAGGGGATTAAAATCAAGTTCTTTCCAGGATGGTGATATTGTTTGGAGGTATTATCCGCCTCATGCCAACAAAAAGTTAGCTATGCCTTGGGTTGGACCCTATAGGGTGATTAAAACCCTTGATTCAGTAACATGTCAAATCAAACACCTAGCAAGTGGGAAAGAATTATTAGTCCATATTGACCATCTAAAACCCTATGAGGGAATATCGTTTAACGATACTTTAGATTGCCAGACTGAAGGTATAGATGAAGTTGATGTCCCCGAGTGTGAATTTATTGACACAGAGTCGTTGGACACTTCCTCTGGTGATCGGGATTCTGATGGATTTGTATTGGTCGGGCCCCCCTTCTCCTATCCCAACTCGTACTCGTCTGGGACGGGTTGTAAAACCACCGAACCGTATGGACCTATAGAAGTGTGCATCTTGGGAGAATGTTTCTTGAACAATGAACTACATGGAAATTGGGAAGGGATAACTCTGGGTGTGCGAGATCGCTTCTGGTTTGGTAGTTTTTGTGGAAGCGTCTATGACATTGCATCTGCCGAAATAAAAATAAATTCAGAAATTATGTTTAGTCACTGTATGGAACTGTTCCGTTTTATCGCTGAATGCCTGCGGTGAAGCGAGATATGTTTTATACCTTGTGAACCATTTTTATTGGTAGTGGATACTTAGAGTTATTAGTAAATTTCAGCACATAGTCAGATTATTTCTTTTGATGTTTCCATTCATACCGGCGAGCCAGTGAGTTTCTCTTGCATTTGGGTTTGTCTGAATTGCTGTTCCAATTTTCACGTGGTGAGTTTGTATATTGTACTTATTTTGTTTTTGTTCTCTATACTTGCAGAATGAATAGAGATGTATTACAACTGATGGTCCCCGATGGGGAGTTAGAAGAGATCGATATGGATCTCATTCCTGCTGAAGATGATTAGGAGACAACTCCTGGGTTTTTGTCCAGACCAATATGGCCTGATGAGCCTTCTCCGTGCCCTGTACAGACTTGTGACAGAGAACATTTCTATGATAACTTTGGGACTTTTTATAGTCATTGGAAAAAGCGGCATATTGCCACTATCCAGCTAACAAAATGTGTTTGTGGGATGAAATTCACCAGGAGAAATAGTTATCATGAACATTTGAAAACTAAGCTCAAGGTTACGACTGATATGGCGAGAAGAGTCGGCTTATACCAGAATCCTGTGAGAGTTTCCAATGACAAGTTCATTTCACCCGGTGACGTCGTTTGTCCGAGGAGATTAACGAGACATGAGATTAACGCCCAGGAAGAGCGTACACGGCAAGCGGAAGAAAGAAGACAGGTGCGAGATGAAGGGATCCAGTGGCGTGTGACCCACAACAACGTTCCTGGGGACCATTCAGCTGAGTTTATGGAAGGACATTGTATTGTAGTACCCAAGAAACATTGGTTGAACTGAATTAGGGAATAAAAGTTAATTCAGTCTGAGGTGGGGGGAGTGTAGCAGGGAGCAAATTGTCTCCCTTACATCTCGTCAACGTTTGATGTACGTTTTCTAGAGGTGCGAGGTTGAGGTGTTTGAGGAGCGGTTTGTTCCCTCCCAAGCACCTATGTGCGTGCCGGTATCGCGGGGGGCACTCCAATGCATAGTATTGGAGAGGCGCCCGTGATATTGGTCCGTTCATGGGTCTTGGTGTGGCAGCAATAATTTATGTTATATAAAACCTGATTTGTTTACCATCGCTGTGAACATTGTTGTAAAATATTTAGGTTTGTGTTACAATTTGGTCGAGACTTTTTGCGGGTTTCCGTCCACGTTAAAAGAGAAAAAAATACAAGGTAAAACACTATTTGCCTAACTTTCTCTCTCTTGGCATGCCATTTTTACTGGAGTGAAACAATTCGCTCTGTTGTTCGCTAGCTCATTTGTGTAAAGTGGCGAGCGCTCTTAAATTGGCAGCCAGATGCCTATTGGCAGCTGGCTGGGAATTTTAGAGCTCCCTTCATTTTTAGGACGACTAAAATTGCTGTCTACTAATTTATGAAACGGCTCACCTTCTTCCCACGTCAGACTGAATGGCATTTATAAACAATCAGATCTGTGTGGATAAATAAAATTGTGGTTTAAACTCAGAGTTATTTTCTTTAAGAGATCTGAATCCGTGATATTAAAGAATAGTGGCACCCTAGACCCGCTACTCTTTTATACTTGCATATTCCGCTTACTGTTCATGTTGGGCGGTGGTTCAAACACTGGGGAAAATGGCCCAAAAGCCCCCATACTGCACATAAATTCTCGTAAAAATAGGCCACAATCTCCACAAGAGAGAGACCAAAAGTTTCGACTGAGCTTGCCATAAAGGGCGCCCACCCCCTCCATTAAAATCCAGTACCTTTGGTTCACAAATTTTAGGGCACATGAATTCTCGTAAAAATAGGCCACAATCTCCACAAAGAGAGACCAACAGTTTCGACTAAGTTTGCCATAAAGAGCGCCCACCTTCTCTCTTAAAAGCCAGTACCTTGGCTCGTAAACTTAAGGGCTGTATAAACCGTACAAATTCTCGCCGTCAACACATTGTAAAATCAAGAATCGTAGATTGACGGCCCAGTTGTGATCAGGGAAACTCACAACAATACCTAAATACCGTCCAGATAACAGTGCTCACCATCTGTGTCATACTTTCTCTTCTGTACACTAAAAAAATAATTTCTAGTATCGAAGCAAAACATCAATTGTATTAAATAATCTCCGATTAATTTTAATCTCAATACACTGGAAAGGTGCGATGAAATTGTTCACACGTGAAGACTTGGTTTGTCCACAGGGTATTGTGTTCTTACAGATTGTGCACTCTGGATGTAACTTCGTTTACCGGGTGTGACCTAAATTGAGTTTTTGTTTTGACCCAAATTAGCCGACGCAGTTCGTAAGTAACGGCAGACAGCCTGCCCATTGGTTGATACCTCTTTTGCTATAGGGTGAACGTGTTTATCGTGCCGTAAATATCAGTACAAGCAATAATCTACCATACCCCTCTTTGCGGGTTTTGCAGTTACCACACCCCTCTTTTCGGATTTCTCAGATAAGCCTGACTCACATAGGTGGAAATGGGCCGTTGTTATTTTAGAACGAGAGACCTCACTCCTGTCGCCACCAATTTGGTTCAACTATCAGGTAAACGCCCCTGAGGAGTGTATGTGTGTGTGTGTGTGTGTGGGGGGGGGGGGGGGGGGGTCTGCCATTTTTCTCTTGCACTTCTTGTAACTCAAAGTCACGATTAATGTCAGTCAGTTATCTTAACTATACCGTTCGCCCTCACGATAAAAAAGCCAGTTGTTACTGTGCGATTTGTGTGTTCTTGGGTTTGGAGTGTGGGTCTCATGGAATGATTTCTTTAATCTTACCTCTAATCCTCCTTCTTAGTGGTTCCCCTTTTAACCAAATAAACCACTTATAGTTACTGTGTGATATGTGTGTTCTTGGGTTTGGAGAGTGGTTCTCATGGAATGATTTCCTTAATCTTACCTCTAATCCTCCTTCTTAGTGGTTCCCCTTTTAACCAAATAAACCACTTATAGTTATAGACTTGTGTGTCTGTTGTGCTTAAATTGTGTGGGTCAGACGTGGTAATTATTATTATTTTTTTTTTTTATTATTCGCTTAACCTTTAGTTTAACTACGCCTCTTCCCATCTATGACATTACTCTGGACACAAAAAAAAGAGTTTCAAAGAATGATCTTCCAAACTGTACTCCGAGGACCTCTTGCTGAACACTGCTTATCGCGTCCGCATTGGTGCAAAGGTTAAATTTTATTGGCCGACGAATTGTCAATAAAATGGACTTCATGTAACCACGACGCTGCTCCCGATTAACGCCCTCTGGTGTACGTACATAGTTTACGGTATGTTAAACCTCAATTCATTTTTTTGTTTATAGACGATATCGAAACGCGTAGATTCATATATGCTTATGTGTATATGTGCACATGTATTGTGTGTGTATATATATATATATATATATATATATATATATATATATATATATATATATATATATATGCATGTTCCTCATTCGTTTAACTCTTAGATCAGCTACACTACTTCCAGTATGTGAGTTCGCTCCGATTATAAGCATGGTTTCAACCAATGGGCCTTCGGGTTACACTCGAAGGTCCATTGCCTGAAAAATTGAGCACGGATTGATTTCCACAATTGTTTAACTCTCTGATCAGATACCCTACTTCTAATCTGCAAAATTGCTTTGAACAAAGGCATGGTTTCAGCCTATGGACTTCCGGGTTACTCTAGAAGGTCCATGACTGAAACCATGCCTACGGAACGATATTCGCAATCGTCTTACCCTCAGATCAGTTACATTACTTCAATTCAATGATATTGCTTTGGACATAGGCATGGCTACAGCCAATGGACCTCCGGGTTACTCTCGAAGGTCCTATGACTGAAACTTTGCCAGCGGAACGATTCTCTCAACCTTTTAACCTTCAGATCAGCTACACTGCTTATATTTTACGAGATTGTTTTGGACATAGACATGGTTTCGGCCAATGGACTTCCGGGTTACACTCGGGGATCCGTTGACTGAAACTTTGCTTACGGAATGATTCCTTTAATTGTCTAACTCTTAGAGGAGCTAGACAACTTCCAATGCACGAGGGTTACACTCGAGGGTCCATTGACTGAAACTTTGCCCACGGAACGATGTCCTCAATCGTCTATCCGTCAGTTCAGCTTCACTACCTCCAATCTATGAGAGCGCTTTGGACATGGGCATGGCTTCAACCAATGGACTTCCGAGTGACACTCGAAGGCCCACGCATTGACGGTCTTCTAAACTGCTAGTAATTACTTTTCCGAGTGATACTCGACGTCCCATGCATTGACGGTTTTCTAAACTGCTAATAATTACTCTTCCGAGTGACACTCGACGTCCCATGCATTGTCGGTCTTCTAAACTGCTAGTAATTACTGCCTGGTTAAAAGTATACTTTAAATTACTCAATCAGCCATTGACTTTCTTTCTCTATAGTTCCCAATCATCAAAATGTTACTCGTCCACAGCCGACTACAATCCCTACCTCATCTCACCTGTTTATCGCCGTTATTATCCAGCCCTCACTTTCTGAAATCCTGTGATTAAAAAAAAACACTATTTAGACTTCCGCAGTGACATACAATCCTTATATTTGTTAGTGAAGCGATGAACGGCTGTCACAAGCTTACACCAAATATGCTTTATTCAAATTTTAACTACACAATTTTTTTATAGCTGTTATACTACCACTGCTCAGGGTCCACATCTTTCTACTTTACACAACGTTCACTCATGGCCAATGATAAGATAACGTTGGATGAGATACAGAGTGACGACCGATACAATTTTGCATCCAAGTATAATCACTCGATGAGTCGTTTGCAGGACGATGATTCAGAGTCCCCTTTCTCCATCCATGGTCATTCATGCAATTATTTTTCTCCTTCCAACTTCCGACAAAATTTCCACAGACATGACAAAAATGTAACCCTTCTTAGTCTAAATTGTAGAAGCCTTAGTGCAAACTGGGACTCATTCATCAACTTCCTTTGTGACATTCAGCAAGGTGAGAATATGTTCAACGTAATTGGTCTAACAGAAATCTTCAAACTTCACGAGCATCTCAATTACAAAATTGATGGCTACCACCCAATCGTCAACAAGACCCGTCCTAGTCCAAATGACAGCAGAGGAGGAGTGAGTCTTTTTTTATTTCTGAGAATGTTTCTTTCAGACTGAGACCCGATCTGAAGATCTTCATTCCAAATGTCATTGAAAGTATTTTCACAGAAATCAATCCAGGGCGCAAAAACTCGTACATTGTTGGATGCATATATAGGCCAAACACTGCACCTGTAGCTGATATTGACGTGTTTGTCTCTTCCATAAGCGACATTCTCGACAAAATCAACTCAGAGCACAGCAGGGCTTTCTTACTAGGCGATTTAAACATAGATTTGCTGAATTTTAATAATCACAGCAAAACTAACGCACTCATATATAATATGTTTAGTGACGGATTCTTGCCAGTAATAACAAAACCAACCAGGATAACCAAGCATTCAGCGACCTTAATTGACCATATTTATTCCAATAATGTATCCGTGAACTACAATGCGGGAATTGCTCCATAACACTACCTTCGTTTCAGTGTATAGCTGTACGTGTGCCAATGCAGCATACGAAACCTTTTTGGGTGCCTACCTTGACACATTCGAATCGGCATTTCCGCTGAGAAGCTTGGATTTACCCAGGAAGCTCATAAAAAAACGTAAGCCCTGGATGACATCGGGTCTGCTACAGTCCTCCCAATCTAAACATAAACTTTACCTAGTCAAACTGAGAAAACCCACGGAAATTAATATCAAGAAATATAAAACGTACTCCTCGATTCTTAATCAATTAAAGAGACGAAGTAAGGCTACATACTACAATGACGTTATAGAAACAAACAGACACGACTCTAAAAAAACATGGCAAATACTTCGTACCTTAATCAACAAATCAAAATCAGGGGCGACGCTTCCACCTAGCATATCTCATAATAATGTTGAAATATCTCACCCCGAAAAAATCGCCTCCAGTTTTAATGATTACTTCTCAGAAATTGGGCAGACTATCAACGATAACGTCTCCACCTCCGATTACAACTTCAGTGACTTCATGAACGAAATTACCCGGACTCCTTTTTTATTACGAGCAAGAAATCATACTGACAGCCGGACAATTGAAAGGGAAAGTGAGTACCGACGCTTACAATTTATCTGCAAAAATTATGAAAGAGGCAATTTGTGAGATCGCAAAACCCCTGGCCTATATATTCAATCAGTCATTTACACAAGGTAAAGTTTCCGATAAAATGAAAATAGCAAAGGTGATACCAATTTTCAAAGGGGGTAATTTCTCGTGAGCTGGGTATCTACAGACCAATTAGTTTATAACCGGCTTTTTCGAAACTTCTGGAGAAAATAATGAACCGGAGACTCTCTAATTTTCTCAATGACTTTAATATACTGTACGGACATCAGCACAGCTTTCGCAAAAATCATTCCACTTTTCACCCCATCATGCACCTTTAGCAGTATGTCGCTGAATGCAACGACAAGCCTACAAAAGACTCTACTGTAGCCGTCTCCCTTGATTTGTGTAAGGCATTTGACTCCATCAGTCACGAAATTTTACTAAGTAAAATGGAACTCTACGGAATAAGAGGGATAAGTAAACTTTGGTTCCAAAGCTATTTATCAGGCAGAGAACAGTATGTGGAATATAATACGAATCGATCCCAAAATCGACATGTCACTTGCGAGGTCCCTCATGGGTCTGTGTTGGGGCATTTCCTCTTCTTACGTGAATGATATGAGATACTCCACTATTCTTAACCTGTTATCGTTTGCCGACGACACAACGCCGTTCACAGCTGGACATGACCTGAATACTCTGGAGACTACAGTTAATACTGAGCTGATTAAAATATTCGACTGGTGCTGTTGCAACAAACTCCAAATGAACGCCAGTAAATGTAAATATATTGCGCTACACCCACCGATCAGTCCGAACAAATCCGACTTACTAAATATTTTTCTTAACAATACCAAGCTTTCACCCATAGGTAACTCCCAACAAGAAAAAGTCGCTAAGTTCTTCAGCGTATACCTTGACGAAAACCTCAATTTAAGTGCCACATATCCACAGTATGTTTCAAGATATCAAGTGCAATCTATTGTTTGAATAAAGTGAAGAACGTTATCCCCAAGAAATCACTGGAAATTACTGTTTTATACATTAGTTCATAGTCACTTACTGTATGCAATCCAAATTTGGGGGCATGGGCCATCCAGCAGTAAAATATATTCTCTATAGAAACGCGCGATGCGAGTAATTAGCTGTAAAAAGTTTAATGGCCATACTGATCCCCTATTCAAGGATAATAACATACTAAAATTTAACGATCTTTACAAAGTGAATGTGTCTCTATTCATGCACGACTGGAAAAACGATAGTTTGCCCGACTCATTCAGAACATTGTTTAGTGTACACTCTTTATCCGGACATCAAACAAGACAAGTTGGCAGGATACAGTCACAGAAAGCTAGAACCCAATTATCTGCCAAACTGACAAAACATAGCTTTCCAAAGATTTGGAATGGAATTGATGCTAACTTACGGGCCCTACCTTACAGACATGTTTTCAGGAAACAACTTATTAAAGAATGCTTAGCAAGCTACTCCTCACATCTTAGCTGTTTGTATCAAATGTGTCCAGACTGCAGACCTAACGCTCAATATCACATGCACGTCGCCACACTTCCACGAATTTTGGTGTACTTAATACTTTGACCTAAATTGTGGAAAAAACTGACAGAAAATTTGTACTTTCCAAGTTTCTTAAGAAAAACATATACATATCGATGTCATTGGAACTGGCTCAATGAGCCAGTTCCAATGACATCCATATCTGTAATATTTTATTGCACAAAAATATTAAATTTCCTTGTTATTATTTTTGTTCTAACATAACCAAGAAGAAGGTATGGATTAATAATTAAAAATGGGCAATGTTTCACCATATTGCCTGCTATTATGTATTTTTGTTTTTACACCGTGGTTAACCACGGTGTAAAAAAGCTACTGTGGATTGCAAGTTACACCGTACCCCTCGGCCAAGCAAAACGCACTATTTTATTTAATTTGGAAATAAGGGTAGTTCTCCATGACTCTATGATTTTAGCGCTATATAAATCGGTATATGATGATTATGTATTACAGAAAAGTACCTACTTGAAACGATCACACACTGATTTAGCTCAAACCAAGTCCACCACGACGTATAAAAAGGGACTCTCGAATTAATAAATACTAACAGTTTGGCCGGCCGCTGATTTGTGGAGGTTCTCAGGTGAGAAGGCCTTGATTAACCCTGTGTTCCCAAATGTCTCCTTATCCCCACGCCTCTTTTTATTTATTTATTTATTGGCGTTTAAGGTCACATACTTATGCACACTGGCTAATCATGACCGTGGGAGTTTTTCGGGTGGAGGAAGATGGAGTACCCGGAAAGAACCACCGAGCAACGACGAGCAGCTGCCAGCTCTCCAACATCGTAACTCCGCACTGCAGCACAGGCAGGGTTAGATTGGTTGAAGACATGCGCACCATCGACGTGCAGTACGTCCTAGTACACGGCGTCGTCGTGCCCCCATGTGGACAATCGGGGTTAAGTACCTTGCCCAAGGACACAACGCGGGAGTCCGAATCGATCGCTCAGACGGTCACCCATCCAAAGACTAACCGGGCTCGACGTTGCTTAACTTCGGCGATCTGACGAGAACTGGTTACCGCAACGCCACCGCGCCCCCTCCCCACGCCTCTCTTCTTCTCTCTTCCCAACATCCTGAGACGAACTGCTTGTTGACATCTCGTGCCCCATTCTTCCCAGTCTTTCCGATAAGCATACTAACTCTCTCTTTTGTACCACCTACCAATCAAATGTCCTTCATCATCCCATCCCACTCGCCATCATACTCCCGGTGAATCTTATTCTGTTAGACTGGTATTTTGGGCATTCTAATAGAAAGTGTTCCAGGGTCTACACTGCTCCTAGATTACACAATCGGCATTCCTTTTCATTGTCCCAGTGTAAAAGAACCCTGAGGATGCCAATTCGGATGCTGATTTTTCACAATCTTCGTCTAACTTTGGATCGAATATTCTCAATCGATTCTCCGTATGTCGTTACTTGGGAAAGACAGGACCAGTAAGTTGTATATCGACCCATCTTACCGCTAGTAATTCTTCCATTACGGAAGGTGGAATGTCGTAGGTTTCCAATGATACGCCAGGCACTGGGGGGGGGGGGGTGGGGCTGGTGGGGGGGGGGGGCGTGAAACACTCTGGGTGTTCACATTTACTTAAAAGCATAGAAGTGTCTATGCTTTTCTTATAGTTAATTCTCAGAACGTGTTAACGGAAAACACAAATTTAATTTGTACCTGGGTTCAGGCTAATGACCGAATCATGAGTCTATATATTTAATATTAATTTGAATGACATCTGCACCCATTTTCAGTCTTACTAATCACTACAACAGCTGAAAGCATATTTAACCCTTTACCCAACGTAACGGCCAAAACCGGCCAGCGCTATTGTCAAAAATCGCCTATTAATTTTAATTATTTTTTCATTTTTTGTCTCAAAAACATAGGCTATGACCACTCATTGGAACGAGCTCGTTCCAATGAGGGGTCATAACCTATGTTTTTGAGACAAAAAAATGAAAAAAAATAGTTATTCAAGAATTTTTTTGGCAAGTGTCGTCTGCTTTTCATGTTAGGTAAAGGGTTAATGTTTCCAAAATAATGTCGACGATTAGCTCTTGCTGGCGACTAGCTCCAGTCAGTGCCAAGAACGGGTATTCCACGCATCCGTTCATAAACCATATTGGGTAATATTCCAAATATATCATCGAGGCATGTCTTCATTGATAATGTTTCTGAAATATTTTATCAGTCTGGATTTGACCATCACAGTCAGACCAAATCAGGGTTACAGCTTTTCGTTACTTTTAATAAATGAAAGCACAAATAGTTTTAGATTATTAAAAGTAACAAAAGGAGAGCGTTGTTTTCGTTTATTACTAATAAAAACAATACTTAATTTTCTACAGCGTAAAACCACAAATAGTGCTCTAAAACGCTTGAGAGAAATGCATACACTTTTCTGAAATAAATAGTCGCATCTGATTCAGTTGCCTCTTATGGAGGTTCAGGAGAATTCTTCAGTAAATATGAAAGTGTTCGGATTTCTTTTGAAGAAATCGAGAGTTTCTGAATTTCTGACACTAATTGGCAGGGAATCCCACAATCTGGGACCCACGATGGAGAACACACGAACATTAGCCTGATTAGATCTGCTGAAAGGTACAACTAGTTGAATTTGGTTTTCAGATCTGAGACTGCGTGATGGTGTATATACAATGAGGAGCTATTGCTCTAAAAGATAATTTCCATGCAGATGATATTTGAATTGTAAAGAAACAACCCCTTGCAACAAGTTAGACAGGAAAGAGAGGTTCGATACTGGTCAATAATTCTTCAGGTTGGCAGGATCAAGAGATGATGTCTCGATCAGTGGAGTAACAAGTGCTTTTTTAAATGGTCTTGGAATTAACCCCTCATGCAGCGAAGCAGGTATAATAGGTATTATGTCTGGCAGAAGATAATCAATTGTCTCTTTCAAAAGGAATGTTGGAATTTGATCTAAATCATTGTATTTATTGGATGATGATAAAATCAGATTTCGAACATCTTCTTCTGAGACAGAGTAAAAATCAGAAGAATCTATTTTTATGTCAAGATGATCAAACTCCAGTAGTTCACATGATCGTATATTATCAAGGATTACCTGGATTTTGGTTTTGAAATAATCAATGAATTTTTCCAGAATTTCTTTAGTATTTAGATGATCTGGGAGAATGACGTTTTGCTCTTTACCAATGAGACTATTGGTTACCGAGAACAGCACCCTTGTATTAGATGATCCCTCTATCAGCGAAAAAAAATCTAGGGAATCTCGACTGGGCACGGATGATACAATATCTCTAAGAGACTCTTCATTAAAATAATGCCGTGGGAAATGATTAAACTCTGTACAGTGTAAAAACATGTGCCCCACTGACAACAAACATATGGTGGCAAGAACATATTCCGGACACATCATCTAACAAAACAGATTATGGATGTCTTGTATGACTATTATAATATTAGAACGTTTTTTTCATGTCCTATCGATCGATAGTACCTGAGTTTCTGTGATTTCCGAAATAAATCCTGAAGCAGCTAAGCTGCTGAATGTTTTTTAACATAAATCACACAAACGCATATACTATCGACCGATAGAACATGAAAAGAAACGTTCTAATTGTTGTATTATGACGCACAAAAATAGCTTTCATTGATAAGGGTTAACTGCAACATGCCATCAGATGTGTAACAATGTAGTCGAATTCAGAAACATGCTTTTAGGGGCGTCATGCTTGTGTGATAAGTGGTATAATGGAATATAAATTCATATTTCTTGTACGACGACAGTTGTTAGAATTAAGCGGAGAGAAACAATTCATTTTGAACTTGATCTTGAGGCGGTGATTCAGTGAGGACAAGGAGCATGAATACTAAACTTGTGGAAATCTAATTCATGATTCACTAAAGTGATGAACAACACGTGCGTTTTTAATAGTTCTGATTGTTTTGAGTTAAAATTGAAAACACACACACTGAAGGTGACATATTTGTCGGTGTGTGTGTGTCTATCGGTGATGAAAAAAGTTAAACAGACACAGCGCTATCGTTTAGTAGTGAGAACTTCCAACCAGCGCGTGCGTAATCGACGCTGATCAACAGAAGTGCAGCTTACATTTTCTTTGTTCTCATGTCTGTCTCCCGGGAAGACCGTACTGATAGTATACGTGTTTTGTCCCAAAACTCCAGTACTGTGACTTTTTGAAGGGATCAAATTAACCAATCACGGCCGATGTCACAGACGTGAAGCATAATAATAATGTGTTGAGGAGACGGCTTATAAAAGCTAAAAGCTTTCTGCTGAATCCATTCAACAAATATCGCTCTTGACTCATTGCTTTAATGCATACCATTGTACTGTGCACTCTGTATGGCAATCATGTTGTAGTTTATTATATGTATGCATCATACTTTTTCATGAATAAATATTGTTTACATTAATAATATGTGTTAAAATTACCTTATCTTTTTCTACAAAGTTATTAGACTTGTAATTACTTTTGACATTAAGTAGGAAGACACTGTGTTTGTTTTTGTTGCCCAGCCCATTCCGCATGTCACATAGATTTGGTGTATTGGCTGATATATGGTTAACACTAACAGTAATTTTACATTCAGTGGCAGGCTAATTCAGGCCTGTTTTTGTCTGAACTGCCTGCTCAGGTGTTACCGGGGGAAAGATATCCAAAACGCCCTGGTCCCAATACTATCAAACATTATATAACTGCATGTATGACAATTTTCACGGGAAATACAGTTGTGTTCTCAATCGAATACTATCAACACTAAATCACAAGCGCAAATTACACTTGTATGGGGGACTTGTGATTGGCGGAAATATTACACCTGAGAGACTGGTCAATACTATCAATCTTCTCAGTGAGTCTATGACCCTACATTTGTTTGTAAATGTATTTATTTATTGGTGCTTAACGCCACATCGACAACAAAGGCCATATCGTGGCGAGAAAGTCATGAAAATGAGTTAAAAGGTAATGGTCAGGACTGCTTTTAAAAAGAAAAAAAAATTGTGATAGATGAACGATAATACAATGAAAATGTGAAAATGAATATTCATAATGAAAGAAGAACAACAAATATAATACAAATCAACCTACTGATACCAAATCATGATGGGAAGATTAAAAGATAAAGCTCTAAAACTTGCTAAAAAGGTTGATTTCTTTTAGAAAAGACAAAAGCTTGCGCGGACTGGTAGTGTAAAAAAGTTCTCTAAGAGACTCCACAGTGAAAAACCGCCGCCTAACGTGATCGAAATCTGTACAATCTAAAAGAATGTGTTCCACTGACAGCCCCTGCTGACAAGGAACACATTCAGGTCGCAGAGTGCCCTCTAATAAGAAACTATGAGTGAGTCTGGTTTGACCAATATGACATCGTGTAAGGATAACGTGATCTTTCCGACAAAGATGAGAAAGAGGATAATAATCAGACACAGTTGGTCGGAAACGGTGGAGCTTGTTATTGGTAGCACCATCCCATTCCGACTGCCACAAAGACCGGATGTATTTAGAAATAAGTGGCTTGTAATCACTGTAAGGAATTGGAAAATCAGTGATTGGCTTACTCAGAGCCTGTTTCGCTGCACTGTCTGCCCTGGTGTTACCAGCAATACCAACGTGTCCGGGTAACCAGCAAAACACAAAATCATATTGGTCAGCCTTCATTACAGTAAGTCGTTCACGAAGTGACAAGATTAGAGGGTTCTTCAACCTGGGGTTGAGAAGAGCCTGTAAACAAGAAAGAGAATCGGAGAAGATAATGGACTTCCATTCCTCTTCAGCCTCAATCTCATCGAGCGCAAGGTCAATAGCTTTTACCTCAGCTGTAAAAATGGAACTCGTATCAGGTATCCTGGTTGAGGTGGTCTGATCACCACTAACGAAAGCAGATGATGCTCTATCATTATCCTTGGATCCCTCCGTATAGAACATAGTGTATGCTCTATAGTGAGACTTAATCCCGGCATACGCTTGCTTAAATTGCAAAGAATTTGTGTTTGCCTTTTTAGAAGAGGCCAGATCTAAAATAACCTTGGGTTTTGACAGACGCCAAGGGGGTATATTTGGTTTACGATTTTCTGCCACAGAATCTGGAGCAACACCAGTAGCCTCCATGTGGGTTTTGATTCTGAGTCCCAGTGGAGGAATCTGTTTTGGATTTTTATCAAAAAAAACTTTATTTAGAGGTTTAAAAACATAGCAGTAAGCAGGATTTGAAGGATTTGCAGATAATTTTGAGACATATTGCAAAGAGAGTTTAATTCGACGCTTCTCAAGAGAAGGCTCACCTGCTTCGATAAGAAGAGAATCTATAGGTGACGTACGAAACGCACCAAGGCTAATTCTGATACCACTATGATGGATGGCATCAAGAGGTTTCAGATAGGATTTCTAGCCGAACCACAACCACACAACCATAATCAAACTTTGACCGTACAAGAGCTCTATACAGATGGAGCAGAGTTTTTTGATCGGCACCCCAATCAGTGCTGCCAACAACTTTTAGCAGATTAAGTGCTTTCTTGCATTTAATTTTTAGTTGTTTGATGTGAGACCTAACGCTTAGTTTCTCATCAAACAACAAGCCAAGGAATTTCACTTCCTTTACAACTTTAAGTGGAGTTTCATCTAAAAATAACTCCGGATCCAGGTGGTGTTTCCGGAGTTTACAGAAATTAACACAATTTGTTTTACTTTTTGAAAACTTGAAACCATTTTCGGTAGCCCAGTGCTGAACCTTGTTTAAGGGTAGCTGAAGTTTGCGCTCAATAGCAGGCATTTTCTTGCCACTGTAGCAGATGAGGAAATCATCTACATACAATGAAGAATCAACATTTGTTTAAAAATCTGTAACAATGCTGTTGATTTTTATTGAAAAAAGAGTAACAGATAGAATATTACCCTGAGGTACTCCCAATTCCTGGTCGTGAGGGTCAGATAATGTTGACCCAAGACGAACCTGGAAATTGCGGTCCTTTAAAAAAATGTCAAAAAAAAGTGGCATTCTGCCTCTCAACCCCATGTTGAAGAGGTATTTTAAAATCCCATACTTCCACGTAGTGTCATATGCCTTCTCCAGATCAAAGAACACGGCGACCACGTGCTCCCTTCTGGAAAAGGCATTTCTTATGAACGTTTCAAGGCGGACCAAATGATCGATAGTGCTCCTCTGGTTTCTGAAACCACACTGAACATCCGCCAGCAGACTGTTCGATTCCAGAAACCAAACAAGCCGATCATTGATCATCCTTTCCATGGTTTTACAGAGGCAACTCGTGAGTGCTATTGGTCTGTAGTTGGTTGGATTGCAGTGGTCCTTGTCAGGCTTGGGAATGGGAATGACTGTTGCTTTACGCCAGGAAGATGGAAACTGGCCAGTCACCCATATATCATTAAATATAGAAAGCAAAAGTTGGAGCGATGAAGGCGGCAAATGTTTTAAAATTTGGTAATGGATTTCATCAGGACCAGTGGCTGTATCTTTTGCTTTACACAACGACGCTGACAGCTCATCAATTGAAAATGGTTCATTATAATTTTCATGATTATCAGATTGAAATTTGAATTTGTGTTTCTCCTGTTGATTTTTAACCTGGACAAACTGTGGAGTGCAATTTTCAGAAGAGGAGTTCTTAGAAAAGGTGGAAGCCAAAGTGTTCGAAATATCATTTTTAGATGTTATTTTAATATTATTTTGTTCAAGGTGTTGTACAGTAGATTTTGTTTCTTAACCTTTAATTTTTTGAACCATTTTCGAGACTTTTTTGATGGCGGTATTTTGATTTAACTTTGAAACATAATTTTGCCAGGAAGTTTTCTTCTTTTCTTTAATGAGCCGTCGGATTTGAGCCCGATTAATACGTAATTTATCCAAATTATTCGTCGTTGGTGACTAAAATCGCGTTCAACTTTTTTACGTTTATGGATAGCCTGTTTACAATCCATATCAAACCATGGTTTATGGAAACGTTTAGGATTTGCTGAGGTTTTAGGGATAACTGTGTTTGCAATGTCATGTAATGTGGCAGTGAAATGTTCCACAGGGTCAGAAGTGGCGTCAAACGTATCTTGAGTGAGTCGCTCGCAACACAACGATGAGAAAGTGTCCCAGTTTGCTTTTTTAAAGTTCCACCGGGGCACCCTCTCATCCCCTGCAGGAACAACACCCTCCAAAAGAATTGGGAAGTGGTCACTTCCACACAAGTCATCTTCCACTTTCCAAGAAAAATCCAGGAAAAGTGAAGGGCTTGTAATTGTGAGATCGATTGACGTGTACGAACCAGATGCAAGATGCAGGTAAGTATGTGACCCATCATTAAACAAACACAAGTCATGTTGAGTAATGAACCCTTCAACGGTTTTACCCTTTATATCCTCTTTGCTGCATGAAGCACCCCAAAGAGGACTATGAGCATTAAAATCACCCATTAAAATATAGGGTGTTGGAAGCTGATCAACAAGTCGTTCCAGATCTTGCATCGGCAGAACTTGGTTTGGAGATATGTAAATGGAGCACACAGTAATCGTTTTGTCTAAAGTTAGGCGTACCGCCACAGCCTGTAAATTTGTATGTAAATTTACAGAACTGTGGATAATATCATTTCTAACTGAGACAGATGTCCCACGAACATGAAGATCAGCTTCGTCTGCCCAAGTGTTATACGTTGTATAACCCTTAAAAGCGCAATAGTCTTGATTGTCTGGTTTCATTAGGAGTGTTTCCTGCAGACAAAAAGCCGCAGGTTGATATTTTTGACTTAGCAGTCCGAGTTCATTGAAATTAGCTCTAAAACCTCGGCAATTCCACTGTAATATATTATGGTAGTTTGTACTATCCATAACGGGGGGGGGGGGGGGGGGGGGAATGTCAGGTGTTAAGGGAATAATATTTGATTTTAGAGGAGATTTGTCACTGGGGGGCCTACCTAGCGAAGAACTTCGGCGGTTTGGACCACCGAATGTGTCAGTGATGCAATCATCAACTGACATAGCTTCTAAACCCTCAAATATATTTCTAGTGACTACATTTTGTAGTTACTTTTGGGGTTCTGTTTGAATTTTCTTTATTTCTGGCTCTCTGACTCTGATTCTCGTTTTTACTTCCTGTTTGTTTTCTTGTTTTTGTTTAATTCGTTGAGTTTGATTGGTATTTTGAACACCTAGCTTTTTCTGTGTTTGCTCCTGTCTCCGTTCCACTTTGGTTTGGTTTTGCTTTGGTTCTTTTGTATTTGGTATCAGTTCTTCCGTTTGTATAGCTTTTGGTATGTTAATATCTGTATGGCCAAGGGTGAAGGGGTTAACAAATGCTGGTATTGGGCCAGTGAGCCATGTAAGGTCTGTCTGACAATCTGTGGATGTTGTTGGTATTTTCCGCTCCAAGGCTGTTGCGTAAGATGGGATAGATGTTGACATGCCAGGCATAGTGGATACTATGTCTCTGGCTTCCTTAAAGCTCATCTGTTTTTCACACTTTATTTTTTGTATCTCCTTTTCCCTTTTCCATACAGGGCAATGCTTGGAAGAGGACATATGACTGCCCTGACAACTTATGCATTTAATTATAGCACTTGTACATGGCTCATCGTGCTGTTGGCTACACTTGTGGCATGTTGTTTGACCACGGCAAGAATCTTTACCATGTCCATATTTCTGACACTTGAAACATCTAAGTGGATTTGGTATGTATAGATCCACTCGGATGTTCAAATAGCCTACTTTGAGTGACTTTGGTGGTTGAGAAGTATTAAAATTCATGAAATATGTATTTGTATTCAGTGTTGTTTCATTTTTTCTGATGGTAAGTCGCCTTACGCCAGTCACTCCCTGAGGTGTCAACTCTGTTAATATGTCAGCCTCAGTAAGATCAGAAAACTCTCGCGTTCTTACAACACCTCGGCTGCTATTGAGGGATGCGTGAGAGCTCACCTTAACTTCCATGTCAATAAGTTTTGTTACTTTAAGTAAGTTGAAGGCCTGAGTGTGATTAGCACATTCAACTAGTAGGCTGCCAGATCTTAATTTCTTTACCCCTTTTACAGTTCCAGCAATCCCTTTAATTGATTTTTCCAAAGCAAAGGGATTGATGGAGGTCGCTTTTTTTGTCTCATCTTATGAAGTAATTACAATGAACTTTGGCCAAGTTTTCATTGGTTGTGGTTCTGAAATAGTTGTTTCTGAATCAGAGTCAGAACTAGTATTCGAAACATGCAGTCTTTTATTTTTTTTGGTTTTTGTTTTCATATTTTTTTGTTTTTAAAATTCACTACTCGCGGCTGACACCCTTACCCTGAGCCCAACAAGAGGATGCACATAGTCGACGGGTCTCCAGTCGACGGCACCGCCAGTACGCAAATAGTATACTCAGCCAACATTAATGACGAATCATATATGCCAACTGATTGACCCGTTTTGCCACGCTATCCAATAGTGGTCGATCAACTCGCCGTTCCCCGAGGAAATGTCAGTGTAGACGAGCGTTTTATACAGACAGTGCAATAGTGTGAAATAGAAAAATCAGTTGTTTAGGGCAGTCTCATCCATGCTTGCTACACAACAAAATGGGAATAAAATATTGTAACGGCTAGTTCAGCGATCACTAAATGCCCCACGTAACGTCACTGGGCTCCCTATTGATCAAGCCGGGCCGGAAAGACCAACATTCCCCGCCACAAAGTATTGGCCGAACTGGTGTATTGGACTATACCGTCAATACTTGCACGGAGGTCTGATGACCTCAGTGAAAATACCAAGAGCTGCCCTAACCGGGGCGCTAAGTCCTCAACCAGCAGGATCCCGTCCTCTATAGCGTCATGTTCGCACCTCACGGGAGAACAAGGTGCCTGCAAGATGGCATAAGCAGGATTGACCATTTTGATCCGGGGCTGCGTATTCATATATTCCGCAGTAAACCAGCTCAATTGAGCAAACCTGCTAATTAAAAAACAGCAAACCTGCCCAATTGAGCAGGCCGTCCTCTATCCGCCACCTGAGGACCCGCCTAGTAGGGGATGATCAAACCCCCCTAGGATTTGTTTGTAAATACAGGTAACATAATTTACTGGTCAAATGTGTCTGGAAATGTGTCTGTAGTCTTGTAAACTCGGATTTCGACACGTATTCATGCAATTCAAAATGGCGTATTCTTCAGAGGAAGACATTGATCAGTTCGTTTTGAGCAGACAGTAATCCCAGGAAAGCACACATATGGAAGGAGTGTCAACTTGAAGTTCCCTCGGACCGACAATTCCTTGAACGATATCGCGTACCACGGAGCATAGTGGATTTTTGAGAATCTCGAATAGGACATCATCATCGAAGTCGACCGATGACATCAAGACAGAAGATTATTCTGCTCCTGCATTTTTGGGCACAAATCGCTCCCACCACGTGGTGCAAGATTGCCAAGGAATAAAAGGTCGGATACGGTAAAGCGGATTGTTCATCCTGCAATCCCGCTAATCATTACTCTGGCACCTGGGATTATCCGTCGGCCGAATAACAGTCATCGTGTAGAGGAACAATTTCTCACTCTGAGCGGTATGCCCAGTGTTTGCAGAGTGGTTGATGGCTCTTACGTGCATCTCATACCACCGGCAGTCGGCGAGCAAAGTTACATCAATCGTCATCACAAGCACCGTATGTCGTATGACATTGCCATTGTCTAAGGACCCGCTCTTTACGTGTATTTTGCCTGTTCCTGGGAACCGTGGAGCTGGCATGACTCGGGTAGTGAAGGAATCCGACTTGTGGATTGTATTTGAAGATCAGTGTCGACGGCATTCCCCGGTGCAGTGATCCTTGGTAACAGTGCTTAAGCATATAATTATTGGCTTCTCGTTTCCGGAAGGTGTCGGGGGAGCACAGGTGTGTTTCAACAAATCTCACAAAAGGGGATTGCTTCCACGAAAACGTTTTCTGGACCTTATTTAGCACGGTGTCGCGTCTCTGTGAAACAAACAACAAACGATACAGTCGGTCAACTTCATACTTGATATCACTTTAATTGGCATGCGAGAATAGCGCCAAATTGTTGATTACGCACCACATACACACCCCACGAGCACTCCGAGAGGTTTGAACGAACTTCACGCTTGTGATTACTAATCTTCTAATCACCAATGGAACAAATGACCCATTACTATCAAGCAATTGTGTATTGTTGACGTTCTTGAGATTACAAGCATCTCAAAATTTATAACTGTGAAAAACTGTTGTACTATGAAGCACCAACAAAAAAGATTATTATCCTGTATTTACGACGAGCTGTTTTAAAGGTATATCAATATACTATTCTAAGAATATTGATAGTATTGACCCCAGGTAACCAACAAAACATGGGTTTTGGGCGTGTTTGGATGCTTGAACGTGTATTTTGGAAGAGCAAACACGGGACAGTAACTGTAATTTGTAATAATGTTACCCCCCCCCCCCTAACAACAAAAAAACAACAAAAAAAAACACAAAAACAATTTCGTACACTTCTACTATTGATCTGGCCTCGAATCCTGAATTCGAATACAACAAACGTATATAACCTTCTATTTTAACAGATATTGTTTTTAGGTTATTCTCAACACGATTCCACATATCCAAGACTTCAAAAGTGTAAACGTATTGTGCGTTAATGTGACATGTCAGTGGACAATAGTAAAGGGTCGGGAAGGTGTATGTGTCTCCTGTGCCCAGTTCCCCCAGTTCCACTTCTTTCGCTTTTTATTTCTACCTTGACCACCACTAGCTCCATGCCCTACTAAACTGAAGAGAGCCCTCGGGTGTTAAGTGCATCCGAAGATGTGCGGGGACAACAAACTCACCCTTTCCGATACACCAAAGCCATCAGCTGCTGGTGAATTTCCCCGACCTAAGCGCCCGTGTTGTTATTGTGCCTATGGATTTCGAGCTCCTGGAGAGCCACATGTCCTTCTCAAAGAGTGAGATTTTCTGCAGGCTAGAGTATGAGCTTAATTCCAATGACTGCATTCGAGTTATCGAGGCCACATGCGACACTGCTACCAACTACATTACCGACAATATCAGCCTGGAGTTCAAGAACGTTATCCTGTTGGAACCAGCGAGTCCAAAGCGATTCCCACCAATCATCCGACATCACCAAATAATGGCCAGTAAGACAGACATGATGAGTAATATCAACCTGGAGGTCCTTTCTAAAAGCATGAATGTTATCCTAATGGTCTTCAAGGATCCGAGTGCATGGGTCGTATATCCGCGAATCTGAGACCTTCTACAACCCCAAAAGAGCAATGGTTGAGTTCACGTTCGTGGGTCTACCAATCAGCAATACAAGAGCTGGATAAGGCCAAAAACAGTTTGCCGACTAGTCTGACCGTGAACGACATCTTGAGGTAACAATGGTCGCAACGGTTCTAGCTTAAGAAGATGTCTCCCTGGGCACAATGTGGAGCACAGACGACGACCGTTTTCACGGCAGAAGTCGGAGAATTAAAAATTTGAGAATGGGCGACACCATCCAGATCACCAAGGACACTGATAAGGCAGGCGCATTGAAATCTGCTTATACGTGGAAATGGATGTCCAACTCAACATCGAAGGCGTCCACAAATAGACTGCTTCATACATCGGACCCACACTCAGTGATCATCTGTGGTCTCATCTGTGGTTATACCGGCTGTAGGAAGACACTTTTCCTATGTGACCTACTAGGAGGTCCCCATCGAGGCACCTTTATTTATATTGTGATCCTCTGCCCAACGGTCATGTATACCAGGACCGCCCAGGGATCTGGCCAGCCACCGATATCTATATCATAGACGACTATTTACAGGCCTTCTACAACCTGTTCCAGGTGGACTCACCCTGACCGCTCCGTCCCAAAGGCTCTTGCGAAGAAAAGGGACATGTTGTCTGGGAGGTTGGCCTTCAGTGGTCGCCATATGTGTAGGTGCTAACCAAAAATTACAACACAGACACGCTGAATTGTGCCATTTCGCGTCAAAGATCGTGACAGTTTTGAAGACTGTCTTTGGGAGAATGATGTGATTCTGCGAGGAACGATCTGCAGTATGCCAGCTACTGTCCGAAACCAAACCTACTGAATACTGATAAGTCAACTGCTTATAAGGTACTAAATAAGGCGAACATGTGAGAATCACTTCTGCCTAATATCGCAGCGTACAGGATTGCGAATTTGTGTTATGTCGTTTACGAGTAATTTAGTCTTAGGCGTCCGGTGTCAAAAGTGTTTCATAAAGTGAGAAAGTTATTGAAGCCGTTCCGACTGAACTACAACATGGACTGCGACGTAGTTATCGACCAACTATTGTTCAAAGGACAGGAGGGCGAGTTTGTGACGTGAAGGGTGACACGGGGGTGTAGTATATTAACCAGGAGCGTTTCAACAAAAGTTCCAACCAAAGGTTAATTTTGAACTGAGGAAAAAGCGAGAAAGGTTGGAACAAGCCCACCTTCCCGACCAGATCGACACCATGGTCGACGAAAAGTTTCTGAAGCTTCACGCGATATTCGAGGCACGGCTTAGCGTTGTGATGGTTGAGATTGTGGGCACCGCCAAGCTGGAGTTTATATTCCACAACTGTCAGTATATTTCTGCCTTTCTCCGGAGAAAGCACCAAAGCTGATTTCAGACCTTGAAACGGACCCAATTGTTGGGAATGAGCTGAACACGTCAACATGTGAGCTCTACCATAAGTGCGACATGTGACCCTCCTCACGTAACCACAGCACTGACAACAGATACGCACTGCTAATTTTCATTTGTTGTGCTCTGAATATACCGGAAAATGGCCGAGAATACCGCGGCAGAGATGGGAGCACGAGCGGTACAGACACTGGACAGGGCGATGGGCCCGTCTGAAATCACTAAAAATAAAATGAACCAATCATTAAAGGGAAGTGGATGAAAGTCCCTAAGAAGGTGGATGATGGGTGGAAAGGGGCAGCAGCGCGAATATTAAAACAAGAAAGACTGCAGAGTTTACGTGAGGTACGGCTACGATACATGAATATGAAACGGTATGGAAGCATTTATTCTAGTGTACACCACACAAGAAGCGTAAGAAATTACAACGCAGAGCGTGGCTTGGACATGGGCTATGCCCGCCTAAGCAAAATAACGATTGGTGGTTCGCCTCCACTCCGAAACGTGATTTAATTCCTAGGTATGTGGGTTTGGTTGTTCTCGTCGTTGGAATGGCAATGACGACAAACGATATTATGGTAAAGCAAGGTATCATACCAGCAGATGTATTGAAATAGCCCGTACTAGTACTATAGTATGACTTAACAGATACATGGTATCACTATCAGTATCACCACTGACCTCTCTTATGATGTTGGTAGGGGGTGACCCAGTGAACGCACTTGCCTTCAGCGGATCAAGCGACCCTCTATCCACATTACGAAACTCAGGTATCGACGCCAAGCGGAATCGCCACGATAAGGCCGTTGAAGAACTTCAGGTCACCCAAGCCCAAGAACGACAAGACTGATCAACGAAGAACACCAGTGTCATGGCCAGGTGGTACACGCGTTACGTTATGTTGACGGTACAATGAGTGAGTGCGCTATGGTTGACAGTGATAGAGGTGACCACACACTACACTCCCTTGCGCCGAGTCTCAACTTTCGAAGAACCATGAACGTTCCTTTTCTATTCTAGGAATGGGCATGACTGCGCCTGATGCGGATAAACTCACCAATTGGCCATCCCTGTTTGTTCCTGTTTGTTCCGCAGGAACAGAAACTTGTACAAACATAATTTTTGACGATATATTTGAAGCGAGGCATGTTGGAGGCTTATTACTTTGATGGAACTCATCGCTTCTCTAAAGGAAGAAATAACTTACTACTAAGCGCACGCAAGCGTTCACATGCGTACTACAGCCTCAAAGGCTGCCGTAAAGGGATTGCAGCCAACAAGAACCTTGGTGAAGCTGTCTGTGTAAAAAAGTGGACTGGCATGGGCCTGTGTGTGTGTTTCGAAGGACACAGTCATGTTTCAGAGGAATTTAGAATGTTGGTTTATGATCCCCTGCCGGATTCGAACCTACGGCAACCCCACCTGGAAATCAGGAGCCAGCATCTCTCTGTGCCACAAGGCTGACCTCTTATTTCTATCTAGCTATCGCCTGCTCTGCGGTGGAAATGTATTCAAGTATGCCACGACCGTGGTCGATGTGGCCAGCCGCTACAAAGATGTCGAACCTATGACCGCAAAGGTTCCGTTGGGGTAGCTAGCTCTTTCTCATGTGGCTCGGTAGGCAAAGGTGCAGGCTGAAATCCGAGGGGTACACGGTTCGATCCCAGCTGCGGCAACCGCGTTGTGTCCTTTGGCAAGACATTTCAACCCACCTATTGCACAAACGGGGTACGGTGGCGTTGTGTACTAAGGCGTACTGCACGTTTGTGGCAACCACTTTTGTTATACCGCCCACTTTTGTTATACCTCACCAGTTTTGTAACAGCGATCGCCCATTTTTGTAATATCTCACCAGCTTTGTAATCGAACGCCAGCTTTTGTTATAGTACATTAGACCCCACTGGACATGCATCCTCTATAAGTCTACCAAGGCCTTATGTGGTAAGTTTTGCCAAATGAAAATTTATACCACATTAAACATTTTAAAATAACAACTAGATTGTGGTTTACCACATTATCTCAGAATACAACTTAAGGACGTCCTGGACGCAAGATTTACCACATTAGGTACAAAATGTAAACACGGACGGACGGACGCACATTCATACTATTTGGGTTTAAGGGCTACTAAAAAAACATTTTATATGTCCATAACCTTATTTTAGCCAGAACCCCACCCCCTCCACCCTAGAACTTATATTTAACCCTAACCCCTCCCCATCCACTCAAAAACCACACCTAACCTAACCCTACCCTACCCTGACCCTAAACCCTAAAACCCCACCCCTGACCCTAACCCCCACCCCTGGGACCTAACCCTCCCCAACCTTAAGTAAGATCTCCTCGGGCTACCCCTACCCCTAACCCAACCCCAACCCCACCCCTGACCCTAACCCTACCCTAGCCAGACCAAAAGGATTAGGGGCTATTTTTGGTTTAGGGGCTACTAAAACTAAAACCCCACCCCACCCCTGACCCCAACCCAACCCCCTGCAACCTTATTCCCCGCCCTGGGGCTACCCCTAACACTAACCCCACCCCTCTCCTAACCCTAATACTACCCTAATTTGGAGGTACCCCCTAAAAATAATAGCTCCTAAACAGGTTTAGTTGGTCAGGACGGACGGACGGACGGACGGACGGACGGACGGACGGACGTACTTGTGAGGTGATTTCAGTGTTAGATACGGGTAAAATTCCGCAGGGTGTTTTGAGGGGCCGCTCCTCAGAAGAGGGAACTGGACCAATGGTTAAATCACCGGTTTGCACAAATAACGTCTGTACGCACAACTTGTTGACACACGCACAACTGAAGTAGCCCAGCAGGCAAGCAGGCATGCAGGCAGGCAAGCGGACAGGCAGGCAAGCGGACAGGCCGGCTAGTCAGCAGGCAGACAGCTGGCAATCATGCAGGCCATCGAATAAAAACGAATTTGTGTTTCCCTTTTCCTTAAATGTATGTTTCAAATACACCCCAACTCCATCCAAAATCACTTTCATCAAACACACGTTGGAATAGGGGCGAATGCAAGTTTTGATTTCAAGTATTACAAAAGCTGGCGATTTATATAACAAAAGTGGCTTGCTGTTTTTTATAACAAAAATGGGCGATTTCTATAACACAAATGGTGACCTCAAACTATAACAAAAGCTGGCGTTCTATAACAAAACTGGTGAGGTATAACACAAATGGGCGATCGCTATTACAAAACTGGTGAGGTATAACAAAAGTGGGCGGTGTAACAAAAGTGGTTGCAACACACGTTGATGGTGCGCTTGTCTTCAACCAATGCTAATCCTGCTTGAGTGGAGTTAGCATGTTCGGGAGTCTGACAGTTGCTTGCCGATGCTCGGTGGTCCTCTCCGGGTACTCCGGCTTCCCTCACCCGTAAAACTGTCCGACAGCAGGTGACCTCGGCTGTCGAAAGTGTCGTTAAACCCCAAATAAATAAATAACACTTCCTCATACATTTGCAGTCGAGCCCTTACTGCTCCCCGCGGTGGTCCTCAAACCGTAGGTGGGTACTGGACGAAATTTGAAGGGTCCTTTGTTCCAGATGCTGACATTGCACGGTGTCTCAATCATAAAGGCATTGCCCGGAGGTGTTGCCGTATCAACGACATGGAGATTGGAGATGTACTGTATGGGTTGCCAGGCTACCGACTGTCCTCTCAGCTTTGAAGAACGGGGTGACGCGTCCGACTAGTGAAAAAGCCTTTGGATTCCAGTAGTAAGTTTGTGGCGCAAAAGCCACCTGCCATTACAGATAGGCCTATTGGGTTTGATGAGCACCCACTTGATGTGGATGTGCGGTACCTCTGCGGCCAGATGAGGAGGACGGCTTGCTACTGGTCACGTGTTGTCTCTGCAGGTTTACCGGCTTGGGAGGTGACAAAGCATGGGGAGCCTTCCTGTATTATTTTTCAGCTGGAACGGCTGGATAGGATGGACATGCTCGCGGGTTTGTCCAGAAGAGTTACTTGTTGTTCCTCGTGGCACAGTGTTGACACCCGATAGTGTGCTTACTCGTTGAGGCCCGCCGCTCCTCTTTTCCAGTTACATTCCACTGAGGTAAGGCATACATTACCTCTATAGTGTCCCAAGCTGTTGTCTATTGTATCTACATTAAACTGTCTGCGAACATTTCAACGTTACATGTTGTGCGCAGTGGTTATATTGTCCCTATTAGTACATCAGGGCGACTTTTTCTGTTGGTCAATCCGTTGCTGTACACAAGCCTTTTTGTTGACGTCCTTCCGGATTCTCTCTGCGTAGTGGGTTGCTTGAACAAACAGTGAACACATGGAAATAATTAATTAAAAAAATAATGAGCGATTATTAAAAAAAAAAAAAAAAAAGATGTTCAATCTCTCCAGATCTCATTACTTTTTATTTTTTTTTGTTTTAATAATTACTCATTACTTTATATATATATATTTTTTCTTCTCACACACGTCTCTCATTTAACGATCAGCATCTTATTTCCATGCGATTCTAATTGTAATTCTCTATGCGACAGGACCAAGGCGACGGCTTCGGTTTTTCTTGGCATGTTCCTATCGAATTGCATCTTGATCTGAATGTCTAAGATGCTACTCTTGAGTCATTTGCTCTGTTTACTGACGTCGAATACGAACATATCGACTTGTATTCGCCGGGAGGTATATTAGGGTTGCTCATCAATTCGTCCAGACCATGATACTTCTTTCTAAAATCTGCGGCGTTGCCGTACAGTCTGCAGAAATCGTTCTTGTCAAATGACGCATTGTAATTGATTGCTGGATATCTCGTGGCGTTCTGAAACACTTGCATATTTCGCAAATTGCAGTGATTGAACAGCGACACATTCTTTTCTTGAGACCCGTCCCTACCAGTCTGAAACATGACCACGATGAAACGCGGTTTTTCGAAAGTGGATTTCATGGTCAATCTCCAATCAAAGTGATTCGTGGATAGCAGAATGCTAGCTGTGTCACACTGTCTCATTCTAAATCCCATGGGTAATTTACTCTTGGATTATATGATCTTGTAGAGACGCGTTTTCTCCACGATCGAAGGCTACATGGGCGGAACGAACCACGATATCTTGTCTAGAGTTAACTTATCCACATAGGGTGCGGGGAGTATCACTATCGCGGCATTGTTTCCCTTTCAAATCAATGTCAAATTGTGTTTGAATCCGTACATGATCTTGTTGTAATCGTCCGCGAATCCAAAGATGTGTTTCAAAGGTATCCTGAATGAAAACGTTCCTTTGGGTCTGAACGTCTTGACGACGTACTCCAATCTCGCGGCGGCGCCGGCGTTAGCAAAGCCGACATCCGCGACGGTGTCTTTTACCCCAACTGATTAAGTCCCTTGAATTTCGAAAAATCATCCGGATATGTCAAGAGTCCGAACATTATGGTAGCCTGACAGGGATGAAACACAGATTCTATCTCTGGTCCGGATAGCAAATATTTTATATTACTGAATAGATGCATGATGCCATTATTGGCTAGAGTAATCGTGTCGTCGTCGGCGTATTCGGTCCCATCCACCTTGGTGAGACGTCCCTGCACCACTATGTATGTAACTCTCGCTAGGATGAACGAATAGTTCTTGGGTTTCGACGTTGATTCTTATCTCTCCCACATTGTTCAAACTCATTGGGGTTATCGGTTCATATTAGTGAACCTCATATTCTTGAATACTTTTGTCTTTCACTATGCTTTGTGCGATATCTAGTATATTTGCCATTTTTTTGAAGGGTTTTTTTTTTGTTTATTAATTAGCTTGCTTTTTTTCTAAAAAAATAGTTTTAATTATTTTTTATTATTATTATTTTTTAATATTTTTATTTTCTCTCCTTTATATATATGTGTAAACAAGAAAATGTTAAAGAGAGTAAATAAATTGTTTTTTTCTTAAAACTTCGTCTTCTGCAATTGTTGTTCGTAAAACTTTCCGATGACCTCTTCGCCATCCAAAGCTTTGATTTAGTAAGTCACCAGATCGGTGTGAGATATTCTGATTATCACAAAGATTTCCGAGGTCCATCGAGGAGATTAACCCTTTTCGACGTGCTTCTTATAAGCGTAGATTCTCACTCGATCGCCGACCGCAAATTTTGGCGGTCTAGACTTCTTCCTGATCTTAGATCTCTCGGGATATAGATTCGCGTAGACCCGTTTTTCGTTTTGAGGATCGCTAGCTTCCATGGGGGCCATCTTGATCGATCTGTGTCGCGTGTTGTTGTAATCTTCGACTGGACCGTTCAGAGCGTATATGTATTTCTCGGTCGCATTCGCCGTGAAGTACCTGTGCATCTTTTCCTTCATCGTGCGATTCCAACGTTCCACGACGCAGGCTTTCTCTTCATTTTCGATCGAGTAGAGGTCGACCAATCGACGAACGTCCTTGTTGTAGAATTCCTTCCCCTTGTCCATCCACAATTTATTTAGTTTTCGAGAAGACGAGTCGAACACGCTCTTCAGAGCCTCGGCGATACAAGGTCCCGATTTATTCTTCAAAACTCTGATCCAACCTTATTTGGAAAACACGTCGATGACTGTCAATAGATATTTGATGCCCTCGTTCCACCTCGAAAACGATCTCATGTCGACCAAGTCGGCGGACCAAATGTCGTCCAGACCCTTCACAAACACCATTCTCTTTTCGAAATTTATGCGCGATGGGTTTGTGTAACTTCTCAGCCAATTTACTCGTCAATAATCACTTTTTCTTCTTTTCCGAAGCGCCTTTTTTAGCGCCCCATCCGAATCGACGTTTTGCACCGATCACTTTGCAGACCAGTGAACGTTCTAACTTCTCTCTCCTGGTCGGATTTGATATGTCTTTCAATTCCGCCAACATGTTTTTATCGCAGACTTTGTTGCGAGTCTTGGTGTTTTATGTATCCTGTATTTCAGTCCATAGTTATTTTCCTTTACACAGAGTTAACAGAGCTCTATCGTGCAAATATTTATGGATGGTTGAGATCTACGCAAAGCAAAGGGGATAATTCGAGACGTAAAAGTTGATGTTTTGACATCGGTGTGCCGGGAGTTAGAATAAATGCCGTTTTCTGCTTTCCTGGCACCTAAGATATTAAAGGATCAATATGTGAGGATATGTGAGAGATTCGCTGCTATTTCTCTTTCGAAGAAATCATGGGCTTGTTTCGTTTCGGTCGTTCAACGAGACGAGGTCATGACCTTATCTCAATGACGAAAGCATAAAACTAAACGCAAAATAGTTATTAAGGAGGGCCGCTATAGAGGAGCTAATTAGGGCGTTATTCAAAAATTTCTGACGGAATAACATTCAGAAAACAGGAATTTGCTGTCACTGCTAATGATTATCTTTTATTTTAATGTTGTTTTGTTTCGTTTCGTCCCGCACACAACCCTCTCTCTCTGTCGTTCCTTGCCCGAATTTCTAAAACTGGTTTGCCCGAATCCGGGGGCAACTGCGCCCCTGCCCCCCTCCTCTGGTTCGTACACCTATGAATAGCGCAAGTACATTGAGTTTTCTGAATGCTTATTAAGTCGAAATAAGACACAGTCCGTGGTTGTACATTCATATGTACACATATTTGTACGAATACGAATTTGAAAGTAGACAAGAACGCTATCCTTTATCTGAACTGTAAAAAATTCACTGCAATTCCAATTACAACTATATCAAAGAAAATGCCTACAAAATGATTCAATTAAAATATCCAATATAATCCAGGAATTAATTGTAATCCAAAAATTATTTGAATGATTATCCTACCAATAAACAAAACGCATGCTGAATTGTAATGTTACCTGTTCGAGTCAACTTTCTGGAAAATAAACGTCACGAAACACAACACCATTTTCTGGGAACAGGTTTAAATATAGCGCGTCTTCGCTGAAAATAACCACTGCTTTGAGAGATAAAAAAAATCAATATTCACTTAATATTTGGTGCTATATCGACAGCTACGGCGGCGCAGTACTGCCAGCAAAATTTTATTTCCCATCAATGAAATGTGATCGATCAAGTAGATTTTTGAAAAACACGAGATTCCTATGACTTATACCATTAATTTAACAGCAGAACAGTTCATCATTTTTTTTAAAACAACGGGCCAAGCACTCCCACCATATCCTTATTTCCACCTATTTAACAGAATATGTTCGCACACAATTATTATTTTTGTAGCTTAATCAATACAATTGGTTTGGAACTAAAAAAAGTTATGAACTGTTATCTGTCAGGATCAACACAAATCCATATTGAACACAGGCATTTCGGCTTCCATCCACCAGGTTGAGTATTTTTTCTGAAACATCCGTCTTACATATTTATAATTTCGACTTGCAAGAAGATCTGGAGTCAAGAGAATTTTATCGTTAGTATTTCACTAAATTTAACAAGATCTACAATTTCTACGGAATGTCATCAAGGATGCTATCTGATACACAAGATTAAGAAGAGGTGAAGAAACCATTTCCAATAGAAATGATGTTAACAACAGAGGATTGAAGAAGAAAGGAATAATTATACTGGGTTGGCGAATAAAGAGAAACAAGCAAAGACCCTTGGAGGCCCATCACATATTGTAAAAAAGAAAACTTGTGATACACACGCTTTGTAGTTTCATACTTGAGCCTTGGAGTCAAGACTTTTATTTGATTCAAGAGGTGTAAACCTCATAGTTCCCATACATTTGGCAATATAAGCTTTTTCATTTTGGTGACATACTTTGTGATTTTACAAATGGTGTAATGCAAAACGTGTTTGGGTTACACATAAGTATTTTTGTTTTTCCAGCATTTGTGCATTGTACAAATTCAGAAAAACAAAAATACCTACAGTTAAAACTAGAAGTCCTGTCATGAAATGCACGCAAATAGCACATTGATATGCGCGTTAATGTGCGCGTTTTGACCCAATTAAAACTATCATATTCTGTACATATGGCCTGTGCAAAGGCAATGTTTCAGCCAATGGACTTCCGGGTAGCCCGGAGGTCCATTGGCAGAAACATTGCATGTGTTTGCTATGAGTAACTTTGGATGCCATTTGATATGGCAATTGCGTGCAATTCCAATGCGCAATTAAGCCTAGATAAGCACACTATTCGTTATAACTTATAACTGTATGTAAAACACAAACACGTTTTGCACTGTACTTCAAATTATTTTAACATAAACTTATTTTGACTTGTATGCAAATTAAGGTTTCAGAAAATTGTTTTTGTGTGAAACATAACATTTTCTCAAAAAATCTTTTTACGAAAATGATTCTGTGTTTTGAAACTTTAGAACATAAAAATTATTTTTGTGTTTGCAAATTAGTTTTTTGAAAATCGTTTTTTTTTCAGAAAAATAATTTGCAGACAGAAAAATAATTTTTGAGTTTTTTAGTTCCATGGATTTTTTTTTGTGCTTGCCTGACAAATAGTTTTCTTGAAAAGTAATTGTCAGGCAAGTATAAAGAAAACAAATTCCTAACCAAGAAATATTTGAACACATAACATAAGATCATTACCCTTTCTGAATTTTATTCCATGATTATTTTGTGATACAACACAGTTATGTTGTCGGTTTCTGAATGTCACTTTTGGATGTCACTTTTCAAATGCTCATTGCAATTTTTGGGCAGTTTGGACACTTTTGTTTTACTGTCCTTAGCTTTGAGTTTTCTTGAAACTTTCATTGGTGGTGCCTCTTTCTTCGGAAATAATGTTTTCTAATTCATCACCTGTTTTTGTTTCACTTGGTATATGCATATTATATAACAAAATCTCTTATTCCTCATCAAAATCTGACAACACATTATTGTCAGGCTGTTTTGGTAAGGTATTAGGTATTGTGATTTCAAGTGGTAGAATCTTTCATTCTATCCGCTCTGGATGAACGCCAAGTCCTGTAGAAGGTATTGGAAGAATGCCAAACTCTGCAGTAGGTGATGGAACAGCTGATGTCCCCCACCTTGGTTGATTAGATATTTGTTTCAATGGACATTCATTAATTCAATGTCCTTTCTGTTTGCAATAATAACATGCCCCTTTATTTGGACATCTTTTAGCCAGGTGTCCACTCTCCTTACAAATATAACAGTGCTTTGTGAGTTCATAAAGTTGATTGATAATAGTTGTTGCTTCATACCCTGTGTCAGGGATTTTCTCATAAAATTTTCCTGCAAGAAATCTCACTTCTTCTTTGTAATAGGTACTGTTTGGATTACTTGTTTTCTCTATTTTCTTTATGTTGATATCTCTCAATCTTTAATTTTATAATAAATACTGTTTGGGTCACTTGCTTTTTCTAACTTTGGATCTCTCTCTTTATACATCTTTGGAGCAGTATGAATTCCAGTCTTAACCTCTTGGTAGTCCAAAAGCATGTATGAAGAAAAGCTGAGAATCAATTGCCTTTTATACTCTCCTAATAAGAAATGTTTCACGTAAATATGAAGTGTTTCATGTAATTATTGAAATAAACCATGTGCATTTGTCACATCACATTGGAAAAAAAAATGAATTGCAATTTATTTCCAGTGTATTGTGACAAATACCTACGGTATATTTCAATAATTACATGAAACATTTCATTCCACATTTATGGGTATAAAAAAGACAACTGTTAGTTTTTTACTGTCAACATGTCTCTACCACTTAATCCTACATATCCTATATACTTATCAGAGCTTACAAGACTTCCGAGTTTTAGTATGACTATAAATCCTATTTTATAATTCAAGAAAGAAGAATTAGTTGAAGCTGGGTTTTTCTATGTGGGAGATAGTAAAGTAAAATGTTTCGTTTGTAGACAAGGTTTAATGAATGGGGGAACCTAAAGATATTCCTTTACAAGAACATGTTAAGTGGTGACCAAATTGTTCTTTTATTCAATTGATAAGAAATTGTCAGTTTTACAAACCACCATTATGTATGCAAACACCTCCAGTTAATACCTGTGAGGGATTACAGATACAGTTTAAAACAAATATTGTCAACTATCAACAAATATGAGAGGTGTCTGGACAATATTCCAGATTCTAATTTTCTACCTTCACTCATGTTATTGGATAGTGTAAATATATCATTTAGTGATGTGAATGCAAGAAAAGCTGCACTTTCAAAAAACTTCAAAACTAATTTAGACAAATTTGTTTATAGATCTTGTAGAAAAATATTATACAGATTTACAAAATACATTACCTCAAGATGAAGAAAAATGGGAAGAGAATAGTGAATTGTAAACATTTTAAAAGGGGTGATACTCAGTTTCCTTCACACTTGCTTTTTGGATGCCAGGAAGACAAGATTGATTTAGCTAAGAGAATACAGAAGATGAAGAGAAGCAGTGACCATAACGGTGAGATAGGGAGTGAGTAAAACAGACAGAGAATATCAGTAAAGAGAGTAAGAGGCGAAGATTAGAGAATAAAAGACAGCAGATTCAAAGAACATCATGAAAATTCCATTCAAAATCCCATGTAAAAACAATAACATTTAACGAAGTTGATAAGAAGAATCCATTTGAAAGTCCATCCAAAGTATTTGACAGCATATTATCAGAGATTAAATATGAATGTATGATAGAAGAAAAAGACCACAGAGCGTATCCATGAATCACCCTGGCTTGGACATAGGTATATTTATTCCATTTAACAAAGCATCTTTTATTAATGGTAATACAGTATCAGATGAAATCGAAAACAAATTTACAATCCAATAATATCTTTATTATCCATGATGGGAAATTATCTTTAGAAGTAACACATACTTCCTTACCACAAGGGTTTCAGACGATGTAAAGCAAAATTTGAATCACTTGATAAAATGGTTGTTAATAGACAGAGCATTGTTGAAATTAAAAATGTTATTGATTTCATGTGTTTTGCACTGGCCATTGTGGTAGGAAAGTGTTAAGTTGATAAAGAAAGATGGGTCAGAAGTTAGCAAAAGGAATGGAAAAACATTTGTGATTCAAGAATAAAGTTTCAAGAAAATGAAGCTAAGACACTAATGGACAAAGAAGGGCTTGATTATAATACTCCTTGTGGATATGAGGAGTATTATAAAATACATTTCTCCAGACTATGTCATCAACATTCATAGCCAGAATAAACTGATTTCTTTTTTGAACCACCGAAAATTACAAAAGATAGTAAAATTATACATGTATACCACCTTAACCAGCACTTTGACACCATTACCAGCATAACAGGGTTTATAGTATATGAGTCTTATTGTGAACTTTGCAATCAAGGCTATCACTTTAAGGAATGACATATGTGTAAATTTTGCTGTGTTTGCTATACCCCATCAAAATGTATTCCTGAACACTCTATCACCTGCTACTGTACATTCACTGTGGATTGGTCACTTTCCATGGGGTGGACAATATTTCCACAGGCGCAATAACAGTAGACTACAAACACTAATTACAGGAATAATTATCAACATTTTAATTAATGAAGCACCGGGTACAACCCGGTGCTTTATTAATTAAAATTTTGCTGCTGGTAATTTTTTATTACTTAGTAAATGCATGCATGGACATTACTGCCAACGCATGGATTATGACCAACCCACAGCGACAGTACTGTGTATTTGAAATAGATAGTTTATAAGTTCATCATGTTATCAAAACCACATCACTATAACCTGGAAAGAACAGAAAAACATTTGTCAACTAGCGCCGAAATGTAAAATATGTAACATGTTAATTTACCCCTGGAAAGGAAAACGCATCTGTGAGGGGTTTAAAAAATGTAAATATTGTTAATCAGCAAAAAGTAAATTATGAACATAAATGTTTCATTCCAAAATATACCCAAAATTCCTTTGAAACCACTCAAGGCTCAGCAGATCACATTCCAAATTTCTGCATTGCTCATCATGCTTGCACAGTTTGTATCCATAAATCTATAGATCAAAAATGTACTTCATGTGATTAAATTGGACAAAGAGAAATGATATTTAAAGGGGCCTCTACTTTAGCAGATTTTTTGTAAATGGCTTTTCAGTAAAGAACATAAAAGTACTACAGCTATTGCTCATAATTTAAAAGGATTGGATGGACAATTTGTGTTAAGACATCTTGTCGAACATGATACCACAACTCCAGAAATTATTATGAATGGGAACAAAATTATTCTACTTCAAGCTTATGGTGTGAGACTAATTGATTCTTTAAGTTTGCTTTCAATGAGATTGCCACAATTCCATAAAGCATTTGTTTTGAATTAGCAAAAGGTTATTTCCCTCATTTCGCAAATACACAAACTTATTAAAATTATATTGGTAATCATTTAGATGCAAATATTGTACATGCATGATTCCATGGCAACATCAATAGGGAAGAATTCATCAAATGACATAATCAAAAAATCACCACCAATGTTATGTTTAACTTTAGAAAGAAAATGGAAATGTACTGTAGGTCAGATATAGATATATTGCGAAGAGGTTATGGGGAATTGAGACAGAAATTGTTAGACAGTGATGGAATAGACCACTTCAGAAAAGCAGTTACTTTAGCTGATGTCTTAATAAAGCTTGGAGAAAAACATCAATGCAAGAACCCACACCTGCTATCCTTTCAGACATAGGTTACCCACCTGCAGTCAAATACTCTATAAAGGTTATCAGATTTTTACAGTTATTGCACAAGAAGAACACATACACCATGCACTGAATGGTGGGGAAGTTAAAATAGGAGATTATTATGAGGATGGATTTCGCAAAGACACAAACACCATTTTTGAATTTTTTGAATGTATGTGACATCGATGTGAAAAATGTTACCCAGTCAGAAATGCGAAAAACCAAGTCAATTAAAATGTTACAAAACTCTATACACAGGATCACATAGAACATTTCAAGTCACTTGGGTACACTGTGAATGGGGTATGGGAACATGTATATGACACTTTGTGTAAGACAGATTCTGAATTAAAAACCACACTCAATTCATTTTTTCCAAACATGGATCCCATTAAACCACGGGAAACATTATTTGGAGGTAAAACAAACGCCATTAAATTATACCATAAAAGAGAATAAAGGTCAAACACTGAAATAACGTATATAGATATTTGTTCACTTTATTCGTACGTTAATAAACACAGAGAATGTCCCATAGGTCACCCTAAAATAATCACAAAAGCAGAGCTAGATACACATAATTTAATTCAGTATAGGGGACTCATTAAATGTAAAATTTTACCACCACAAAACCGTCACATGCCAGTTTTACAAATATCATTGTAAAAAGAAAATGAATTTTTACACCTTGCAATACATGTGCAGAACAAGAAAGAAAAAGATCACTGTGAACACACCCAAGAAAAATACAGCCTTATAGGTACAGGGACAACAGTCAAACTTTTGAAAGCAAAGGGTATGGGGTACAAAATACTTTACACTTATCAAATTTGGCACTGGGAAAAATGGGCTTCAGAAATTTACAAACATTATGTAAATAAATATTTAAAAATGAAACAAGAAGCTAGTGGGTATTCAGATTGGGCGAACACAGATATAGATAAAGCTACTTTTAGAAAAGATTATGCAGACATTGAAAACATAAATTTATAAGATACTGAAAAAAATCCAGAAAAAAGATCATTTGCAAAATCCATGTTAAACTATTTAAGGTGGAAAAATACAGAAAACAATGTTAAAACTAAATTATTTTTATTATTTACTGGTGTTTAAGATCGCATACTTAGGCACAATGGCTAATCGTGACTGTGACAGGTTTACAGGTGGAAGAAGCCAGAGTACCCAGAGAGAACCACTGAGCAGTGATGAGCAACTGTCAACTCCTCGACATTCTAACTCTTTTTCAAGCTCCAGTCAAGCAGGGTTACAGTGGTTGAAGACATGTGCACCACTGACGTGCAGTACGCCTTAGTACATGGGGTCATGCCCCCGTGTAGGCAACCAGGATAAAGTGCCTTGCCCAAGGACACACTGTGGGACATCCCTGTCGGGGATCGAACTCGGGACCTCTAGCATAGAAGTCCAACAGTCTACCACTGAGCCACCTCGCTCCCTTGTTAAAACTAAATCAGAGTACATACAAATATTTTGACTTGATACCGGACCCAAATATCATTGTTAAACATGTAGAATTATTTGACCATGTTCAATTTACTTTAGTGAATTACACAGATACAAAGCAAATGTACAAAGTTCAGCTAATGTTGTTATAGCTTCTTTTGTCACAGCATATGCATGCTTGGAATTGTATAAAGTTATAGGAGGATTAAGTAAACGGGTATTATATTTTGATACAGACAGCTGCATTTACATACATAACCCATTACTTTGGAATGCAACAATTATAAACAATAGGTTAGGTCAATGGACAGATGAACATCCAGATGTAAAAGCCATTGAATATGTAGCTTTAGGTCCTAAAAAGTATGGTTATAAATACATTAAAGGTGGGCAAATACACACTTCATGTAAAGTCAAAGGACTTACGTTAGATTTCAACACATCACAGAAAGTCAACTTTGAAAGTATGGTTGAATGTGTGCAAGATGGACAGAATTACATAATAAACATTGAATACACACATAGAATTAAACACAACAAGAACAGACACGTCACAAGTGAAATACAAAGCAAAACATTTTGATATTCATACACAAAATGTTGTGTGGTACATAAATATGATAATATTCACATGGGTTTAAGGTATAAACATAATTAAATAAAACAAGAATAGATAAGTATAAATAAATGTGAGATATGTCCATAAGTGTTAAGGATATAAATAGCCCACACCTGTGATGTCAATGGAACATTTGATTTTCAACCATGGATCAGGTCGGATGTCTTTTAGAAAACAAGATTACAAGTAAGGCATTATTATATGCTTTTTAACTTATTACTCCTAGTCACCAAACAATAACAAATGATGTTATTCAAAAGCAATTAGAAAAACAGAAATGTATATTGAATTCTGTAATGTACTTATCATGATGAATGCTTTTTACAAAGACAATTTACAAAATATTTGGACAAGAGTTATGTGGGGGTTTTTTGTCTATGATAAACAAATCATAGATTATTTATATAAACCATGTGTACTGCAAAGTGAACAGAGAACAGATTCTTCAGAAAACATATTCGAGTTAAAACCACCATAACGGAAAATTGGAAGTGGAACGAGGAAAGCATGGAAGAAAAACTTGTTCGCAAAAAAACAATTATGGCATCAAATGAATGGTTATTGTTTCAGCATCCCTGTAATATTGTCATCTCAGGACATAGTGGGTCAGGGAAAACATAATGTTAAAAAACTGATCGATATGAAATATGATTTATTTCAAATTGTGTCTCAAAAAATCACTTGGTGTTACAAGGAATGGAAAAAGGCATATACTTTACTAAAAGAAAGTGAGGACACTTTCTTTTAGTAAAGTATATGCCTTTTACTTTGAAATCCAAAGCAAAAGGCATATACTTTACTAAAAGAGGTGAAGATGAAGAAAAAATCAAATTATGGTTTACTTGTAATGGCAAGTGTTATTTACATAACTCAGAGCATGTTTCAACAATCTAAATCTGGTCATACTATAATTTAAATGCACATTATATGATTTTATTTCAAAATACAAGAGACAAAGGACAAATTAAAGTATTCACAAATCAAGTCCAATTACCACATTTAAATTCATCTTATCAAGATGTAACAAGCACTGACCATGGTTATTTATTAATTGATTTTCATCCTGGAACTCCTGATTCATTGGGATTAAGAACTGATATTTTTCACCGATGGGTAACACAAGATGAATGTGGACCTATCATTTATACAAAACAATAAAAAGAGCAGTGTTATGATATTTGTATCAGTCATTTCAAATCTGTTAATAAGTACACATCATCATGATATCTTTCATACATTTTTTGGAAAAACTTAGTCATCAGACAAATCCATTTGAAAGAGAAAAATCACTTAAGAAATGATTTAAAAAAAAATTAAAATAGTTTACATTAGCAAGTAGAATCATAATTAATAAGAAAATTAAATTGCCAAAACGAACTTTAACCTATATGGATAAACATAAACAAGATCTTGGACAACTTGCAAATCCAAGAGTAGATCTTGCAACAAAACGAAACATTATTTTAAAACCTGGAGGAGGTAGTTTTTTTAGTGGTGTTATTATTCGTAATTTAATTCGGTGGATGGTTAAAAAACATCTAGAAACTTTACATCAACATTTGCGAAAAAGGAAAACACATAAAAAAGAGAGTCTCCTAAAAAACATCAAATAATTCATAAAGTTATAGAGAGATAGCAAATCGCCGAAAGGTAGGACCTAAATACATGTACACAAACTTGGGAATTGCACCTCATAATTCTTCAACTACCAAGTGTACAAAAACAAAATGATTACTTGTGAAAAATTTTCAACATGTGTAATGTCAATAACAAAAGATGGTGTAAAAATGTAAATCATGAACCAATGTGTTCTCTACAAAATACAGAGTACGTACCATTAAAACAACTGTTTTTCAGAATGGCATGTTTTAAAGCTTTTAATTATTCTAAACCTACTTGTGGAATAAGATCTTACTTTAAGTGAAAATGTTTTAATAAGTTAAAGTGTACTCTTATACATATATAAATAGCAATACATTTTATTCATTTCATTTCATCTGTAGATACTGATAGAGAAGGATGGTGAGACAAAACAAGAAACAAAAAAATCCTTTAGTGAAAAAATATGGTGGTATGTTATTAGCAATAAGTCAAACTCCTCCAGCATTTCAAAAAGAAATAATAAGAAATGCAGGTAAAGAATTAATTAATTGTTTGTTAGAATGTTGTCATTATCTTTTAAAAGTCAATGTATATCTATCACCTAGCCAGAAACAGAAATTGTATCCAAAGCATAAAAAACTAAGAACACTTGCTAGTAAATCAGTTTCTGTTGAAAAGAAAAAACAAATATTAATATCAAAAAGGTCTTTTTTACCATTACTTGGATTACTTGCTCTAGTGGCTGGACTTGCAACAAATCTTGGAAATAAATTAGTCAGTAAAATATGAAGGAAATGGCTATTGCACCTTATCAGCTATTACAGGATATGCAACGGTTTAGAAATGAAAAAGCCCAATGTCCTAGATTACCACCTAGCCCACAAGTTACAAATACTGCACAACTTTAGAATAATTTATCATCAGTGTTGGAGAATTCCAAGTTATCAGAAAGTGAGAGGAACTTAAGTATGGGGAAACATTGCAGAAATTTCAAATGTTGCATAAGAAGGCATTACAACCATCACTGGTCATACCTGATTCAGAAGAAAAAAGTCATTATCTTTATGAGATTGAATTATAGAAAGTGTCCCTGTTACTATGAGGCGTAAAGCAATGTTACTGTTATCTGCTTTATCAACTCATCCAAACATGAGCTGGGATGATCAGTGTATATTCAGTTATGATAGAGAAGTCATGCATGGTTAAAACAGGATTGATTTAGTTAATGATGTTCTTAGACATCAAAAATGTTTCAAACCAACAGGATGGCAAATATTCAGTCATAGATTAAACGATATAAATATACCACAAGAGTTTGTAGTAAAACGCGAACGTTGGCTATGGATGCATAGATAACACACCGATAAAGCTAGCAGTAAATATTAGAGTCCCCCTGCAGTTAGCTGGCCAGAGACTCCTTTATCAATACGTAAAAGTAAGAAAAACAGTGGAGTGAAGACACAACGAAATCATTACTAAAATGCAAATTATCTGAACATACAATTTCTGACAAATGCGAAGCCTATTGAATGATTTATTAAGTGAATTGTATTACAATACAAAGCATCCTGCTGGTTATGGTAGTGTACAACAATTGTACAAGGCAGCACATCAAAAAGATAACTCTATTGCACATGATCAAGTAAAATATTGGTTAAAGGGAGAAAATAACATATACTTTACATAAACCTATTCAGAGAAATTTGTCAAGCCTTAAAACTATGGTAGGTAGAATTGATCATCAATGGCAAGTTGATTTAGCAGCTTTACTAAGTTAACAATCTTACAAAAATCAATTTCACTATTTAGTTTGTGTCAATGGTGTATTTTCAAAATATGCGTTGGTATTACCTATCCATAATAAATCTGGAGAGATATTAACAAAATCATTTCAAACTGTTTTGAAAACTTCTGGTCATAAACCTTTCATCCTTACAATTTGGTAAAGGTTTGGAATTTAAAAATAAGGTGGTTCAGAAATTTTTGAAGACAGAGATATTCATTTTTTCACAACACAAAATCCTGAAAGAAAAGCAAGTATTGTAGAACGATTTCAATGAACATTGAAAACCCATATGTGGAAATATTTCACACACAACCAAACATTAAAATATATTGATGTTTTGTAAATCATAGTTTCCGTGGGAGTATTCAAAGAACTCCTGCTTCTGTATCTATAGAAAATGGAGTAGAAGTTTATCAATATTTTTATGGACAAAAACAATTCAGAAGAAAACAATTTATTTTCAAATTGGTGATTTAGTGCATATTAATAAAACCAAACGTACATTTGAAAAAGGGTATTTACCAAACTGGACAAAATAATTATTTAAAATTACACATGTAAAACATACAATTCGACCTAATCAGAAACTTGAAGATTTAGGCGGAGAAAAAATTCAGGTTACATTTTATCCTCTGGCAATTCAACATATAAAAGATGACAAAAATATATTATGGAATCACTTCTTAATAGATGGTGAAGACGTGTGGGGAAGAAAATTATTAAAAAACTTAAAGTACATTGGGAAAGATATCCAAAGATATTTTATAGTTGGATTCCTGATACTCATTTGGTATAAAAACAAAAATGTCATCAAATGAAACTTTATTACCTAAAGAAAGCACAAGTGTTAATATACAATATCAGCACAGTCAACAATTTAAAATTTGTGGGAATCGTGTTGCAAAAAATCAAGTCACTTATTTCGCCCAGATTATTATCATATATGTTATTATAATTACTGCCAATGCACATTTGAGTTTAGAAGGCCCTGATGAAGAATTGTAGTTAGTGTTATTAAGTAGTTCTTTAGGTTATATTCTTCCAAGTCGAGGTTTAAAATAGTTGAAACAACCGCAAGATAAGAAAAATTAATTTGTTTTACGTAACAGTTCTGAGTGATAGTTCTATGAAAATGTTTCCAAATAATACCCAATGTTGTTTTCAAACACAATTACCTAAACCCATTTATTTCTAGAAAGCAGGATGGGAAGAAGTATTAGCTGAAGTAATTTTACCTTCAGTGGCAAAACATATTACAGATGAAGAATCTGTTTTTAAAATCATTGGCACAGATAGCAAAATATCGACTCATATCAATAAAACATCTCTGAAACATACGATTTGCAGAGGTGTTGCTGTTGTTGAATTAAATGTTTTACCAGGTGTTTATGCACATGGCGGGCATGCCATAGGCGCAATGCAAACAGAAATGCAAGAAAAACTTGTAGATATATTTAAAACATTTGATTATCATTTCATGTTGGATATTCAAATCTCCAAGGCCGTGTAAAAATACTAGGAAATAGTATTGGGAAAGTGGGTATTGGGTCACTAAGTTTAGTACAAAAACTGGGATGTAAAAATAATTCTCTTGTAGTTTTTTTTCTAAAACGACTAATGGAGCATTTAAATACAACATAGATTTAAATATTGATTTCAATCAACTTTTCATTTATTCAGACAGTGCAGATTATACTTTTTTAGGTGACACTGAATGACCTATTTTATGAGTGATTGCCTTTGAAGCATCGAAAGAATGTCAACACATTCTCAAAGAATTTTGTAATGTACATTACGTATCAGTATCAAAATCTTATTTTGATCAGATAAGTATAAATATAAATGGAAACACTGCTAAACCTACTAAGTTTGTCAGTGGAATCACTGTTGTAAAGATGCATTCTAGAGAGCAGAACAAATTACATTTACAAAAATGATGCCTGTATATCAAAGTATTATGGGTGTGGATTTGGTTCTATTGTTGGACAATATTGAGAACAGCTGTGCCATTTGTAAAACCCTTAATAAAAATGCATTTCAAACTTTAAAACGTGAAGGTTTGAAACATGGTATACAGATGGCAAAATAACGTTTAGGAAAACGTGAAGCACCTAAAGAAATTTTATTAATTCATGGAAAGGATCTTTTGAAGTCAATGGGGGAATCTGCTTTATGTATAAAGACAAAAACGAAAAGAAGTAAGTCATTCTCAGAATATTTCTCAAATAGGAAAGATGTAAAGAGCTGCTGTAAAACGAAATTCAAGACCACTATATTTGATTAAACTCATGATGTTACACGGATGTTGCGAACAGTTTTGAAATAGTTTTGATCCAGATAATGTTTACCAACATCAAGTGGTATAGAAAATATTGATGAAAATGAACAATTTCCAATAGCATCTTTAAACAATTCTTCACCAATATAATTTTTTAATTCCAAGACAGACAACCAAGTTGTCAGATCCTGCAGCATCTGCACTTGAAGTTCAATTTCAAATTACAAAACAAGATGGGAGTGTTTTGGCTCCAGATACACAAATTGCTCCCATTAATAATTTTGTTCAGAGTATGTTTAGCAAAATTGGTGTCACACTGAATGGCAATCTTATCACCATCAATACAAAGTGAAAAAAAACAACAGAATTGGCTGCAAGTGAAATGTAGTATCCAGATTCTCCTAGCACACACACTAAAACTACAAAAGGTACATCTAACAAAGGTTTGATGGAACCTACAAAATTAATTAGTACTAGTAAGTCTGTACAGATAAGAGGAAAATTACACTTAGATCTGTTTGTGCAAGAAAAAATATTTTCCAAAAGGAGCTGAGATGAGAATTTAATTGTATCATACTCCATCTAATTTTTGTCTGATTGGTGGTGAACATAGGAGACTAGAAATCCCAAAAGCTATTTTTAAAATGCCAGCATTAGATTTAAATCCAAAATTTGCAAATGATCTTAATGCACAAATAGATGGTTCGAGTTGCAAAATGCCCTACGGCCTGTAGAAATTAAAACATTTGCAATTGGAAACACTCTTTGTTCCAAAATAGAAAATCACCAAAACAAATCATTCTTGGTTTCTAAAAGAGACATAAATGGAGATATTGGCACAAAGCCATTTAATTTTCAACATTTAAATTTGAATAAGTTGGAAGTAACAGTCGATGGACATTCCATTAAATCATGTCCCTTTGAGCCAAAGTCCAAAGATGGACTTAATCTAAATTCATATTTATCATTGTACGAAGCTATGGGCTTCTTTGGACAGTATCAATCATTTAATTTATCTTTGCGGGATTATGCAAGAGGATATCCCATTTGGGGAATTGATTTGACCCCTGATCAGCGTAGTAGTAGGCTACTGACTCATCCTATAAAATATGGTAATTTTCGCATTGAACTACAGTTTGCTCAAGCTCTTCAATAGGTGATCGGCATTGTCGTCTATGCAGAATTCGATAGTGAGATAGAGATCGATAGACTTAGAGAAGTGATATTTGACTATTAAACAAAATGATTCAGTGTGAACATTGCAAGATGTGTGAAGAAAAAATACAAACATTATTTCAAGAATGTGTAGGGATAGAACTGACAAAATCCATTAATCAGAAAACAAAAAATATCTGTGAAGAATGTCGAAGCAACATAACAACATTAATTGATATATATACATTGCAAACTGTTTACATAAACTATGTCCAGTGACTATACTATATAATCTACACAAGAGAGCAAGAAGAATAAACTGTGTCCAGTGACTATACTATATAATCTACACAAGACAGCAAGAAGAATAAACTGTGTCCAGTGACTATATTATATAATCTACACAAGACAGAAACTATGTCCAGTGACTATACTATATAATCTACACAAGAGAGCATAATGAATAAACTTATCAGAATATTGTGGTCTTATAGACTTTGAAATAGACTACCAAAAATACATTTAAAAGTTGGCAGATTTAGTTAAAAGAAATTGGTCATATTATACAACATATCTTAATTAACGGCTCTCTGCTAGAATTTTTCAAGGCTAAGAAGATGAAAACCATACAATTACTATATATACCTGACAGGTCTCAAAGGTTATCATCCTTAAATGGAAAATTGAGTTCAAAAGATTTGTTACCAAAACGAAAACCTAAACATAGACAATCATATATTGTGAACACAGATTCATCGAAAGAACCAGGAGAACATTGGATAGCAGTATATTTTAAAGATAAGCATTCAGCTATCTACTTTGATTCATATGGTTTACCACCAATAGATAGAGACATATACAATTTCATAGTGAATAAAACAGATTCCTGGACAATAATACAATGAGACTAGAAAGTGATTTTAGTGTTGTGTGTGGAAAGTACTGTATATTTGCTTTAGATCATCTTGCAAAAGGATATGATTTAGAGACAGTTCCTACTATCAAATTTCATCCAAGATATCTCCAAGGAAACGACAGATATGTTCTACATTGGTTTGAGCAAAACTATAGACAATATTTAAAATTACTGTGTAGAAATAAAAAACAGGTGTCAAAACAAAATTCCAAAGGCATTTTGTCCATTATACTGTTTGTTAAAGTCATTCATCTATTATTGAAATGTCATAGAAATCCTATATGTAATACAGGTTGGAATTTTTAGTTCGTTCTTATTTTTGTTTTATTCAGACAGTAAATGCGAGCATGAATAATTTTACTCAATCATCTCGATGTAAATAGGTTTTTTCATGGATAGGCAATCTCACATCTCGGTGTATATACGTTCAGTTCATAACAATATTTTAAATTAACTTTAAATAAAAATGTGTTATTTCTTAAAACTTCTGTAACTGTTTTGTCGATTTTGTTAGGTTAGTACAATAATCCTTTTTTTCTCACCGCCTCCCACATATCCCGTCAGTAAAGCAGAGTCAAGAGTCACTTCTCTTTTTTACTGTGAATACTAGATTAATATTGTATGCATCTCTCTCAACTTTTCACATTTTGAAAATACTCTCTTCAAAATATGAAAAGTTGATAGACAATCATATAATCCTAAATATTTTACACCTAAAACAATTGTCACAGAAAGTTCGACCACATCGCGTGCCATCACATGTTTTTCATTTTGTTTTTTTTTTCTTAGCTTTTCTAAAAAGCAGAGAAACAGAAACAAGATGTTCTAAATCAAGTTTGGAATAAACTGTTGCAATTACTCCAGAGGTTATCTGGGATTGTCCATGGGGAACACAGGGCTAAGTGGCGAAAACCTTGGGTGTAAAAATTTAACACTGAAATCTCCATAGACATTGGTTCGCCAGAGAAAATTTACGATCGTGTGTACTCTGGCGTAAAATTTTAACACTGAAAATTTGCATCGATATTTTTTTGCCAGAGTGGCATCGGTGGAGAAGGCGACAACTGAGCTGTTACCTTTAAACTGACCTTTGGGGGCGTTCGACATTTTAACTCATTTCTTCGTTGGCAGTTAAGGAGAAGGGACCTGAGTCTCCATGTTGATGAGTTGTTGAAGTTGGAGTGGTATTATTTCTGCAAGTAACTTGCCGATAAAATCTCTCTCTCTCTCTCTCTCTCTCTCTCTCAAGGTGACCAACGTTATAAATATTGACGATTTTCATTATATATAACTAAAGCTGCTCGCCTCTCTAACGCTTTGATCTCGGCCAATACTAAAGAAAACATGTTCTAGCGCGAGCTTCCGTGAGACGCGAATGGATGCGTGAGGAGTATACACTATAGGTCTTAGGTAGCCTACAATCATTCTAAACGTCAACACCACGCGTCTTGCAGATGTGGCATGGAACAGCGCCGTGTTTAAGCTGCCCGTTGTATTGGGCTCAGAAATCATACAGATTCCTTGGGTGCAGATTGGATCGTCTTCTCATTAGCCAAGAACATTGATTCGTTTTCATGGACATGGTTAGATACAATTATATCGTCTATGCTATATAACCTAGGAGGGTCCATTGTCTTCTTTGGTGTGCCAAGCCAGGTCAACTAATGTGTGGTTCGTCACAGCACTTTACTACTGCGATGTAGATGAATGCGTACCAACCTCGAGACTGTTTTACCCGAGATTTGGCTGAATGTAGGTTCGTAATTTTATCTATGCTACAGCGGTCTGTGGGGCCCTTAGTTGTTGTAAAACAGGCTAAATTGGTACGTTAACCCCCACTGCTCGTCATGTGATGAATAGAGGAGTTCAGGTCTAATACAATTACTGGATCAACTACCTTAGTCTGAAGACGACAACGAAGGAAATGATGAATACTAGATTTCAGATTTAAAATTCTGATCTGAACTTAGGATTTATCCTGAGGAACAACGAGATGGAAGAGCTGAAATATCACCATGCATAGAAAAGTAATGAACTTGTGCCGGACATTCTACACCCCTCTTGCTGCGAAGCGGACTTTGAAGAGTTCCTAGATAATGCCACGGGAGAAGGTATATATGAGTGGGCCAAACTAGAACAACCAAATACCAAATAGATAGTGGGAGAGTTATCACCATTACGATTTAGTTGAACGACCACCTGATTAACCACATCCTCCAGAACAAAGCAGTAAGTATATGCTTTGGTGTAAGATCGTGCTAAATTGTTTAACAACAAAGGCAACGTGTTAATCCTTCGGTGCCTAGCTTTCAGGAGTGCTTCGATAGAATACAGGTTAGATTAATACGAGAGGTGCCATGTACAATGAGGCCTTCCTGATTTACAGACATCTCCAGTGTATCCAGCTTTACATCCGTCCACACATCTACCATCAGCATCGTTGCAGCTTGCTTTGTTACAGTTTCCACATTGAATTGAACAATTTTGTCCATATGTGCCATAAGGACACTCTAAAAAGAGAACACGGAATCAAAAGTTTAACTAATAGGATTTGCGAGAGTACAATAGCCAATATTCGATGAAAAGCTGAAAATCACAATGGCGTATATATTCCAATAAGGCCCTACCCACATCCCAAAACCCACCTCGTGCAATGAACAGGGCAACTCTTAACAATAACAAGTTTAGTAAGTAAACCTCTCGTGTATCAAAGTTCGTCTAATTTGCATAATTTATGCGCAGAAAAAAACGCATGATGAGATAATTATTACACGCCTGGTCTATGGCATCTACAGAAACAGGTAACCATGCGGAAATGGAAATTTGCTCTGCACATGTGTGCGGATCAGAAATCGTTGTCGGACTATTTTTAAATAGAAGCGAAATTCACTGGAAGTTTCTACAAATCGTGCAACGCAATTACAATTTGAATCGCTGGCGATAGTTGAAAATCGTCCCCTGTGTTCCAATGTGCTCTATGTGTCAGTAGGTACATAGAACACATTGGAACTTCGGGCGAAATAGTAACACGGGTTCCTCTCACAAATTTGGTTGGAGATAAAATGTGTTCTTTCTGTTAATAACTGACAAATTAATTGCCAAGTGTACTTCCAATAACTGTTTTTATAAACGTGAAGGCGTGTAATAAATTTGTGCCATCGCGGAAGGATAAAACTTGAGGCCTGTAGCCTCTCGTTTTATCCTTCCGCGCTGGCACTCGTGCCATATCTATTAGCCCATTTACACGCGTGTGCCGTTCTGTATATTTATCTTATGCTACTATACCTCCATACCAAGAATTATTGAAAACTGAAATGTCGTTTAGAAGTTCTAGACAGCAAACTAATTACATGCAGTTTCCAACAAAAATAACCATCAATCGGCCATCATGTAAAAAAAATGGCGTGCATCAATTTCAGCATAATGTCTGAGCAAAGCTGAAAATTTGAAACAACAGTCAAAGCGTCTCTGACATGCAGGTGGTAACAGGACAGACGGATAGGCAGACTGACAGACAGACGGACGGACTGCAATCCCAAAGCCCCTTCACCGTAACCCACGAGGAACTAATAATAAAGGTTGAGGTCACTCGATATTTCTTCAAATCGTAAACTGATTTGCAATTTAAACAACACAACTTTCGAACATCGTCTGCTGCAGGCTAAAAAAATCTAGAGAAATGAAACGGTCAGCATTCTGTTTTCTGTTTTTGAAATAGTTACGAAAAGGCGACGTCATTTCAAATATTTAGCGCGGTGACCTTAGAGGGTAACATACGCTACTGGAGCCGAGAACATAGAAGAAAGTGCGCGAACTCTCATCCAATCACAGGGCGAAGGTTTTAGACTTATTTGGACTTTATTATCTTAGGCAGCATAATATTTGATATATGGAAGTAACATAATGGAATGTTAACACTTACTATCAGTGCACATATCTCCAGTGTATCCTTCGTTACATCCACGAATGCAGGCACCAGTTGTATGATTACACTCAGTATTGATGCAGTTAACACACTTTAAGCCATACATTCCACTTAGACATGCTGCAAATGCGATACAATTATTCAATAGACTACAATTTGTAAGTAATAACATTAAACCTACGCTAAAAGTACAGACAGCAAAGCCGGTATTTCTCCGAAATGTTCATATTAACGATTGTTAATGTCATGTGATGTCAAAGAAAGTGCTACTAGGAGAGTGTTCAAGCTCAGTTGATAGAACCATTTTTTTAGAATGATTGCCTTTGTTTACTGGAACTCAGTCTAATTGTGTGTTTCCGGATAACTTCATTTGTATTACTCCGAATACGAAGACATTTGGTGTCCTGATTTATAACCAGAAAAATACAGGATGTGTTCGATTTGGGGTTATGTTCGCCTATTGACGTAGATTTGGAAAGTGGGTTTTATTTGGACAAAATACAGAATGAGTTCGATTTTGTGATCAACTTGCCTATTAGCACTAGAGTTATGCACCTTCATTTATAGAAATTTAGCCCGATTTTCCGTTTCCTGTCGATAACTTTGGTTATATTAAGACCAAATGAAAGAAATTTGGTACGCAGGTTTATTCAAAGCAAATACAAACGGGCGTAGTGGTGCTCCAGTAGTGCTCTTGTTAAAATGCCATCCTTGCAAAGTTCTTACAACCTGGAATATGCGCTGAAGTAAACCAGACCATCGCCCGTTGCAAAATTATCAGGTCTTTGAAGGCAGCTTTTCATTGCCAATACTCTTGAAATAGTCCGCCAGACGCACGTGCGTTCATTTCTCGCGACGTAGTGTATTGTTACAGCAATAACGATACAAGATCTTTTATCGTCGATTTTTTATCGCTACTGATACTGCTCTTTGCGATTACGTTTCAGGTAAATGGTAAATGAATCTCTATTTAAACATTACTGATTAGTCACTATTTCACATTATTTCTTAGATATGTGTTACCTTCCTAGAAATTCCCATTATCAAACTCGGCAGATATGGCTACAAACTATGATGATGTGACGCTAGACTCGGCCGATATGAACCAAGCTAGAATTGCCATTCTTGACGATTTACTGTGCTCAACCAAATTCTTTACGAAGAAAACGTTCACGTTACTGTTGAACACGATCGGGAAAATTGGATTTCCGATGCATAGTGAAGTAGTATGAAGCTGATTTTTTGTATCATGAGGAACAATGCTGGAAGTAAGTTAGGACTGGGTACATGAATGAGGAAAGAGAGTTGAACACAAAATCCAATGCCAATTAAATTTCAGAGTCGTAAGCAGAGATTCGTCGAAGTGCACGAAGATATAGGTCACCAAACCGAAAGTCACGGCTTCTCGTTGGGGAAGCTAAAACGTTCGGATAGCTGAACTAGGAGAAGAGGAAACGTCGGACTTTATAAAAAGAATGAGAAATAATGACACTCTCAGAAAACTGTAACAGTTTTGAGAGCATTTTGTATTTATTTGATTTGGTTTATTGAATGAAGAGGTTATTTCTTGATAAGTTTCATATTGACCTATATATCACCCAGACGTAACGTCACATCAGTCTTCAACCTCGGTCTGATATTTAAGCAAATATGAAACTTACCAAGCAATAACTTCTATGCATGATTCTGTAGTCGAATTGCGACAGGTTGTCTGCCATCGTATGTTAGGGAACATAAAGAGGGGGACTTCTCAAAACCTCTTAAAACCACACTCAGAGTACGCGTCAAACTTTCACGTATCCAGTCAAATTCGGTAAAGAATGTGAACCGCTGTTATGAGCTGATTGTTTACTCGCATGGCTAATTGTTTACACTCATTTTGTGGAGCTTGCGCGTAGACTATCGTTCGTCGATGTTATATAATGTCCTTTCATTCACAAACACATGCACATATTCTTTTGCGGACCCTTACAACATTTAAATCACCTTGCAAAGACCAAGATATCAACCCAATCGTTATTGCAAAAACAAACGTTTTTTAATGGTATTGGTATAGGCAATAAATAATTTGGTTAAATCTAGTCTAGATTGCGAAATATTTCTTGTGTTGATTCACAGAAACTGACTGGTTATGGTAATTGCATTTAGATTCAATCTTATGGAACATTTCAGTTGGTCAGAAAGCGAACCATAGAAGTTTTTCCAACCAATTGAGATATTCCAGACGATTAAATTTAAACATAGGCAATGGACTAATGTCTTGTCTGGTTCGGGGCCTATCAGCGTCGCATTATTTACACAATTGCATCGTGGCTTGAGAGCGTGAGCTGTTGTATCAATAAAGCGACCACGCATTATTTGTAACACTATGATACAAGCAACGTTTAGGCAATTGACGACTAGTTCAACCCCTTGAGCGAGCAAGACTGATTTTTCAGTCCAAGGCAGATTTTGTCCAATTTGTGTCTTATTTTAAGAGGTTCTTTCGCGGAGAATTGATGATAAAACAATAACTGCAGTCTGCAGCCTTCAGACTACTGACTGCAGTTATTATTTCATCCTCCCCGTATATTGATATTGGACCGACTCATCACACTGTAGTTGTATACAAAGGCGATACCAGTTCAGGAATCGAGGGTTCAAAGGGTTAAGGTTTGGGGATTAGCTTATTATGGCTTGTGTTGCAGAATTTTACTCATTAAGGAGAGTAACCACCTAAACTATGTATTATGTATTTGTGCGTTAACACCGCATTAACATGCTACATCATCTCAATGAATCATTTTGTTCGGTGAAAGTGGTCACCATCTCCTTTGGGGTAAAGTAGTTGAATAAGTCTTGAATAACTGACAAACTGTGGTCTGCAGCCCCGATGGCACGAATGTGAGTTTCTCGGAGCCAGGGTGCCGGATTTGAGGGACAGGTTGGAGGGTATCCTGGTAGCATCAGGGTGGGATTCAGAGGACATTGTTGAAACCAAAATTATTGGGTGAGGAATTCGGTTAGGTTGATGAGACCAACAGAGATTTAATGCGTAAACTATTCAGTAGAAAAGCAAGAGTTGCGATATTGAGGGTCCTATTTGTCTTAAATGGGGGAAAGAACGGGACTTTAGGAATATGGCTTTGAATGAGGAGCTGGATATCTACTATTGTGCTCTGGGGAATGGCAGTGATAATAATGATGCTGCTCATGATGCTTGACGGTATATGAAATTGATTTATGATTGTTAGAACTAAAATATTTTTATGGCATCCTAAGTTTTTTTCACCATCGCACCTCCAATTTTTACTTTTTGCGAGAAGACAACAGAGCGCATCGGTTCCGCCAAACGATCGGTTAACCCACATCTAACTAATCGTCTGTATTCGCTGCAAAATATACAAATTGTGCGGTAGATTTTTTTCTCAAAAATTAAAACGGTATCTTGTGACCCCCTCATTTGGTTCAAGTTCGTCGATCTCGCTCCAACGAGGAGTCACACGATATGGTTTTATTTAAATTGTTTTAACAACCATTTTATTGGTGAAAAAGTTAAAATAAATTTGTATATAATATATTTTTGGTAAAGGATTAAAATCTGTTTGAGTAATATAGGCCAATTAAAACAATGAGTGCACAAAAATGTAAAAAAGACACCACGAATTTTTAGCTGTATCATTCAAGACTTCAATCTTTGGTGGTTGCTACGAGAAGCGTATTTAGAAAATTGGGTAAGAATTATGGAAACCTTACCGACTGTGCGCCAGTGGAGGGACGATGTGCAGATGTTCGCTGATGTTTTTCCTGAGAACATTTTCCCGGTACCGGGACTCAGCAAAAGCGCACTTCACTTCAAATGGTAGCGGGTAGTATGTAGCGTCTCCCACTTTCAAAATTGAAAGTCTCGTTTTTCTTTCTTCTGAGTCCACAGATAAAACATATTCCCACCATTGCCCGACAACATTGTCAAAATTCAACATACTTGCATTTGCATATTTCCCACCGATCTCTATGTTCTTCGATTAATGAAACGCTAATTGGTCACATACAGAAAATCGTCGCCATAGTGGGTGGGACTAAAGTTGCTATGAACAAACAATGCTCAACAGAAAAACAAAATCTTGAAAAATCTCACTCTTCCGACGCATTACAATCGCTGATCGCTTTTAAATGAAAATACTATGATGGCTGTAAACAATATGTTGTTGATAGGCGCAGTTTGTTTTAATATTTGCAACATATTTTAAGTTAATATTGATAAAGAGCAAGTGTCGAGATTAAAAGTTAATATCGTGTTACTTGTCTCTGCTCAAGGTATGCGCCTTGACGTTTGATAACGTGAAAGGTGTTACGCTGTCACTACAGTCACAGTGTAATAACTTCCACGTCACTAAACGTCATCGATTGGGCGGAGTTACTGCGTTGATTAACTTGAAACCTTCTAGGGTGGCCACGCTTTCCACTGACGTTCTAACAATGACACTAATGATTTGATCCCTACTGTTCTGAATGGCCTAACGAATTCAGCACCATTATTATATTGCCTAATTCGTTGTGGCTTATCATCAGACCCCGTAATATTTTAATTCTAAAGCCAAGGCCATTCATCCTACTTGAGTGTTCCCAACGATCGGTTAATGAGTAACAAATTATTTTAAGTTCTTAAGCAGTTACATGATAATAGCACTACGCAGAATGTATATAGTTTCATTTTACGCTGGAAATATTTCTTTAGACATACTTTCATTACAGAAATCTCCTGTGTAGCCAGATTTACATCCACGAATACAATGTCCCATCACGTGATCACAATTCATATTTTTGCAGTTCGGACATCTTTCAGAGCAATTCAATCCATAAGTCCCTGACAAGCAAACTGAAATTCAGAAAGTTTAGATGAATGGTGTGTATTTATCTTCACTATTAATGACTTGTTCAATAAACCACAAATGTGACTTTCAGCAAAAAAAAAATGTCAACTACAAACAACATGTACCTTTCGTGGTGTCGTAAAATTACGTTAAGAGAGGACAACAACGGTGACACTAATCAGAAAAATAAATGTTTCAACACTGTGCTTTGTGGTGACGTGGTACAAATCAATATATCGACAATGCATTTAATTATTAATTGTTACTTAACGCCACATCAGTAGTTAAAAGTATATCCTGTCGAGAAAACGGCAGGCTGCATGCCAAATGTGTCTTTGTCAGTAAGGATGTAAAATGATTGATTAAAAATAGGAAATAATTAAAACAAAATGCCAAAGACAGAAGGTGTTTGAAGACTAACGAGTGGTGATACTAGTATGGTGAATATTTTATGAATTAACCTGCTCATTGGAGACGATACGAGTCTTGCTTAAAACAATAAAAAAATATCAGTTTACAATTCATTAAAAAATGGTTGATAACTTTAAGAAATGAGTGAGTTTTGGGCGTGCTCGGAAAATAGGTTTGTTAGAGAAATCCTGCCCTCAGACATGATTTAAAAAACGTGAACTGTCACAGAATGTACTCCACTATCAACACCTGTTGGCAAACAACACACTCTGGTCGCATATTACATTGTACCAAAAAGGAACGTGTAAATGTTGTATGACCAATTACACATTATGTCGATATTACATGGTCTTTCTTCATAGGTTACTAGGCGCATATTTTTATTGATATTTGGTCGAAAGTGATGAAGTTTGTTATTAGTTGCCCCATGCCACTACTAGTGCCGCACATATTTTACGTAATTACCGATATACAGTTTGAAATCTTTCCGAACAATTCAATCCGTAATTCCCCCTCTACAAAACTGAAATTTGGAGGTTTAGATGAATGGTGTATGTTTATCTTCCTGTCGATGAAATGTTCAGTCAACCAGAAATGTGACTTTCACCAAAAAAGAAATGTTGACTACAAACAACAGTAGCCTTTCTTGGTCACATGAAGAGAGGTCAACGGCAGTGTTAAAAATCAGAATGTTTAGAACCTGCGTGTTATAGTAGGGTAGCTCAAACCAGTACACCGAGAATAATATAAGATAATATGATCATACAGATTCGCTTCAGTTGTCTTTGAGGTGTTTTTTTTTCTTTCTCTCTCTGTGTTTGTTCATTTCAATATTCAGTGTGTCTAATAGCGACCATTACTTGAATGTCGATTACACGGATGATTCTTTCCTATTAAACAAATTAGACACTGAGGATGCCTTATAATACAGCCTTATTAACACCGGCGCAGATCGAAAATATATTAAGACGCGTAATGAGGTTTGGCTGCACTCTGTATTACGCTATTATTATCGAAATTATCGTACTACAGTAAAATAGGAACCATTTACCAAAGCCTGGAGTGGAAATCTCCTAACGTGAGCAGCACAGTATAAACGATTGGTACACTTGATTTATGATATGGCCCACGGGGATAAAAGTGACATTCAACACCAATATATAAGAGTCGTACTACAGTAAAATCGCGTGAGGGTTGGTTATTAGGCGTGACATTTCGTTTCAATAAACTCCAATTTGTGAGTGTTGCACACACCTTGACGAAGTCGGGCTCCGTAAAATATATTTGAACATTTGGAAACAAGAGGTTCTATTGTAGTGTTTGCATGAGTGACCAAGATGCATCGACAACCATTTCTAATTATATTCGTCGAAACATATGACACGTGTATCCACACTACCGCTTAAGGCGTGCTACAAACTCCTCAGCCACGTTTGAAATTCCAGTATTAAGTCAGTAATCCCACAAGATAGCCAAAAGACCTCCCACCATCCCTTCCTCTCCACATCATCAGTAGTAAGGTTCTGAACCGAGAAGTAGTGGTTTCCCAATCCTATTTGCTATTTTACTGTCTCATGAGTATTGGGTGTTTAGTTTTTTTTATATGTTTTATTTTTTCGTCGGGTACATGTACATCCTGGTTCCGTCCGTATTTAGCTATGTCCGTCACTTGAAATGGACTTCAGAAGGATTGATTTATTTCCGACATGTATACAGAGACATGGAACTAAAGGGCTTATTTCGTAACTCGTTGGCAGGTTACACTATATAGCATGGTTGTAACCCATAGGAAAAAGGGTGTTATGGTGCTTCTCCGCTTTCTCTCTCTCTCTCTCTCTCTTTTACTACTCCAGCCATGCTATTTTACGTCTTAACAGTGTTTCCGCCTACTTAAATATCAACAACTAACGAATGATTTGTACCAAGCGAGATCACACTTTAATTGTTGCTATTTATTTTAGCTGAAATTCGTTTAAGATGGTAATTTATTAATGTTATGTTGTATTACTGTATCGTAACCTGTCGCGACCGTGTAGCTCGTTCGAGTATTTTACAATTGACGCAACCCACACGTAACCTAAACGGTCGTTCACGCGTTATTTCTAGGCCTGATATACGAGAAGTCGATAGTTCCCGTGTTCTGAGCGGTTTGGCAGATAATCACATCCTCTCCGATCACTGGTGGATTTAAAAACTACTTGCAATGTTGAGAAAATGCCGATTCATTTTAAAATGTGCCAGAAACATGTAATATTAACACTCTGGACCACCATTCACTCCCAGATATCTGGAAATGAATACATTGAATACGAAAAGATTACTGTTCAGTGAATATGAGCGTTATGTACAATCATTAACCCAACAGCGGCTATAACACACACGTCACTAACCTTTTTCAGCCGAAGGCGCAGTGACAAAGATTTGTGCTTCGACCTGTTCAACACGAGTCAACGTTCCAAAGACGTGTCTCTGGAAATACCCAACAAACATAGGTCACAGTATATTTCTTTTTGGACTTGATAGATATAGAATACTTTTTAGTTTATGTTTTATTTTCGATAAAGAATAGTTATACGCTTTGCGTAATTATATGTTTTGCTTCCGTAATTTCTTCATTTTCTGTTTTGGTTTTAAAATAAATACCGATATAGTAATAATCATTCCATCTGGAGACGTTATGACACACACTAGTTGTCTATAAACTCGATAGTGTGTGTGTGTGTGGGGGGGGGGGGGGGAGGTTGTCTTACCAACTTGACGAGGTAACTAGACAAAAGAGTTTGCGTGTTTTGCCTTACCGAGGTAAAAAAGACAAAAGAAACCCTTATCCTCGTCTGTTTTTCCAGAACTGTACCGGCGAAACGAGGTAGAAACCGTTAGTCCACACAAAGGACAAACAATGGGGTACCTCGGTATGTGGGGTAGACAAAGATGTGAGTGTGTGTGTGTGTGTGTGTGTGTGTGCGTTTGTCTTACCAACTTGATGAGGTAACTAGACAAAAGAGTTTGCGTGTTTCGCCTTACCGAGGTACAAAAGACAAAAGAAACCCTTTACCTCGGTTGCTTTCCCAGAACTGTACCGGCAAAACGAGGTAGAAACCGTTAGTCCACACAAAGGACAATCAATGGGGTACCTCGGTATGTAGGGTAGAAAAGACTCTGTGTGTGTGTGTGTGTGTGTGTGTGTGTGTGTGTGTGTGTGTGTGTGTGTGTGTGTGTGTGTGTGTGTGTGTGTGTGTGCGTTTGTCTTACCAACTTGACGAGGTAACTAGACAAAAGAGTTTGCGTGTTTCGCCTTACCGAGGTACAAAAGAAAAAAGAAACCCTTTACCTCGGTTGTTTTCCCAGAACTGTACCGGCAAAACGAGGTTGAAACCGTTAGTCCACACAAAGGACAAACAATGGGGTACCTCGGTATGTAGGGTAGACAAGACTGTGTGTGTGTGTGTGCGTGTGTGTGTGTGTGTGTGTGTGTGTGTGTGTGTGTGTGTGTGTGTGTGTGTGTGTGTGTGTGTGACTGTGTGTGTGTGTGTGTGTGTGTGCGTGTGTGTGTGTGTGTGTGTGTGTGTGTGTGTGTGTGGGTTTGTCTTACCAACTTGACGAGGTAACTAGACAAAAGAGTTTGCGTGTTTCGCCTTACCGAGGTACAAAAGACAAAAGAAACCCTTTACCTCGGTTGTTTTCCCAGAACTGTACCGGCAAAACGAGGTTGAAACCGTTAGTCCACACAAAGGACAAACAATGGGGTACCTCGATGTAGAGTAGACAAGACGGTGTGTGTGTGTGTGTGTGTGTGTGTGTGTGTGTGTGTGTGTGTGTGTGTGTGTGTGTGTGTGTGTTTGCGTTTGTCTTACCAACTTGACGAGGTAACTAGACAAAAGAGTTTGCGTGTTTTGCCTTACCGAGGTACAAAAGACAAAAGAAACCCTTTACCTCGGTTGTTTTCCCAGAACTGTACCGGCAAAACGAGGTAGAAACCGTTAGTGCACACAAAGGACAAACAATGGGGTACCTCAGTATGTAGGGTAGACAAGACTGTGTGTGTGTGTGTGTGTGTGTTTGAGGTTAAAAAATCGCACTGGCACAGACATTTCCTACTGAAACGTTTTTTTCTTTTAATATGCCGCCGAAAAATTGTTTTCATTTACTGAACCCTGATGGGTTTCAAACATGACAAAAAATTACATAAAATTGATTTAAACTAAGTGATGAGCTTAGGAACCGGTTAAACTGACTGGCAAAAATTGATGTTATTCATTGATGGGCTCTAATTTAGTCCTTACAAGGATGTTACGCAAGCTTTTGTTTTTCTTATAGGCGATGACAGGTCGAAGATTCAAAGGTTCATTTAATTTAGCATTGGTAAAATTGAATTCATCTTTTAACATTTTTGCTATTTCGATATTCATTCTGTTGTACGTTAAAGTGAAAGGAATGATGGACCTCCTTTCCCATTCGCCCTCTGATATGTTCATACCAAATGGCCAGAGGGTTTGAAGCGTATTGATCCCAAAAGCTTCACGTTTTTTTCTAAATTCATCAGTTTCTTCTAATGTGTCTTTAATTGGTGGTTGTTCAATAGGATGGATTTCGAAATCGTCCAAAGAATGGCCAGGAAGGTTAAAATGTTGTGCTACTGGGGCATCAGCATTATGTTTTATATCCTGTTTGTGTCTAGTAGCACGTTCTCGAAAAGGATTTTGACTTTGACCAACATATTGTTTCCGACATCGCTTACAAGTGATAAGGTAAATAATGTTTGGTGAATCACAATGGAGGGGGTTACGGATCTGATAATGATTTTTCGTTTGTTCGGAGGAAAATTCCTCTTTCTGATCAGGCATAAAAGTATGCAGTCTACAACGAGGCTTTTTGCAATTAAATACCGCGCCACTACCATTCTGCAACGGTCTGTTGTGTTCAATCTTCAGTGGTTCGAAATCGGTAGTTTCAGCTGGACTTTTGAGCTTTTTCAGGGTTTGGGATTTCAGGCTACGCAAGAGGCGCAGCGAGTACCCTCTCGATCTGAGGGCGCCAAATAGAGTAGAACAAGCCTCATTGAAATTTACCTTATCACTTGAATTGCGGTGGAAACGAATGAGTTGTGATTTGATGATACCTTTAAATGTATGTTGAGGATGAAATGATTTTGTGTGCAACAATTGATGTGAATCAGTTGGTTTAAAATACACTTTATAATCTAAATGACAGGACGCCTGAAATTGCTTGCCTTTATACACGGTCACATCGAGAAAATCAACAGAATTTTCACTGATAGTAGCTTTCAATTTAATATTTGGATCGTGATTGTTCAAAATTTCTAAAAATTCATCAAAATCTTCTTTTGAATGTTCCCAAATAATAAAAATGTCATCTAAGTACCTGAGATATACGATAGGATGCTTTGCACATTTGCTTAAGGCATTTTCCTCCCATTCCGCTACATAAATGCTTGCAAAATTAGGACTGAATCTTTTGCCCATAGGACAACCCATTATTTGTAGAAAATATTCTCCATTGAATTGAAAGTCATTACCTTTTAAGCTCAGCTCTAAAAGATCCAAAATTTGTTCATCCGGGCGTTTCGCATCCGGATATTTTTCAAATGCATTTTTAACTGATTTAACACCTTTATCAATATCAATGTTGGTATACATACTGTCGATATCCAAAGTAGCCAGAATTGCATTTTTCGATATTTTCAATTTCGAAATTTTTGACAGGAAATCCTGTGTATTTTTTAGATAGCTCGGATGTCTATTTGCTATAGGTTTCAGATGATAATCAATTAATTCCGAGATCGCATAAGATTCCAAATTACAATCTGATACAATTGGCCTCCCGGGTGGAGTTAAGTCATCCGTCCATGAAGAACGGTCCTTGTGGATCTTTGGTAGGATATAAAATTGTCTTGTTTGAGCACTGAGCTTAGCTGTTAAATATTTCAATTGTTTTTTGGTAATGTGACCTTCGTCGAGGAGAAATTTTAAGATCTTATTGAATTTTTCGATATTACTAGGCCAAATAAGTGAATCTATTTTCTTATAATGTTTGGTATTGCTGAGTTGTCTCATGGCTTCCTTTATATAATTATCCCGAGATAGAACAACTACCGACCCACCTTTGTCGGCTGGTTTAATTACTAATTTCTTATTTTTTCGAAGTTTCGTGAGGGCTCTCCGTTCACCAGCTGTTAAATTGTCTTTATCGGAGAGTATGTTCATGCTGAACACCTTTTTGATGATTCGTTTGCTAGCTTCAATAATTTCGGGATCTACTTCACTATCTGGAGGTGACCAACCAGATGATTCTGTAAAAGGAAGTTTCCGACCGCTGGCGTTTCTAAAGCGGTCTGCTAATTTCATTTGCCTAAGAAAATTACAGTTGTATGATGGTAAATTTGTTTGGTTATCAGTTTTAGGCTTTGGTGCTGGTACAAAAGTTAAACCGCGATCTAAAAGAGATTTCTCTTGGGCTGTTAGGTCATTGGTGCCAGGCAGGTTAACCACATTAGTTCCTAATCCCACATCTGTTAGGCGGCTGTTACCTTTGCCTTTACTTAGTTTAAATTTAGGTGGTTCAACCAGTGATCGTACATAATATTGGCGGTTCTCGTGGTCCAATGGATTAAATCCTGAGCAACATCAAACTTCGCGTCATCAATTTTTGGTATCACGTTAACGTCCTTCACTTTCCGAATGGTTTCGTTGATGATGCTCAGGGTTCTCCTCTCAGCCTGAGGGAGTTTTTGCGAAAAGTTTAGTTCAGCGAAATAAATTTTTGCTGATCTAAACTTGACCCTGATATCGCTAAGCATATTCCGCAACTGCTTAACTACGAGATCAGAATTATCGTTTCGAGAATTCACGCCAATATTTAATAATATTTTTTGGGGACTGGACTGGCCCCTGTGCCCTTTAAACATAGAGCGCAGATGATTGAATTTGGCGCCGGGGTAACACTCCACCTGGATGTCCGGATGGGGATTTCGATCAATGCGTCCTAAATTTGAACTTCCAATCATAAGGATGTTTTTACAAACATCGGGGAGGCGCCAATTCCTTTTGTCAAAATTAACTCCGCTTTTATGCCGAAACTGGGAGAATTTAGAATCAAATGAGCGGCCCGAGTTGCGGCTCGGTGATTTGACTTTCTCTGAGTACGATATACCTGGTTGAACCACACTAGAGGCAGGAGAAGGGGGAGAAGAAACAGAAGCAGGAGTGGAAACAGAAGCAGGAGAAGAAACAGAAGGAGGAAGAGGAGTTCTAGTGAGAGTACTAGGAGAACCAGAGAAGAAAGGCTGAGGAGGAGTAGGAGGTAGAGGAGCAAGACGAGGCGAGACAGCGTTACTCAATTTGCGAGCATCTTCAGTCACAATATGGACCGGAGATGTTTGCAAATTGAGGCGCTTACTCTGAGAGAAAGAAGAAGTAGACGGAAAAGAAGAGGGAGAAGTGCTTTGCCTTGATCTTTTCTTATTTTGCTTTTCGCGTTGGGGTAGAGGGACAACACGGGCCGGAGTTTGCTTGCTCCCTCCCGTATTGTTCCTTACTCCAGACGCTGGGCGAAGTGCCGAAATGTAAGACTGATAGGCCGAAATCGTCTTATCTGTCAACTTATTTTTAAAGTTTTTTTGAGCCCACATCAAGGCACGCGCCGAAGCGCTGTTGAAGTCTATTTTTTCGAGTCCAGGAGGTGGTCGCATAGCCAAAGTTATCTTAGACTTCAACTGGTTTAAATTTATCTTGTAATGCTCAACTAAAGCATTTAACGTTTGGTTGGCCCATCCCACACTAATCTGTCGAAAAACAGAAAAAATGTGTGGGGTGGGAAGAGCCGGCTTTAGAAAGCCACCTAACTCATCCACTTTCTTCTCCAACTGTTTCGGGAAATCCCGTTTGGCCAAATGCTGCTCTAGGAGCCCAATATGGTGCATACACTGAATCACCTGGAAAAGGGCCTTGACCAATCTAGAATAGGCCTGGAACGATTGTTCCTGGCCTCTTCCAGACTGGGCAACTCTCTTTCCCTGATGCTTCTGTCTTTTTTGAGCCATTTGAAGAATAGGTAGACGAATAAAATGAAATTAAAATGAAGAAATGAAATAAATTAAAATGAAATATAGATATTACCTATTAGAGAAGATACCTGGATTGGTTGTAGTCTTCAGCAAAGGTAGAAAATACCTCGGTATGTAGGGTAGACAAGACTGTGTGTGTGTGTGTGTGTGTGTGTGTGTGTGTGTGTGTGTGTGCGTGTGTGTGTGGGTTTGTCTTACCAACTTGACGAGGGTAACTAGACAAAAGAGTTTGCGTGTTTCGCCTTACCGAGGTACAAAAGACAAAAGAAACCCTTTACCTCGGTTGTTTTCCCAGAACTGTACCGGCAAAACGAGGTTGAAACCGTTAGTCCACACAAAGGACAGACAATGGGCTACCTCGGTATGTAGGGAAAACAAGACTGTGTGTGTTTGAGGTTAAAAAATCGCACTGGCACAGACATTTCATACTGAAACGTTTTTTTCTTTTAATATGCCGCCGAAAAATTGTTTTCATTTACTGAACCCTAATGGGTTTCAAACATGACAAAAAAGTACATAAAATTGATTTAAACTAAGTGATGAGCTTAGGAACTGGTTAAACTGACTGGCAAAAATTGATGTTATTCATTGATGGGGTCTAATTTAGTCCTTACAAGGATGTTACGCAAGCTTTTGTTTTTCTTATAGGCGATGACAGGTCGAAGATTCAAAGGTTCATTTAATTTAGCATTGGTAAAATTGAATTCATCTTTTAACATTTTTGCTATTTCGATATTCATTCTGTTGTACGTTAAAGTGAAAGGAATGATGGACCTCCTTTCGCATTCGCCCTCTGATATGTTCATACCAAATGGCCAGAGGGTTTGAAGCGTATTGATCCAAAAAGCTTCACGTTTTTTTCTAAATTCATCCGTTTCTTCTAATGTGTCTTTAATTGGTGGTTGTTCAATAGGATGGATTTCGAAATCGTCCAAAGAATGGCCAGGAAGGTTAAAATGTTGTGCTACTGGGGCATCAGCATTATGTTTTATATCCTGTTTGTGTCTAGTAGCACGTTCTCGGAAAGGATTTTGACTTTGACCAACATACTGTTTCCGACATCGTTTACAAGTGATAAGGTAAATAATGTTTGGTGAATCACAATGGAGGGGGTTACGGATCTGATAATGATTTTTCGTTTGTTCGGAGGAAAATTCCTCTTTCTGATCAGGCATAAAAGTATGCAGTCTACAACGAGGCTTTTTGCAATTAAATACCGCGCCACTACCATTCTGCAACGGTCTGTTGTGTTCAATCTTCAGTGGTTCGAAATCGGTAGTTTCAGCTGGACTTTCGAGCTTTTTCAGGGTTTGGGATTTCAGGCTACGCAAAAGGCGCAGCGAGTACCCTCTCGATCTGAGGGCGCCAAATAGAGTAGAACAAGCCTCATTGAAATTTACCTTATCACTTGAATTGCGGTGGAAACGAATGAGCTGTGATTTGATGATACCTTTAAATGTATGTTGAGGATGAAATGATTTTGTGTGCAACAATTGATGTGAATCAGTTGGTTTAAAATACACTTTATAATCTAAATGACCGGACGCCTGAAATTGCTTGCCTTTATACACGGTCACATCGAGAAAATCAACAGAATTTTCACTGATAGTAGCTTTCAGTTTAATATTTGGATCGTGATTGTTCAAAATTTCTAAAAATTCATCAAAATCTTCTTTTGAATGTTCCCAAATAATAAAAATGTCATCTAAGTACCTGAGATATACGAGAGGATGCTTTGCACATTTGCTTAAGGCATTTTCCTCCCATTCCGCTACATAAATGCTTGCAAAATTAGGACTGAATCTTTTGCCCATAGGACAACCCATTATTTGTAGAAAATATTCTCCATTGAATTGAAAGTCATTACCTTTTAAGCTCAGCTCTAAAAGATCCAAAATTTGTTCATCCGGGCGTTTCGCATCCGGATATTTTTCAAATGCATTTTTAACTGATTTAACACCTTTATCAATATCAATGTTCGTATACATACTGTCGATATCCAAAGTAGCCAGAATTGCATTTTTCGATATTTTCAATTTCGAAATTTTTGACAGGAAATCCTGTGTATTTTTTAGATAGCTCGGATGTCTATTTGCTATAGGTTTCAGATGATAATCAATTAATTCCGAGATCGCATAAGATTCCGAATTACAATCTGATACAATTGGCCTCCCGGGTGGAGTTAAGTCATCCGTCCATGAAGAACGGTCCTTGTGGATCTTTGGTAGGATATAAAATTGTCTTGTTTGAGCACTGAGCTTAGCTGTTAAATATTTCAATTGTTTTTTGGTAATGTGACCTTCGTCGAGGAGAAATTTTAAGATCTTATTGAATTTTTCGATATTACTAGGCCAAATAAGTGAATCTATTTTCTTATAATGTTTAGTATTGCTGAGTTGTCTCATGGCTTCCTTTATATAATTATCCCGAGATAGAACAACTACCGACCCACCTTTGTCGGCTGGTTTAATTACTAATTTCTTATTTTTTCGAAGTTTCGTAAGGGCTCTCCGTTCACCAGCTGTTAAATTGTCTTTATCGGAGAGTATGTTCATGCTGAACACCTTTTTGATGATTCGTTTGCTAGCCTCAATAATTTCGGGATCTACTTCACTATCTGGAGGTGACCAACCAGATGATTCTGTAAAAGGAAGTTTCCGACCGCTGGAGTTTCTAAAGCGGTCGGCTAATTTCATTTGCCTAAGAAAATTACAGTTGTATGATGGTAAATTTGTTTGGTTATCAGTTTTAGGCTTTGGTGTTGGTACAAAAGTCAAACCGCGATCTAAAAGAGATTTCTCTTGGGTTGTTAGGTCATTGGTGCCAGACAGGTTAACCACATTAGTTCCTAATCCCACATCTGTTAGGCGGCTGTTACCTTTGCCTTTACTTAGTTTAAATTTAGGTGGTTCAACCAGTGATCGTACATAATATTGGCGGTTCTCGTGGTCCAATGGATTAAATCCTGAGCAACATCAAACTTCGCGTCATCAATTTTTGGTATCACGTTAACGTCCTTCACTTTCCGAATGGTTTCGTTGATGATGCTCAGGGTTCTCCTCTCAGCCTGAGGGAGTTTTTGCGAAAAGTTTAGTTCAGCGAAATAAATTTTTGCTGATCTAAACTTGACCCTGATATCGCTAAGCATATTCCGCAACTGCTTAACTACGAGATCAGAATTATCGTTTCGAGAATTCACGCCAATATTTAATAATATTTTTTGGGGACTGGACTGGCCCCTGTGCCCTTTAAACATAGAGCGCAGATGATTGAATTTGGCGCCGGGGTAACACTCCACCTGGATGTCCGGATGGGGATTTCGATCAATGCGTCCTAAATTTGAACTTCCAATCATAAGGATGTTTTTACAAACATCGGGGAGGCGCCAATTCCTTTTGTCAAAATTAACTCCGCTTTTATGCCGAAACTGGGAGAATTTAGAATCAAATGAGCGGCCCGAGTTGCGGCTCGGTGATTTGACTTTCTCTGAGTACGATATACCTGGTTGAACCACACTAGAGGCAGGAGAAGGGGGAGAAGAAATAGAAGCAGGAGAGGAAACAGAAGCAGGAGAAGAAACAGAAGGAGGAGGAGGAGTTCTAGTGAGAGCACTAGGAGAACCAGAGAAGAAAGGCTGAGGAGGAGTAGGAGGTAGAGGAACAAGACGAGGCGAGACAGCGTTACTCAATTTGCGAGCATCTTCAGTCACAATATGGACCGGAGATGTTTGCAAATTGAGGCGCTTACTCTGAGAGAAAGAAGAAGTAGAAGGAAAAGAAGAGGGAGAAGTGCTTTGCCTTGATCTTTTCTTATTTTGCTTTTCGCGTTGGGGTAGAGGGACAACACGGGCCGGAGTTTGCTTGCTCCCTCCCGTATTGTTCCTTACTCCAGACGCTGGGCGAAGTTCCGAAATGTAAGACTCATAGGCCGAAATCGTCTTATCTGTCAACTTATTTTTAAAGTTTTTTTGAGCCCAGATCAAGGCACGCGCCGAAGCGCTGTTGAAGTCTATTTTTTCGAGTCCAGGAGGTGGTCGCATAGCCAAAGTTATCTTAGACTTCAACTGGTTTAAATTTATCTTGTAATGCTCAACTAAAGCATTTAACGTTTGGTTGGCCCATCCCACACTAATCTGTCGAAAAACAGAAAAAATGTGTGGGGTGGGAAGAGCCGGCTTTAGAAAGCCACCTAACTCATCTACTTTCTTCTCCAACTGTTTCGGGAAATCCCGGTTGGTCAAATGCTGCTCTAGGAGCCCAATATGGTGCATACACTGAATCACCTGGAAAAGGGCCTTGACCAATCTAGAATAGGCCTGGAACGATTGTTCCTGGCCTCTTCCAGACTGGGCAACTCTCTTTCCCTGATGCTTCTGTCTTTTTTGAGCCATTTGAAGAATAGGTAGATGAATCTAGAATGAAATTAAAATGAAGAAATGAAATAAATTAAAATGAAATCTAGATATTACCTATTAGAGAAGATACCTGGATTGGTTGTAGTCTTCAGCAAAGGTAGAAAATAATCCGTCTGTCTCGACGCGTTTCGCTTGGTTTGGCTTTTTCAAAGAGACTTTGAGGAAAATGATTCCAACTTTGGGAGGGCATGCATGGTATATATCTATATGTGGGCTGGGGGTGTTTTTCACAGCTCAGTACATAATTAAACTCGGTAACAAGCTGACAGATGTCACTCATCTAATTAATTTTTTTCAATCTGAGATGTTCCAAGTTTGTTTTTCACAACTCAGTTTGTGTCGTTCAAACAAATCAGATGAAGCCCTATTGATTGGCTTCCATTGAATTTTAATCAGTCAGTGAATGGTTTGCTTTACTGACCCCATGAAGCCCTATTGGTTGGCTTTGATTTAAGTAAAACCAATCGGGAGCGGTTTGCTTTACTGGCTTCAGAAGTATGTGAAAATAACATGAAAAAATGGTTTGATAAAATATATTGAGACTAAAGAAATAAATGAAAAAATAACGCCAAAGATCATGATGCCTCACGAATGTTATCAGTTGGAATGAATATCCCCCGACGGAGGTTTATGACGGAAAATATTTTACACCACGTAGAAATTGTGTGTTTTACCTTCTGAACCTCTACATTGTGTGAAAGGTATGAAAAATTAAAAATAAACATAATAATTTAAATAAATGAATCAACCAAATAAATAAATAAATAAATAAATAAGTAAAAATTAATAAAAAATTAAAAATAATCAATATATAAATAAATAAATAAATAATAATTTTATTTAGGAAATACATACACATGATTGAAATTAGAACCTATTTTGTTTTGGGGCATATATGAACTCTGGCACTCGCCTGTGTGTGTTTGAGGTTAAAAAATCGCACTGGCACAGACATTTCATACTGAAACGTTTTTTTCTTTTAATATGCCGCCGAAAAATTGTTTTCATTTACTGAACCCTAATGGGTTTCAAACATGACAAAAAAGTACATAAAATTGATTTAAACTAAGTGATGAGCTTAGGAACTGGTTAAACTGACTGGCAAAAATTGATGTTATTCATTGATGGGGTCTAATTTAGTCCTTACAAGGATGTTACGCAAGCTTTTGTTTTTCTTATAGGCGATGACAGGTCGAAGATTCAAAGGTTCATTTAATTTAGCATTGGTAAAATTGAATTCATCTTTTAACATTTTTGCTATTTCGATATTCATTCTGTTGTACGTTAAAGTGAAAGGAATGATGGACCTCCTTTCGCATTCGCCCTCTGATATGTTCATACCAAATGGCCAGAGGGTTTGAAGCGTATTGATCCAAAAAGCTTCACGTTTTTTTCTAAATTCATCCGTTTCTTCTAATGTGTCTTTAATTGGTGGTTGTTCAATAGGATGGATTTCGAAATCGTCCAAAGAATGGCCAGGAAGGTTAAAATGTTGTGCTACTGGGGCATCAGCATTATGTTTTATATCCTGTTTGTGTCTAGTAGCACGTTCTCGGAAAGGATTTTGACTTTGACCAACATACTGTTTCCGACATCGTTTACAAGTGATAAGGTAAATAATGTTTGGTGAATCACAATGGAGGGGGTTACGGATCTGATAATGATTTTTCGTTTGTTCGGAGGAAAATTCCTCTTTCTGATCAGGCATAAAAGTATGCAGTCTACAACGAGGCTTTTTGCAATTAAATACCGCGCCACTACCATTCTGCAACGGTCTGTTGTGTTCAATCTTCAGTGGTTCGAAATCGGTAGTTTCAGCTGGACTTTCGAGCTTTTTCAGGGTTTGGGATTTCAGGCTACGCAAAAGGCGCAGCGAGTACCCTCTCGATCTGAGGGCGCCAAATAGAGTAGAACAAGCCTCATTGAAATTTACCTTATCACTTGAATTGCGGTGGAAACGAATGAGCTGTGATTTGATGATACCTTTAAATGTATGTTGAGGATGAAATGATTTTGTGTGCAACAATTGATGTGAATCAGTTGGTTTAAAATACACTTTATAATCTAAATGACCGGACGCCTGAAATTGCTTGCCTTTATACACGGTCACATCGAGAAAATCAACAGAATTTTCACTGATAGTAGCTTTCAGTTTAATATTTGGATCGTGATTGTTCAAAATTTCTAAAAATTCATCAAAATCTTCTTTTGAATGTTCCCAAATAATAAAAATGTCATCTAAGTACCTGAGATATACGAGAGGATGCTTTGCACATTTGCTTAAGGCATTTTCCTCCCATTCCGCTACATAAATGCTTGCAAAATTAGGACTGAATCTTTTGCCCATAGGACAACCCATTATTTGTAGAAAATATTCTCCATTGAATTGAAAGTCATTACCTTTTAAGCTCAGCTCTAAAAGATCCAAAATTTGTTCATCCGGGCGTTTCGCATCCGGATATTTTTCAAATGCATTTTTAACTGATTTAACACCTTTATCAATATCAATGTTCGTATACATACTGTCGATATCCAAAGTAGCCAGAATTGCATTTTTCGATATTTTCAATTTCGAAATTTTTGACAGGAAATCCTGTGTATTTTTTAGATAGCTCGGATGTCTATTTGCTATAGGTTTCAGATGATAATCAATTAATTCCGAGATCGCATAAGATTCCGAATTACAATCTGATACAATTGGCCTCCCGGGTGGAGTTAAGTCATCCGTCCATGAAGAACGGTCCTTGTGGATCTTTGGTAGGATATAAAATTGTCTTGTTTGAGCACTGAGCTTAGCTGTTAAATATTTCAATTGTTTTTTGGTAATGTGACCTTCGTCGAGGAGAAATTTTAAGATCTTATTGAATTTTTCGATATTACTAGGCCAAATAAGTGAATCTATTTTCTTATAATGTTTAGTATTGCTGAGTTGTCTCATGGCTTCCTTTATATAATTATCCCGAGATAGAACAACTACCGACCCACCTTTGTCGGCTGGTTTAATTACTAATTTCTTATTTTTTCGAAGTTTCGTAAGGGCTCTCCGTTCACCAGCTGTTAAATTGTCTTTATCGGAGAGTATGTTCATGCTGAACACCTTTTTGATGATTCGTTTGCTAGCCTCAATAATTTCGGGATCTACTTCACTATCTGGAGGTGACCAACCAGATGATTCTGTAAAAGGAAGTTTCCGACCGCTGGAGTTTCTAAAGCGGTCGGCTAATTTCATTTGCCTAAGAAAATTACAGTTGTATGATGGTAAATTTGTTTGGTTATCAGTTTTAGGCTTTGGTGTTGGTACAAAAGTCAAACCGCGATCTAAAAGAGATTTCTCTTGGGTTGTTAGGTCATTGGTGCCAGACAGGTTAACCACATTAGTTCCTAATCCCACATCTGTTAGGCGGCTGTTACCTTTGCCTTTACTTAGTTTAAATTTAGGTGGTTCAACCAGTGATCGTACATAATATTGGCGGTTCTCGTGGTCCAATGGATTAAATCCTGAGCAACATCAAACTTCGCGTCATCAATTTTTGGTATCACGTTAACGTCCTTCACTTTCCGAATGGTTTCGTTGATGATGCTCAGGGTTCTCCTCTCAGCCTGAGGGAGTTTTTGCGAAAAGTTTAGTTCAGCGAAATAAATTTTTGCTGATCTAAACTTGACCCTGATATCGCTAAGCATATTCCGCAACTGCTTAACTACGAGATCAGAATTATCGTTTCGAGAATTCACGCCAATATTTAATAATATTTTTTGGGGACTGGACTGGCCCCTGTGCCCTTTAAACATAGAGCGCAGATGATTGAATTTGGCGCCGGGGTAACACTCCACCTGGATGTCCGGATGGGGATTTCGATCAATGCGTCCTAAATTTGAACTTCCAATCATAAGGATGTTTTTACAAACATCGGGGAGGCGCCAATTCCTTTTGTCAAAATTAACTCCGCTTTTATGCCGAAACTGGGAGAATTTAGAATCAAATGAGCGGCCCGAGTTGCGGCTCGGTGATTTGACTTTCTCTGAGTACGATATACCTGGTTGAACCACACTAGAGGCAGGAGAAGGGGGAGAAGAAATAGAAGCAGGAGAGGAAACAGAAGCAGGAGAAGAAACAGAAGGAGGAGGAGGAGTTCTAGTGAGAGCACTAGGAGAACCAGAGAAGAAAGGCTGAGGAGGAGTAGGAGGTAGAGGAACAAGACGAGGCGAGACAGCGTTACTCAATTTGCGAGCATCTTCAGTCACAATATGGACCGGAGATGTTTGCAAATTGAGGCGCTTACTCTGAGAGAAAGAAGAAGTAGAAGGAAAAGAAGAGGGAGAAGTGCTTTGCCTTGATCTTTTCTTATTTTGCTTTTCGCGTTGGGGTAGAGGGACAACACGGGCCGGAGTTTGCTTGCTCCCTCCCGTATTGTTCCTTACTCCAGACGCTGGGCGAAGTTCCGAAATGTAAGACTCATAGGCCGAAATCGTCTTATCTGTCAACTTATTTTTAAAGTTTTTTTTTTTTTTTTTTTTTTTTTAAAGTTTTTTTGAGCCCAGATCAAGGCACGCGCCGAAGCGCTGTTGAAGTCTATTTTTTCGAGTCCAGGAGGTGGTCGCATAGCCAAAGTTATCTTAGACTTCAACTGGTTTAAATTTATCTTGTAATGCTCAACTAAAGCATTTAACGTTTGGTTGGCCCATCCCACACTAATCTGTCGAAAAACAGAAAAAATGTGTGGGGTGGGAAGAGCCGGCTTTAGAAAGCCACCTAACTCATCTACTTTCTTCTCCAACTGTTTCGGGAAATCCCGGTTGGTCAAATGCTGCTCTAGGAGCCCAATATGGTGCATACACTGAATCACCTGGAAAAGGTCCTTGACCAATCTAGAATAGGCCTGGAACGATTGTTCCTGGCCTCTTCCAGACTGGGCAACTCTCTTTCCCTGATGCTTCTGTCTTTTTTGAGCCATTTGAAGAATAGGTAGATGAATCTAGAATGAAATTAAAATGAAGAAATGAAATAAATTAAAATGAAATCTAGATATTACCTATTAGAGAAGATACCTGGATTGGTTGTAGTCTTCAGCAAAGGTAGAAAATAATCCGTCTGTCTCGACGCGTTTCGCTTGGTTTGGCTTTTTCAAAGAGACTTTGAGGAAAATGATTCCAACTTTGGGAGGGCATGCATGGTATATATCTATATGTGGGCTGGGGGTGTTTTTCACAGCTCAGTACATAATTAAACTCGGTAACAAGCTGACAGATGTCACTCATCTAATTAATTTTTTTCAATCTGAGATGTTCCAAGTTTGTTTTTCACAACTCAGTTTGTGTCGTTCAAACAAATCAGATGAAGCCCTATTGATTGGCTTCCATTGAATTTTAATCAGTCAGTGAATGGTTTGCTTTACTGACCCCATGAAGCCCTATTGGTTGGCTTTGATTTAAGTAAAACCAATCGGGAGCGGTTTGCTTTACTGGCTTCAGAAGTATGTGAAAATAACATGAAAAAATGGTTTGATAAAATATATTGAGACTAAAGAAATAAATGAAAAAATAACGCCAAAGATCATGATGCCTCACGAATGTTATCAGTTGGAATGAATATCCCCCGACGGAGGTTTATGACGGAAAATATTTTACACCACGTAGAAATTGTGTGTTTTACCTTCTGAACCTCTACATTGTGTGAAAGGTATGAAAAATTAAAAATAAACATAATAATTTAAATAAATGAATCAACCAAATAAATAAATAAATAAATAAATAAGTAAAAATTAATAAAAAATTAAAAATAATCAATATATAAATAAATAAATAAATAATAATTTTATTTAGGAAATACATACACATGATTGAAATTAGAACCTATTTTGTTTTGGGGCATATATGAACTCTGGCACTCGCCTGTGTGTGTTTGAGGTTAAAAAATCGCACTGGCACAGACATTTCATACTGAAACGTTTTTTTCTTTTAATATGCCGCCGAAAAATTGTTTTCATTTACTGAACCCTAATGGGTTTCAAACATGACAAAAAAGTACATAAAATTGATTTAAACTAAGTGATGAGCTTAGGAACTGGTTAAACTGACTGGCAAAAATTGATGTTATTCATTGATGGGGTCTAATTTAGTCCTTACAAGGATGTTACGCAAGCTTTTGTTTTTCTTATAGGCGATGACAGGTCGAAGATTCAAAGGTTCATTTAATTTAGCATTGGTAAAATTGAATTCATCTTTTAACATTTTTGCTATTTCGATATTCATTCTGTTGTACGTTAAAGTGAAAGGAATGATGGACCTCCTTTCGCATTCGCCCTCTGATATGTTCATACCAAATGGCCAGAGGGTTTGAAGCGTATTGATCCAAAAAGCTTCACGTTTTTTTCTAAATTCATCCGTTTCTTCTAATGTGTCTTTAATTGGTGGTTGTTCAATAGGATGGATTTCGAAATCGTCCAAAGAATGGCCAGGAAGGTTAAAATGTTGTGCTACTGGGGCATCAGCATTATGTTTTATATCCTGTTTGTGTCTAGTAGCACGTTCTCGGAAAGGATTTTGACTTTGACCAACATACTGTTTCCGACATCGTTTACAAGTGATAAGGTAAATAATGTTTGGTGAATCACAATGGAGGGGGTTACGGATCTGATAATGATTTTTCGTTTGTTCGGAGGAAAATTCCTCTTTCTGATCAGGCATAAAAGTATGCAGTCTACAACGAGGCTTTTTGCAATTAAATACCGCGCCACTACCATTCTGCAACGGTCTGTTGTGTTCAATCTTCAGTGGTTCGAAATCGGTAGTTTCAGCTGGACTTTCGAGCTTTTTCAGGGTTTGGGATTTCAGGCTACGCAAAAGGCGCAGCGAGTACCCTCTCGATCTGAGGGCGCCAAATAGAGTAGAACAAGCCTCATTGAAATTTACCTTATCACTTGAATTGCGGTGGAAACGAATGAGCTGTGATTTGATGATACCTTTAAATGTATGTTGAGGATGAAATGATTTTGTGTGCAACAATTGATGTGAATCAGTTGGTTTAAAATACACTTTATAATCTAAATGACCGGACGCCTGAAATTGCTTGCCTTTATACACGGTCACATCGAGAAAATCAACAGAATTTTCACTGATAGTAGCTTTCAGTTTAATATTTGGATCGTGATTGTTCAAAATTTCTAAAAATTCATCAAAATCTTCTTTTGAATGTTCCCAAATAATAAAAATGTCATCTAAGTACCTGAGATATACGAGAGGATGCTTTGCACATTTGCTTAAGGCATTTTCCTCCCATTCCGCTACATAAATGCTTGCAAAATTAGGACTGAATCTTTTGCCCATAGGACAACCCATTATTTGTAGAAAATATTCTCCATTGAATTGAAAGTCATTACCTTTTAAGCTCAGCTCTAAAAGATCCAAAATTTGTTCATCCGGGCGTTTCGCATCCGGATATTTTTCAAATGCATTTTTAACTGATTTAACACCTTTATCAATATCAATGTTCGTATACATACTGTCGATATCCAAAGTAGCCAGAATTGCATTTTTCGATATTTTCAATTTCGAAATTTTTGACAGGAAATCCTGTGTATTTTTTAGATAGCTCGGATGTCTATTTGCTATAGGTTTCAGATGATAATCAATTAATTCCGAGATCGCATAAGATTCCGAATTACAATCTGATACAATTGGCCTCCCGGGTGGAGTTAAGTCATCCGTCAATGAAGAACGGTCCTTGTGGATCTTTGGTAGGATATAAAATTGTCTTGTTTGAGCACTGAGCTTAGCTGTTAAATATTTCAATTGTTTTTTGGTAATGTGACCTTCGTCGAGGAGAAATTTTAAGATCTTATTGAATTTTTCGATATTACTAGGCCAAATAAGTGAATCTATTTTCTTATAATGTTTAGTATTGCTGAGTTGTCTCATGGCTTCCTTTATATAATTATCCCGAGATAGAACAACTACCGACCCACCTTTGTCGGCTGGTTTAATTACTAATTTCTTATTTTTTCGAAGTTTCGTAAGGGCTCTCCGTTCACCAGCTGTTAAATTGTCTTTATCGGAGAGTATGTTCATGCTGAACACCTTTTTGATGATTCGTTTGCTAGCCTCAATAATTTCGGGATCTACTTCACTATCTGGAGGTGACCAACCAGATGATTCTGTAAAAGGAAGTTTCCGACCGCTGGAGTTTCTAAAGCGGTCGGCTAATTTCATTTGCCTAAGAAAATTACAGTTGTATGATGGTAAATTTGTTTGGTTATCAGTTTTAGGCTTTGGTGTTGGTACAAAAGTCAAACCGCGATCTAAAAGAGATTTCTCTTGGGTTGTTAGGTCATTGGTGCCAGACAGGTTAACCACATTAGTTCCTAATCCCACATCTGTTAGGCGGCTGTTACCTTTGCCTTTACTTAGTTTAAATTTAGGTGGTTCAACCAGTGATCGTACATAATATTGGCGGTTCTCGTGGTCCAATGGATTAAATCCTGAGCAACATCAAACTTCGCGTCATCAATTTTTGGTATCACGTTAACGTCCTTCACTTTCCGAATGGTTTCGTTGATGATGCTCAGGGTTCTCCTCTCAGCCTGAGGGAGTTTTTGCGAAAAGTTTAGTTCAGCGAAATAAATTTTTGCTGATCTAAACTTGACCCTGATATCGCTAAGCATATTCCGCAACTGCTTAACTACGAGATCAGAATTATCGTTTCGAGAATTCACGCCAATATTTAATAATATTTTTTGGGGACTGGACTGGCCCCTGTGCCCTTTAAACATAGAGCGCAGATGATTGAATTTGGCGCCGGGGTAACACTCCACCTGGATGTCCGGATGGGGATTTCGATCAATGCGTCCTAAATTTGAACTTCCAATCATAAGGATGTTTTTACAAACATCGGGGAGGCGCCAATTCCTTTTGTCAAAATTAACTCCGCTTTTATGCCGAAACTGGGAGAATTTAGAATCAAATGAGCGGCCCGAGTTGCGGCTCGGTGATTTGACTTTCTCTGAGTACGATATACCTGGTTGAACCACACTAGAGGCAGGAGAAGGGGGAGAAGAAATAGAAGCAGGAGAGGAAACAGAAGCAGGAGAAGAAACAGAAGGAGGAGGAGGAGTTCTAGTGAGAGCACTAGGAGAACCAGAGAAGAAAGGCTGAGGAGGAGTAGGAGGTAGAGGAACAAGACGAGGCGAGACAGCGTTACTCAATTTGCGAGCATCTTCAGTCACAATATGGACCGGAGATGTTTGCAAATTGAGGCGCTTACTCTGAGAGAAAGAAGAAGTAGAAGGAAAAGAAGAGGGAGAAGTGCTTTGCCTTGATCTTTTCTTATTTTGCTTTTCGCGTTGGGGTAGAGGGACAACACGGGCCGGAGTTTGCTTGCTCCCTCCCGTATTGTTCCTTACTCCAGACGCTGGGCGAAGTTCCGAAATGTAAGACTCATAGGCCGAAATCGTCTTATCTGTCAACTTATTTTTAAAGTTTTTTTTTTTTTTTTTTTTTTTTTAAAGTTTTTTTGAGCCCAGATCAAGGCACGCGCCGAAGCGCTGTTGAAGTCTATTTTTTCGAGTCCAGGAGGTGGTCGCATAGCCAAAGTTATCTTAGACTTCAACTGGTTTAAATTTATCTTGTAATGCTCAACTAAAGCATTTAACGTTTGGTTGGCCCATCCCACACTAATCTGTCGAAAAACAGAAAAAATGTGTGGGGTGGGAAGAGCCGGCTTTAGAAAGCCACCTAACTCATCTACTTTCTTCTCCAACTGTTTCGGGAAATCCCGGTTGGTCAAATGCTGCTCTAGGAGCCCAATATGGTGCATACACTGAATCACCTGGAAAAGGTCCTTGACCAATCTAGAATAGGCCTGGAACGATTGTTCCTGGCCTCTTCCAGACTGGGCAACTCTCTTTCCCTGATGCTTCTGTCTTTTTTGAGCCATTTGAAGAATAGGTAGATGAATCTAGAATGAAATTAAAATGAAGAAATGAAATAAATTAAAATGAAATCTAGATATTACCTATTAGAGAAGATACCTGGATTGGTTGTAGTCTTCAGCAAAGGTAGAAAATAATCCGTCTGTCTCGACGCGTTTCGCTTGGTTTGGCTTTTTCAAAGAGACTTTGAGGAAAATGATTCCAACTTTGGGAGGGCATGCATGGTATATATCTATATGTGGGCTGGGGGTGTTTTTCACAGCTCAGTACATAATTAAACTCGGTAACAAGCTGACAGATGTCACTCATCTAATTAATTTTTTTCAATCTGAGATGTTCCAAGTTTGTTTTTCACAACTCAGTTTGTGTCGTTCAAACAAATCAGATGAAGCCCTATTGATTGGCTTCCATTGAATTTTAATCAGTCAGTGAATGGTTTGCTTTACTGACCCCATGAAGCCCTATTGGTTGGCTTTGATTTAAGTAAAACCAATCGGGAGCGGTTTGCTTTACTGGCTTCAGAAGTATGTGAAAATAACATGAAAAAATGGTTTGATAAAATATATTGAGACTAAAGAAATAAATGAAAAAATAACGCCAAAGATCATGATGCCTCACGAATGTTATCAGTTGGAATGAATATCCCCCGACGGAGGTTTATGACGGAAAATATTTTACACCACGTAGAAATTGTGTGTTTTACCTTCTGAACCTCTACATTGTGTGAAAGGTATGAAAAATTAAAAATAAACATAATAATTTAAATAAATGAATCAACCAAATAAATAAATAAATAAATAAATAAGTAAAAATTAATAAAAAATTAAAAATAATCAATATATAAATAAATAAATAAATAATAATTTTATTTAGGAAATACATACACATGATTGAAATTAGAACCTATTTTGTTTTGGGGCATATATGAACTCTGGCACTCGCCTGTGTGTGTTTGAGGTTAAAAAATCGCACTGGCACAGACATTTCATACTGAAACGTTTTTTTCTTTTAATATGCCGCCGAAAAATTGTTTTCATTTACTGAACCCTAATGGGTTTCAAACATGACAAAAAAGTACATAAAATTGATTTAAACTAAGTGATGAGCTTAGGAACTGGTTAAACTGACTGGCAAAAATTGATGTTATTCATTGATGGGGTCTAATTTAGTCCTTACAAGGATGTTACGCAAGCTTTTGTTTTTCTTATAGGCGATGACAGGTCGAAGATTCAAAGGTTCATTTAATTTAGCATTGGTAAAATTGAATTCATCTTTTAACATTTTTGCTATTTCGATATTCATTCTGTTGTACGTTAAAGTGAAAGGAATGATGGACCTCCTTTCGCATTCGCCCTCTGATATGTTCATACCAAATGGCCAGAGGGTTTGAAGCGTATTGATCCAAAAAGCTTCACGTTTTTTTCTAAATTCATCCGTTTCTTCTAATGTGTCTTTAATTGGTGGTTGTTCAATAGGATGGATTTCGAAATCGTCCAAAGAATGGCCAGGAAGGTTAAAATGTTGTGCTACTGGGGCATCAGCATTATGTTTTATATCCTGTTTGTGTCTAGTAGCACGTTCTCGGAAAGGATTTTGACTTTGACCAACATACTGTTTCCGACATCGTTTACAAGTGATAAGGTAAATAATGTTTGGTGAATCACAATGGAGGGGGTTACGGATCTGATAATGATTTTTCGTTTGTTCGGAGGAAAATTCCTCTTTCTGATCAGGCATAAAAGTATGCAGTCTACAACGAGGCTTTTTTCAATTAAATACCGCGCCACTACCATTCTGCAACGGTCTGTTGTGTTCAATCTTCAGTGGTTCGAAATCGGTAGTTTCAGCTGGACTTTCGAGCTTTTTCAGGGTTTGGGATTTCAGGCTACGCAAAAGGCGCAGCGAGTACCCTCTCGATCTGAGGGCGCCAAATAGAGTAGAACAAGCCTCATTGAAATTTACCTTATCACTTGAATTGCGGTGGAAACGAATGAGCTGTGATTTGATGATACCTTTAAATGTATGTTGAGGATGAAATGATTTTGTGTGCAACAATTGATGTGAATCAGTTGGTTTAAAATACACTTTATAATCTAAATGACCGGACGCCTGAAATTGCTTGCCTTTATACACGGTCACATCGAGAAAATCAACAGAATTTTCACTGATAGTAGCTTTCAGTTTAATATTTGGATCGTGATTGTTCAAAATTTCTAAAAATTCATCAAAATCTTCTTTTGAATGTTCCCAAATAATAAAAATGTCATCTAAGTACCTGAGATATACGAGAGGATGCTTTGCACATTTGCTTAAGGCATTTTCCTCCCATTCCGCTACATAAATGCTTGCAAAATTAGGACTGAATCTTTTGCCCATAGGACAACCCATTATTTGTAGAAAATATTCTCCATTGAATTGAAAGTCATTACCTTTTAAGCTCAGCTCTAAAAGATCCAAAATTTGTTCATCCGGGCGTTTCGCATCCGGATATTTTTCAAATGCATTTTTAACTGATTTAACACCTTTATCAATATCAATGTTCGTATACATACTGTCGATATCCAAAGTAGCCAGAATTGCATTTTTCGATATTTTCAATTTCGAAATTTTTGACAGGAAATCCTGTGTATTTTTTAGATAGCTCGGATGTCTATTTGCTATAGGTTTCAGATGATAATCAATTAATTCCGAGATCGCATAAGATTCCGAATTACAATCTGATACAATTGGCCTCCCGGGTGGAGTTAAGTCATCCGTCCATGAAGAACGGTCCTTGTGGATCTTTGGTAGGATATAAAATTGTCTTGTTTGAGCACTGAGCTTAGCTGTTAAATATTTCAATTGTTTTTTGGTAATGTGACCTTCGTCGAGGAGAAATTTTAAGATCTTATTGAATTTTTCGATATTACTAGGCCAAATAAGTGAATCTATTTTCTTATAATGTTTGGTATTGCTGAGTTGTCTCATGGCTTCCTTTATATAATTATCCCGAGATAGAACAACTACCGACCCACCTTTGTCGGCTGGTTTAATTACTAATTTCTTATTTTTTCGAAGTTTCGTGAGGGCTCTCCGTTCACCAGCTGTTAAATTGTCTTTATCGGAGAGTATGTTCATGCTGAACACCTTTTTGATGATTCGTTTGCTAGCTTCAATAATTTCGGGATCTACTTCACTATCTGGAGGTGACCAACCAGATGATTCTGTAAAAGGAAGTTTCCGACCGCTGGCGTTTCTAAAGCGGTCTGCTAATTTCATTTGCCTAAGAAAATTACAGTTGTATGATGGTAAATTTGTTTGGTTATCAGTTTTAGGCTTTGGTGCTGGTACAAAAGTTAAACCGCGATCTAAAAGAGATTTCTCTTGGGCTGTTAGGTCATTGGTGCCAGGCAGGTTAACCACATTAGTTCCTAATCCCACATCTGTTAGGCGGCTGTTACCTTTGCCTTTACTTAGTTTAAATTTAGGTGGTTCAACCAGTGATCGTACATAATATTGGCGGTTCTCGTGGTCCAATGGATTAAATCCTGAGCAACATCAAACTTCGCGTCATCAATTTTTGGTATCACGTTAACGTCCTTCACTTTCCGAATGGTTTCGTTGATGATGCTCAGGGTTCTCCTCTCAGCCTGAGGGAGTTTTTGCGAAAAGTTTAGTTCAGCGAAATAAATTTTTGCTGATCTAAACTTGACCCTGATATCGCTAAGCATATTCCGCAACTGCTTAACTACGAGATCAGAATTATCGTTTCGAGAATTCACGCCAATATTTAATAATATTTTTTGGGGACTGGACTGGCCCCTGTGCCCTTTAAACATAGAGCGCAGATGATTGAATTTGGCGCCGGGGTAACACTCCACCTGGATGTCCGGATGGGGATTTCGATCAATGCGTCCTAAATTTGAACTTCCAATCATAAGGATGTTTTTACAAACATCGGGGAGGCGCCAATTCCTTTTGTCAAAATTAACTCCGCTTTTATGCCGAAACTGGGAGAATTTAGAATCAAATGAGCGGCCCGAGTTGCGGCTCGGTGATTTGACTTTCTCTGAGTACGATATACCTGGTTGAACCACACTAGAGGCAGGAGAAGGGGGAGAAGAAATAGAAGCAGGAGAGGAAACAGAAGCAGGAGAAGAAACAGAAGGAGGAGGAGGAGTTCTAGTGAGAGCACTAGGAGAACCAGAGAAGAAAGGCTGAGGAGGAGTAGGAGGTAGAGGAACAAGACGAGGCGAGACAGCGTTACTCAATTTGCGAGCATCTTCAGTCACAATATGGACCGGAGATGTTTGCAAATTGAGGCGCTTACTCTGAGAGAAAGAAGAAGTAGAAGGAAAAGAAGAGGGAGAAGTGCTTTGCCTTGATCTTTTCTTATTTTGCTTTTCGCGTTGGGGTAGAGGGACAACACGGGCCGGAGTTTGCTTGCTCCCTCCCGTATTGTTCCTTACTCCAGACGCTGGGCGAAGTTCCGAAATGTAAGACTCATAGGCCGAAATCGTCTTATCTGTCAACTTATTTTTAAAGTTTTTTTTTTTTTTTTTTTTTTTTTAAAGTTTTTTTGAGCCCAGATCAAGGCACGCGCCGAAGCGCTGTTGAAGTCTATTTTTTCGAGTCCAGGAGGTGGTCGCATAGCCAAAGTTATCTTAGACTTCAACTGGTTTAAATTTATCTTGTAATGCTCAACTAAAGCATTTAACGTTTGGTTGGCCCATCCCACACTAATCTGTCGAAAAACAGAAAAAATGTGTGGGGTGGGAAGAGCCGGCTTTAGAAAGCCACCTAACTCATCTACTTTCTTCTCCAACTGTTTCGGGAAATCCCGGTTGGTCAAATGCTGCTCTAGGAGCCCAATATGGTGCATACACTGAATCACCTGGAAAAGGTCCTTGACCAATCTAGAATAGGCCTGGAACGATTGTTCCTGGCCTCTTCCAGACTGGGCAACTCTCTTTCCCTGATGCTTCTGTCTTTTTTGAGCCATTTGAAGAATAGGTAGATGAATCTAGAATGAAATTAAAATGAAGAAATGAAATAAATTAAAATGAAATCTAGATATTACCTATTAGAGAAGATACCTGGATTGGTTGTAGTCTTCAGCAAAGGTAGAAAATAATCCGTCTGTCTCGACGCGTTTCGCTTGGTTTGGCTTTTTCAAAGAGACTTTGAGGAAAATGATTCCAACTTTGGGAGGGCATGCATGGTATATATCTATATGTGGGCTGGGGGTGTTTTTCACAGCTCAGTACATAATTAAACTCGGTAACAAGCTGACAGATGTCACTCATCTAATTAATTTTTTTCAATCTGAGATGTTCCAAGTTTGTTTTTCACAACTCAGTTTGTGTCGTTCAAACAAATCAGATGAAGCCCTATTGATTGGCTTCCATTGAATTTTAATCAGTCAGTGAATGGTTTGCTTTACTGACCCCATGAAGCCCTATTGGTTGGCTTTGATTTAAGTAAAACCAATCGGGAGCGGTTTGCTTTACTGGCTTCAGAAGTATGTGAAAATAACATGAAAAAATGGTTTGATAAAATATATTGAGACTAAAGAAATAAATGAAAAAATAACGCCAAAGATCATGATGCCTCACGAATGTTATCAGTTGGAATGAATATCCCCCGACGGAGGTTTATGACGGAAAATATTTTACACCACGTAGAAATTGTGTGTTTTACCTTCTGAACCTCTACATTGTGTGAAAGGTATGAAAAATTAAAAATAAACATAATAATTTAAATAAATGAATCAACCAAATAAATAAATAAATAAATAAATAAGTAAAAATTAATAAAAAATTAAAAATAATCAATATATAAATAAATAAATAAATAATAATTTTATTTAGGAAATACATACACATGATTGAAATTAGAACCTATTTTGTTTTGGGGCATATATGAACTCTGGCACTCGCCTGTGTGTGTTTGAGGTTAAAAAATCGCACTGGCACAGACATTTCATACTGAAACGTTTTTTTCTTTTAATATGCCGCCGAAAAATTGTTTTCATTTACTGAACCCTAATGGGTTTCAAACATGACAAAAAAGTACATAAAATTGATTTAAACTAAGTGATGAGCTTAGGAACTGGTTAAACTGACTGGCAAAAATTGATGTTATTCATTGATGGGGTCTAATTTAGTCCTTACAAGGATGTTACGCAAGCTTTTGTTTTTCTTATAGGCGATGACAGGTCGAAGATTCAAAGGTTCATTTAATTTAGCATTGGTAAAATTGAATTCATCTTTTAACATTTTTGCTATTTCGATATTCATTCTGTTGTACGTTAAAGTGAAAGGAATGATGGACCTCCTTTCGCATTCGCCCTCTGATATGTTCATACCAAATGGCCAGAGGGTTTGAAGCGTATTGATCCAAAAAGCTTCACGTTTTTTTCTAAATTCATCCGTTTCTTCTAATGTGTCTTTAATTGGTGGTTGTTCAATAGGATGGATTTCGAAATCGTCCAAAGAATGGCCAGGAAGGTTAAAATGTTGTGCTACTGGGGCATCAGCATTATGTTTTATATCCTGTTTGTGTCTAGTAGCACGTTCTCGGAAAGGATTTTGACTTTGACCAACATACTGTTTCCGACATCGTTTACAAGTGATAAGGTAAATAATGTTTGGTGAATCACAATGGAGGGGGTTACGGATCTGATAATGATTTTTCGTTTGTTCGGAGGAAAATTCCTCTTTCTGATCAGGCATAAAAGTATGCAGTCTACAACGAGGCTTTTTGCAATTAAATACCGCGCCACTACCATTCTGCAACGGTCTGTTGTGTTCAATCTTCAGTGGTTCGAAATCGGTAGTTTCAGCTGGACTTTCGAGCTTTTTCAGGGTTTGGGATTTCAGGCTACGCAAAAGGCGCAGCGAGTACCCTCTCGATCTGAGGGCGCCAAATAGAGTAGAACAAGCCTCATTGAAATTTACCTTATCACTTGAATTGCGGTGGAAACGAATGAGCTGTGATTTGATGATACCTTTAAATGTATGTTGAGGATGAAATGATTTTGTGTGCAACAATTGATGTGAATCAGTTGGTTTAAAATACACTTTATAATCTAAATGACCGGACGCCTGAAATTGCTTGCCTTTATACACGGTCACATCGAGAAAATCAACAGAATTTTCACTGATAGTAGCTTTCAGTTTAATATTTGGATCGTGATTGTTCAAAATTTCTAAAAATTCATCAAAATCTTCTTTTGAATGTTCCCAAATAATAAAAATGTCATCTAAGTACCTGAGATATACGAGAGGATGCTTTGCACATTTGCTTAAGGCATTTTCCTCCCATTCCGCTACATAAATGCTTGCAAAATTAGGACTGAATCTTTTGCCCATAGGACAACCCATTATTTGTAGAAAATATTCTCCATTGAATTGAAAGTCATTACCTTTTAAGCTCAGCTCTAAAAGATCCAAAATTTGTTCATCCGGGCGTTTCGCATCCGGATATTTTTCAAATGCATTTTTAACTGATTTAACACCTTTATCAATATCAATGTTCGTATACATACTGTCGATATCCAAAGTAGCCAGAATTGCATTTTTCGATATTTTCAATTTCGAAATTTTTGACAGGAAATCCTGTGTATTTTTTAGATAGCTCGGATGTCTATTTGCTATAGGTTTCAGATGATAATCAATTAATTCCGAGATCGCATAAGATTCCGAATTACAATCTGATACAATTGGCCTCCCGGGTGGAGTTAAGTCATCCGTCCATGAAGAACGGTCCTTGTGGATCTTTGGTAGGATATAAAATTGTCTTGTTTGAGCACTGAGCTTAGCTGTTAAATATTTCAATTGTTTTTTGGTAATGTGACCTTCGTCGAGGAGAAATTTTAAGATCTTATTGAATTTTTCGATATTACTAGGCCAAATAAGTGAATCTATTTTCTTATAATGTTTGGTATTGCTGAGTTGTCTCATGGCTTCCTTTATATAATTATCCCGAGATAGAACAACTACCGACCCACCTTTGTCGGCTGGTTTAATTACTAATTTCTTATTTTTTCGAAGTTTCGTGAGGGCTCTCCGTTCACCAGCTGTTAAATTGTCTTTATCGGAGAGTATGTTCATGCTGAACACCTTTTTGATGATTCGTTTGCTAGCTTCAATAATTTCGGGATCTACTTCACTATCTGGAGGTGACCAACCAGATGATTCTGTAAAAGGAAGTTTCCGACCGCTGGCGTTTCTAAAGCGGTCTGCTAATTTCATTTGCCTAAGAAAATTACAGTTGTATGATGGTAAATTTGTTTGGTTATCAGTTTTAGGCTTTGGTGCTGGTACAAAAGTTAAACCGCGATCTAAAAGAGATTTCTCTTGGGCTGTTAGGTCATTGGTGCCAGGCAGGTTAACCACATTAGTTCCTAATCCCACATCTGTTAGGCGGCTGTTACCTTTGCCTTTACTTAGTTTAAATTTAGGTGGTTCAACCAGTGATCGTACATAATATTGGCGGTTCTCGTGGTCCAATGGATTAAATCCTGAGCAACATCAAACTTCGCGTCATCAATTTTTGGTATCACGTTAACGTCCTTCACTTTCCGAATGGTTTCGTTGATGATGCTCAGGGTTCTCCTCTCAGCCTGAGGGAGTTTTTGCGAAAAGTTTAGTTCAGCGAAATAAATTTTTGCTGATCTAAACTTGACCCTGATATCGCTAAGCATATTCCGCAACTGCTTAACTACGAGATCAGAATTATCGTTTCGAGAATTCACGCCAATATTTAATAATATTTTTTGGGGACTGGACTGGCCCCTGTGCCCTTTAAACATAGAGCGCAGATGATTGAATTTGGCACCGGGGTAACACTCCACCTGGATGTCCGGATGGGGATTTCGATCAATGCGTCCTAAATTTGAACTTCCAATCATAAGGATGTTTTTACAAACATCGGGGAGGCGCCAATTCCTTTTGTCAAAATTAACTCCGCTTTTATGCCGAAACTGGGAGAATTTAGAATCAAATGAGCGGCCCGAGTTGCGGCTCGGTGATTTGACTTTCTCTGAGTACGATATACCTGGTTGAACCACACTAGAGGCAGGAGAAGGGGGAGAAGAAATAGAAGCAGGAGAGGAAACAGAAGCAGGAGAAGAAACAGAAGGAGGAGGAGGAGTTCTAGTGAGAGCACTAGGAGAACCAGAGAAGAAAGGCTGAGGAGGAGTAGGAGGTAGAGGAACAAGACGAGGCGAGACAGCGTTACTCAATTTGCGAGCATCTTCAGTCACAATATGGACCGGAGATGTTTGCAAATTGAGGCGCTTACTCTGAGAGAAAGAAGAAGTAGAAGGAAAAGAAGAGGGAGAAGTGCTTTGCCTTGATCTTTTCTTATTTTGCTTTTCGCGTTGGGGTAGAGGGACAACACGGGCCGGAGTTTGCTTGCTCCCTCCCGTATTGTTCCTTACTCCAGACGCTGGGCGAAGTTCCGAAATGTAAGACTCATAGGCCGAAATCGTCTTATCTGTCAACTTATTTTTAAAGTTTTTTTTTTTTTTTTTTTTTTTTTAAAGTTTTTTTGAGCCCAGATCAAGGCACGCGCCGAAGCGCTGTTGAAGTCTATTTTTTCGAGTCCAGGAGGTGGTCGCATAGCCAAAGTTATCTTAGACTTCAACTGGTTTAAATTTATCTTGTAATGCTCAACTAAAGCATTTAACGTTTGGTTGGCCCATCCCACACTAATCTGTCGAAAAACAGAAAAAATGTGTGGGGTGGGAAGAGCCGGCTTTAGAAATCCACCTAACTCATCTACTTTCTTCTCCAACTGTTTCGGGAAATCCCGGTTGGTCAAATGCTGCTCTAGGAGCCCAATATGGTGCATACACTGAATCACCTGGAAAAGGTCCTTGACCAATCTAGAATAGGCCTGGAACGATTGTTCCTGGCCTCTTCCAGACTGGGCAACTCTCTTTCCCTGATGCTTCTGTCTTTTTTGAGCCATTTGAAGAATAGGTAGATGAATCTAGAATGAAATTAAAATGAAGAAATGAAATAAATTAAAATGAAATCTAGATATTACCTATTAGAGAAGATACCTGGATTGGTTGTAGTCTTCAGCAAAGGTAGAAAATAATCCGTCTGTCTCGACGCGTTTCGCTTGGTTTGGCTTTTTCAAAGAGACTTTGAGGAAAATGATTCCAACTTTGGGAGGGCAGAATGAATGAATGAATGAAAGGTTTTAGCGCGCCGAAGGCGCGCAGGGACGATGTGGGATTTACAAATCCCTTGCGACCCGGTTAACCTTATTTTTTTTTCCTTGGATCACACAGGCCTAGCTTTCCTATTGCCGAAAATGGAGTCTGAGGGGGTTATGCACGCGGTTAGAATACCCGGCAGTTTAAGCTGGAGTGTTAGATGGTCAATACTCAAACCCCCAACGCCTTTAAAACTATTAGAGAGCGAGCTCTGTTCGGTTCCAGTTCGGCGATGGTAGAGGTTTGAGTCCCACCATGGTGGCGAGCCAGAATGTAATGTTGTGCGATGGCAAGTTTAAGGGAAGAAGAGAAAAGAAAACCAAACAGCAACGCCGGTTTGGTAGCGGCCCCGGTATATGACCATAGCGGTTACAAAAAAGAAGTGGAGAAAGCTCCAACAGTTTAGTTTTAAGAAACCGGGAGTCATCCATCAAGCCTTCTGGGAGATAGGATGCCGTATGTGATTTTGAGGTATCTGGTTATCCTTCGGGAATCCCAAATGACCTCCTCCACCCCACCCCAACCCCCCCCCCCAAAAAAAAAAAAAAAATCACTGACACACACCCTCAAGCCCTTAAAAGGGCTGTTAAATCTTTATTCAAATGTTTATTTATATCAAATGTATACTCGTTCCCAGCCAGACAAGCTTGTTTCAATCCTTGCCTAGCGTTTGGTGGTTTCTTGTATATGTTGCAGAAAGGTAGGTTGCACCAATTCCTCCTACGCTTTGTCTACCATTTCCATGCGTCTTCTTGATAAGAGTGTTGCAAGAAAATTTGAGAATGTTCAGTTAGAGAAGTAAAAGGTAGAGAGAAAGATAGGTATCCGCTATTGTATATTGTGCCTGCTGTGTGATTGTTGCTATGGATGGGGTAAGGGGTGTGTTTCTTCGGAGTCCACTCCCAACACGCAGAGTTGCGAGGCAATCCTCACAGACTCAATCCTAAAGACCTCAATGAGTAGCGAGGCAAACCTCACTGACTCCACGCAGTTTAATTCTATTGAGTAATTTTAATTTATTTTGTTTTTCTGTTTAGGGTTCGGTGTTCGTTCAGCTTCACCATTGATTCACTATCCTGGAGTATGTGGAGGGTTTTGTTATATAGATCTTATTAAACGCGTTTCAATCGCGCTTCAGCAGAGTTGCGAGGCAGTCCTCACAGACTCTATCCTAAAGTTCCCAATGAGTAGCGAGGCAATCCTCACTGACTCCACGCGATTTAGTTATATTGTATAATTTTTTTTTTTTTTTTTTTTTTTTTTTTTTTTTTTTTTTTTTTTTTTTTCTGGAAACTTATTTTGTTTTTCTGTTAAGGGATCGGTGTTCGTTCAACTCAACCATTAATTCACTATCTTGGAGTCTGTTGAGGGTTTTGGTTTGTAGGTCTTTTAATCGCGTATCAATAGTTTCTATTTTTGCTAGCTCGTGAAGTTCCTTTATCGGTGTCCATTTCGGTTTGCATAGTGCCACTCGCAGGGCATAATTTTGAACCCTCTGTAGCTTCTGAATGTTGGTTTTGCTTAGGTCGCTTGTTATTATGGCACCGTATTCTAGTACCGGACGTATAAATGTTTTGTAGAGCTTGAGAAGCACATCTTTGTTTGCTCCCCAATTTCTACCTCTGATCATCTTCAGAAAATTGATACGTTTAGTAGCTCTAACCGTAATGGAGTTTACGTGACTGTTTAGACTGAGATTGCTATCTAGGATAAATCCCAAAAATTTGGCCTCTTTGTTTGCTTCTAGTTTGTGATCGTATAACTGGAGATCGATACTCGGGATTGGTTTTTTCCTTTGCTTTTTGAAGAACGTAACTTTTTGAGTTTTGGCGGCATTGAGTTTGATGCGCCACAGGGCACACCAGCTTTCAAGATCGCGAATGGTATCCTGCAGACGATTTTTAATTATGTTTCTGGACTTGCTGGCTGTCCAAATGCCTTTGTCATCTGAGAACTGCGATAGTTCAACAAAGTTTTTCCCTACTTTTTCTATATCATTCACATATATTATGAAAAGAAGCGGACTTAGAACCGACCCTTGTGGTGTTCCCGCTTCGAGTATTACTTCCTCTGACACCTCGCGATTAACCCTCACCTTGATTTTTCGGTCAGTTAGAAATGATGATATGATCCTTAGAATTTTAGTGGGTAATCCCATTTTCGCTAGTTTATATCTCACGCCATTGTGCCATACCGAGTCGAACGCTTTTTCTACATCCAAGAAAAGCGCGGTTCCGATTTCGTTTTGACTAAATGCTGTTTTCATATAATCGACCAGTCTATATACGTGTTCGATTCCCTCTTTCTGACTCCTATACGCTCTTTGCCATTTGTTGAAAAAATTGATTGATTCGAGATAGCTGCGAAGTCTCGTAGTGAGAATCCGCTCAAATATTTTCCCAACACAGCTAAGCAAGCTGATTGGGCGGTAGTTAGAAGGGTTGGTAAGGTCTTTGTCGGGTTTAGGTATCATGACTCCCGCGGCCACTTTCCAGCATTTTGGGAAGTACCCACAGGAGAGACAGCAGTTTAAGAGTTTGGTAAGTCTGCAGTAGAAGATGTTGGGGCACTGTTTCATTATTTTGTAAGAGACTTCGTCTTCTCCTGGGGACGAAGATGACCTGCATTTTCTGATTATACCCATGACCTCTTCTACGCTTATTGGTTCGGTTAATTCATGGTCGTCCCCGTCTTCATGCCTTTTGTCGAAGTTCGGTTCATTGAAGATTGAGTTGTTATCTTGGACAAATTTATTTACTCGTACCTTAAAATCGTTGTCATATCTGTTCCCTTCTTGTGGACGATGTGCCTTCTTTAGAAGTTCGGCAAAAGCACTGGCCTTTGCCTTGTCGTCTATGGCCATAGATCCGTCGCTAGTCTTTAACGCATTATTATTGGCAATTTTGCTCTTTTGGCCAGTAAGAGTTTTAAATGTATCCCAGAACCTCTTAGGTTCTCTCAGCCCATTTAGGTTTTCGGTTGCTTTTTCCCATCTCACGCGATTGTCGTTAGCTATGGCCTTTTTTACTTCCCCATGAAGGCGATTATACGCGGTTTTAAGTTCTGCTCTTTTCATTTGATCATTCTCTGATTGGTAAGCCCGGAAGGCTTTTCTTTTTTGTTTGATTATTTGAAGAGTTGTTTGGGTTATTCTGTTTATCCGCGTCTTTACTGTTTGCTTGGGACAGATTTCATCTAGCGTACTGTTAATAACGTCGTTAAGGTGGATGCAGGCTTTTTCTAGTTCACGAACATTTGAGGGGTCATTTGCCTTTATTTTTACTTCGATAATGTTTCTGAAGAGGTTCCAGTCAATTTTTGATAGGTTCCTCCTATTCACGGGAGGATACCTTGCGGGACCAGTATTACATTTCAGAGTGGCGTGAACCGGCAGGTGATCACTGCCTAGATCATCATCTCCTACAAATATGTCTTGCATTTGGCTGGTTAGTGATTTGCTGGTGATAATCAAGTCTAGGATATCTGATTGATGGAGTGGGTTGTTGCTTATGTATGTTACGTCTTGATCGTTATTTACCACGAATAGATCGAGTTCTTCAATGATATGGAAAAGGGCGTCACCATTAGGCTCAGTCTTATGACAACCGAATACCTGGTGTTTGGAATTGAAATCACCCAAGAATATGCAGTGCTTGTACTTGTTGGTAAAAAATTCAAATACTTTACTGTCTACTGTTGCTTGCGGCTTGTTATAATATGATATGATGGCCACGTGTTTGTGGTCAAGTTCAATTTCAGCTGCAATCACTTCAGCATTGAGGTGGTCGCATGGTATTGATTTGTATTTAATCTTCTGCCTTATTAACAGAGCGACACCGCCGCCTTTTTGGGCGGGGCGATCTCTTCTAATAATATCAAAACCACATAACGAGAATTGTTTGTTTGGTTTAAGCCAGGTTTCGCTAATTCCAATTACGTCCGTATTTTTTAAATAACGTGACATTTGCAATTTTTTCTGATTAACGCTTCGAGCGTTCCACTGGACTATTTTTAGTGTATCCATGAATGGTTTAGGAATAACTGTACTAACAGTTATTCCTAAACCATTCATGGATACACTAAAAATAGTTGGGAGGGCATGCATGGTATATATCTATATGTGGGCTGGGGGTGTTTTTCACAGCTCAGTACATAATTAAACTCGGTAACAAGCTGACAGATGTCACTCATCTAATTAATTTTTTTCAATCTGAGATGTTCCAAGTTTGTTTTTCACAACTCAGTTTGTGTCGTTCAAACAAATCAGATGAAGCCCTATTGATTGGCTTCCATTGAATTTTAATCAGTCAGTGAATGGTTTGCTTTACTGACCCCATGAAGCCCTATTGGTTGGCTTTGATTTAAGTAAAACCAATCGGGAGCGGTTTGCTTTACTGGCTTCAGAAGTATGTGAAAATAACATGAAAAAATGGTTTGATAAAATATATTGAGACTAAAGAAATAAATGAAAAAATAACGCCAAAGATCATGATGCCTCACGAATGTTATCAGTTGGAATGAATATCCCCCGACGGAGGTTTATGACGGAAAATATTTTACACCACGTAGAAATTGTGTGTTTTACCTTCTGAACCTCTACATTGTGTGAAAGGTATGAAAAATTAAAAATAAACATAATAATTTAAATAAATGAATCAACCAAATAAATAAATAAATAAATAAATAAGTAAAAATTAATAAAAAATTAAAAATAATCAATATATAAATAAATAAATAAATAATAATTTTATTTAGGAAATACATACACATGATTGAAATTAGAACCTATTTTGTTTTGGGGCATATATGAACTCTGGCACTCGCCTGTGTGTGTTTGAGGTTAAAAAATCGCACTGGCACAGACATTTCATACTGAAACGTTTTTTTCTTTTAATATGCCGCCGAAAAATTGTTTTCATTTACTGAACCCTAATGGGTTTCAAACATGACAAAAAAGTACATAAAATTGATTTAAACTAAGTGATGAGCTTAGGAACTGGTTAAACTGACTGGCAAAAATTGATGTTATTCATTGATGGGGTCTAATTTAGTCCTTACAAGGATGTTACGCAAGCTTTTGTTTTTCTTATAGGCGATGACAGGTCGAAGATTCAAAGGTTCATTTAATTTAGCATTGGTAAAATTGAATTCATCTTTTAACATTTTTGCTATTTCGATATTCATTCTGTTGTACGTTAAAGTGAAAGGAATGATGGACCTCCTTTCGCATTCGCCCTCTGATATGTTCATACCAAATGGCCAGAGGGTTTGAAGCGTATTGATCCAAAAAGCTTCACGTTTTTTTCTAAATTCATCCGTTTCTTCTAATGTGTCTTTAATTGGTGGTTGTTCAATAGGATGGATTTCGAAATCGTCCAAAGAATGGCCAGGAAGGTTAAAATGTTGTGCTACTGGGGCATCAGCATTATGTTTTATATCCTGTTTGTGTCTAGTAGCACGTTCTCGGAAAGGATTTTGACTTTGACCAACATACTGTTTCCGACATCGTTTACAAGTGATAAGGTAAATAATGTTTGGTGAATCACAATGGAGGGGGTTACGGATCTGATAATGATTTTTCGTTTGTTCGGAGGAAAATTCCTCTTTCTGATCAGGCATAAAAGTATGCAGTCTACAACGAGGCTTTTTGCAATTAAATACCGCGCCACTACCATTCTGCAACGGTCTGTTGTGTTCAATCTTCAGTGGTTCGAAATCGGTAGTTTCAGCTGGACTTTCGAGCTTTTTCAGGGTTTGGGATTTCAGGCTACGCAAAAGGCGCAGCGAGTACCCTCTCGATCTGAGGGCGCCAAATAGAGTAGAACAAGCCTCATTGAAATTTACCTTATCACTTGAATTGCGGTGGAAACGAATGAGCTGTGATTTGATGATACCTTTAAATGTATGTTGAGGATGAAATGATTTTGTGTGCAACAATTGATGTGAATCAGTTGGTTTAAAATACACTTTATAATCTAAATGACCGGACGCCTGAAATTGCTTGCCTTTATACACGGTCACATCGAGAAAATCAACAGAATTTTCACTGATAGTAGCTTTCAGTTTAATATTTGGATCGTGATTGTTCAAAATTTCTAAAAATTCATCAAAATCTTCTTTTGAATGTTCCCAAATAATAAAAATGTCATCTAAGTACCTGAGATATACGAGAGGATGCTTTGCACATTTGCTTAAGGCATTTTCCTCCCATTCCGCTACATAAATGCTTGCAAAATTAGGACTGAATCTTTTGCCCATAGGACAACCCATTATTTGTAGAAAATATTCTCCATTGAATTGAAAGTCATTACCTTTTAAGCTCAGCTCTAAAAGATCCAAAATTTGTTCATCCGGGCGTTTCGCATCCGGATATTTTTCAAATGCATTTTTAACTGATTTAACACCTTTATCAATATCAATGTTCGTATACATACTGTCGATATCCAAAGTAGCCAGAATTGCATTTTTCGATATTTTCAATTTCGAAATTTTTGACAGGAAATCCTGTGTATTTTTTAGATAGCTCGGATGTCTATTTGCTATAGGTTTCAGATGATAATCAATTAATTCCGAGATCGCATAAGATTCCGAATTACAATCTGATACAATTGGCCTCCCGGGTGGAGTTAAGTCATCCGTCCATGAAGAACGGTCCTTGTGGATCTTTGGTAGGATATAAAATTGTCTTGTTTGAGCACTGAGCTTAGCTGTTAAATATTTCAATTGTTTTTTGGTAATGTGACCTTCGTCGAGGAGAAATTTTAAGATCTTATTGAATTTTTCGATATTACTAGGCCAAATAAGTGAATCTATTTTCTTATAATGTTTGGTATTGCTGAGTTGTCTCATGGCTTCCTTTATATAATTATCCCGAGATAGAACAACTACCGACCCACCTTTGTCGGCTGGTTTAATTACTAATTTCTTATTTTTTCGAAGTTTCGTGAGGGCTCTCCGTTCACCAGCTGTTAAATTGTCTTTATCGGAGAGTATGTTCATGCTGAACACCTTTTTGATGATTCGTTTGCTAGCTTCAATAATTTCGGGATCTACTTCACTATCTGGAGGTGACCAACCAGATGATTCTGTAAAAGGAAGTTTCCGACCGCTGGCGTTTCTAAAGCGGTCTGCTAATTTCATTTGCCTAAGAAAATTACAGTTGTATGATGGTAAATTTGTTTGGTTATCAGTTTTAGGCTTTGGTGCTGGTACAAAAGTTAAACCGCGATCTAAAAGAGATTTCTCTTGGGCTGTTAGGTCATTGGTGCCAGGCAGGTTAACCACATTAGTTCCTAATCCCACATCTGTTAGGCGGCTGTTACCTTTGCCTTTACTTAGTTTAAATTTAGGTGGTTCAACCAGTGATCGTACATAATATTGGCGGTTCTCGTGGTCCAATGGATTAAATCCTGAGCAACATCAAACTTCGCGTCATCAATTTTTGGTATCACGTTAACGTCCTTCACTTTCCGAATGGTTTCGTTGATGATGCTCAGGGTTCTCCTCTCAGCCTGAGGGAGTTTTTGCGAAAAGTTTAGTTCAGCGAAATAAATTTTTGCTGATCTAAACTTGACCCTGATATCGCTAAGCATATTCCGCAACTGCTTAACTACGAGATCAGAATTATCGTTTCGAGAATTCACGCCAATATTTAATAATATTTTTTGGGGACTGGACTGGCCCCTGTGCCCTTTAAACATAGAGCGCAGATGATTGAATTTGGCGCCGGGGTAACACTCCACCTGGATGTCCGGATGGGGATTTCGATCAATGCGTCCTAAATTTGAACTTCCAATCATAAGGATGTTTTTACAAACATCGGGGAGGCGCCAATTCCTTTTGTCAAAATTAACTCCGCTTTTATGCCGAAACTGGGAGAATTTAGAATCAAATGAGCGGCCCGAGTTGCGGCTCGGTGATTTGACTTTCTCTGAGTACGATATACCTGGTTGAACCACACTAGAGGCAGGAGAAGGGGGAGAAGAAATAGAAGCAGGAGAGGAAACAGAAGCAGGAGAAGAAACAGAAGGAGGAGGAGGAGTTCTAGTGAGAGCACTAGGAGAACCAGAGAAGAAAGGCTGAGGAGGAGTAGGAGGTAGAGGAACAAGACGAGGCGAGACAGCGTTACTCAATTTGCGAGCATCTTCAGTCACAATATGGACCGGAGATGTTTGCAAATTGAGGCGCTTACTCTGAGAGAAAGAAGAAGTAGAAGGAAAAGAAGAGGGAGAAGTGCTTTGCCTTGATCTTTTCTTATTTTGCTTTTCGCGTTGGGGTAGAGGGACAACACGGGCCGGAGTTTGCTTGCTCCCTCCCGTATTGTTCCTTACTCCAGACGCTGGGCGAAGTTCCGAAATGTAAGACTCATAGGCCGAAATCGTCTTATCTGTCAACTTATTTTTAAAGTTTTTTTTTTTTTTTTTTTTTTTTTAAAGTTTTTTTGAGCCCAGATCAAGGCACGCGCCGAAGCGCTGTTGAAGTCTATTTTTTCGAGTCCAGGAGGTGGTCGCATAGCCAAAGTTATCTTAGACTTCAACTGGTTTAAATTTATCTTGTAATGCTCAACTAAAGCATTTAACGTTTGGTTGGCCCATCCCACACTAATCTGTCGAAAAACAGAAAAAATGTGTGGGGTGGGAAGAGCCGGCTTTAGAAAGCCACCTAACTCATCTACTTTCTTCTCCAACTGTTTCGGGAAATCCCGGTTGGTCAAATGCTGCTCTAGGAGCCCAATATGGTGCATACACTGAATCACCTGGAAAAGGTCCTTGACCAATCTAGAATAGGCCTGGAACGATTGTTCCTGGCCTCTTCCAGACTGGGCAACTCTCTTTCCCTGATGCTTCTGTCTTTTTTGAGCCATTTGAAGAATAGGTAGATGAATCTAGAATGAAATTAAAATGAAGAAATGAAATAAATTAAAATGAAATCTAGATATTACCTATTAGAGAAGATACCTGGATTGGTTGTAGTCTTCAGCAAAGGTAGAAAATAATCCGTCTGTCTCGACGCGTTTCGCTTGGTTTGGCTTTTTCAAAGAGACTTTGAGGAAAATGATTCCAACTTTGGGAGGGCATGCATGGTATATATCTATATGTGGGCTGGGGGTGTTTTTCACAGCTCAGTACATAATTAAACTCGGTAACAAGCTGACAGATGTCACTCATCTAATTAATTTTTTTCAATCTGAGATGTTCCAAGTTTGTTTTTCACAACTCAGTTTGTGTCGTTCAAACAAATCAGATGAAGCCCTATTGATTGGCTTCCATTGAATTTTAATCAGTCAGTGAATGGTTTGCTTTACTGACCCCATGAAGCCCTATTGGTTGGCTTTGATTTAAGTAAAACCAATCGGGAGCGGTTTGCTTTACTGGCTTCAGAAGTATGTGAAAATAACATGAAAAAATGGTTTGATAAAATATATTGAGACTAAAGAAATAAATGAAAAAATAACGCCAAAGATCATGATGCCTCACGAATGTTATCAGTTGGAATGAATATCCCCCGACGGAGGTTTATGACGGAAAATATTTTACACCACGTAGAAATTGTGTGTTTTACCTTCTGAACCTCTACATTGTGTGAAAGGTATGAAAAATTAAAAATAAACATAATAATTTAAATAAATGAATCAACCAAATAAATAAATAAATAAATAAATAAGTAAAAATTAATAAAAAATTAAAAATAATCAATATATAAATAAATAAATAAATAATAATTTTATTTAGGAAATACATACACATGATTGAAATTAGAACCTATTTTGTTTTGGGGCATATATGAACTCTGGCACTCGCCTGTGTGTGTTTGAGGTTAAAAAATCGCACTGGCACAGACATTTCATACTGAAACGTTTTTTTCTTTTAATATGCCGCCGAAAAATTGTTTTCATTTACTGAACCCTAATGGGTTTCAAACATGACAAAAAAGTACATAAAATTGATTTAAACTAAGTGATGAGCTTAGGAACTGGTTAAACTGACTGGCAAAAATTGATGTTATTCATTGATGGGGTCTAATTTAGTCCTTACAAGGATGTTACGCAAGCTTTTGTTTTTCTTATAGGCGATGACAGGTCGAAGATTCAAAGGTTCATTTAATTTAGCATTGGTAAAATTGAATTCATCTTTTAACATTTTTGCTATTTCGATATTCATTCTGTTGTACGTTAAAGTGAAAGGAATGATGGACCTCCTTTCGCATTCGCCCTCTGATATGTTCATACCAAATGGCCAGAGGGTTTGAAGCGTATTGATCCAAAAAGCTTCACGTTTTTTTCTAAATTCATCCGTTTCTTCTAATGTGTCTTTAATTGGTGGTTGTTCAATAGGATGGATTTCGAAATCGTCCAAAGAATGGCCAGGAAGGTTAAAATGTTGTGCTACTGGGGCATCAGCATTATGTTTTATATCCTGTTTGTGTCTAGTAGCACGTTCTCGGAAAGGATTTTGACTTTGACCAACATACTGTTTCCGACATCGTTTACAAGTGATAAGGTAAATAATGTTTGGTGAATCACAATGGAGGGGGTTACGGATCTGATAATGATTTTTCGTTTGTTCGGAGGAAAATTCCTCTTTCTGATCAGGCATAAAAGTATGCAGTCTACAACGAGGCTTTTTGCAATTAAATACCGCGCCACTACCATTCTGCAACGGTCTGTTGTGTTCAATCTTCAGTGGTTCGAAATCGGTAGTTTCAGCTGGACTTTCGAGCTTTTTCAGGGTTTGGGATTTCAGGCTACGCAAAAGGCGCAGCGAGTACCCTCTCGATCTGAGGGCGCCAAATAGAGTAGAACAAGCCTCATTGAAATTTACCTTATCACTTGAATTGCGGTGGAAACGAATGAGCTGTGATTTGATGATACCTTTAAATGTATGTTGAGGATGAAATGATTTTGTGTGCAACAATTGATGTGAATCAGTTGGTTTAAAATACACTTTATAATCTAAATGACCGGACGCCTGAAATTGCTTGCCTTTATACACGGTCACATCGAGAAAATCAACAGAATTTTCACTGATAGTAGCTTTCAGTTTAATATTTGGATCGTGATTGTTCAAAATTTCTAAAAATTCATCAAAATCTTCTTTTGAATGTTCCCAAATAATAAAAATGTCATCTAAGTACCTGAGATATACGAGAGGATGCTTTGCACATTTGCTTAAGGCATTTTCCTCCCATTCCGCTACATAAATGCTTGCAAAATTAGGACTGAATCTTTTGCCCATAGGACAACCCATTATTTGTAGAAAATATTCTCCATTGAATTGAAAGTCATTACCTTTTAAGCTCAGCTCTAAAAGATCCAAAATTTGTTCATCCGGGCGTTTCGCATCCGGATATTTTTCAAATGCATTTTTAACTGATTTAACACCTTTATCAATATCAATGTTCGTATACATACTGTCGATATCCAAAGTAGCCAGAATTGCATTTTTCGATATTTTCAATTTCGAAATTTTTGACAGGAAATCCTGTGTATTTTTTAGATAGCTCGGATGTCTATTTGCTATAGGTTTCAGATGATAATCAATTAATTCCGAGATCGCATAAGATTCCGAATTACAATCTGATACAATTGGCCTCCCGGGTGGAGTTAAGTCATCCGTCCATGAAGAACGGTCCTTGTGGATCTTTGGTAGGATATAAAATTGTCTTGTTTGAGCACTGAGCTTAGCTGTTAAATATTTCAATTGTTTTTTGGTAATGTGACCTTCGTCGAGGAGAAATTTTAAGATCTTATTGAATTTTTCGATATTACTAGGCCAAATAAGTGAATCTATTTTCTTATAATGTTTGGTATTGCTGAGTTGTCTCATGGCTTCCTTTATATAATTATCCCGAGATAGAACAACTACCGACCCACCTTTGTCGGCTGGTTTAATTACTAATTTCTTATTTTTTCGAAGTTTCGTGAGGGCTCTCCGTTCACCAGCTGTTAAATTGTCTTTATCGGAGAGTATGTTCATGCTGAACACCTTTTTGATGATTCGTTTGCTAGCTTCAATAATTTCGGGATCTACTTCACTATCTGGAGGTGACCAACCAGATGATTCTGTAAAAGGAAGTTTCCGACCGCTGGCGTTTCTAAAGCGGTCTGCTAATTTCATTTGCCTAAGAAAATTACAGTTGTATGATGGTAAATTTGTTTGGTTATCAGTTTTAGGCTTTGGTGCTGGTACAAAAGTTAAACCGCGATCTAAAAGAGATTTCTCTTGGGCTGTTAGGTCATTGGTGCCAGGCAGGTTAACCACATTAGTTCCTAATCCCACATCTGTTAGGCGGCTGTTACCTTTGCCTTTACTTAGTTTAAATTTAGGTGGTTCAACCAGTGATCGTACATAATATTGGCGGTTCTCGTGGTCCAATGGATTAAATCCTGAGCAACATCAAACTTCGCGTCATCAATTTTTGGTATCACGTTAACGTCCTTCACTTTCCGAATGGTTTCGTTGATGATGCTCAGGGTTCTCCTCTCAGCCTGAGGGAGTTTTTGCGAAAAGTTTAGTTCAGCGAAATAAATTTTTGCTGATCTAAACTTGACCCTGATATCGCTAAGCATATTCCGCAACTGCTTAACTACGAGATCAGAATTATCGTTTCGAGAATTCACGCCAATATTTAATAATATTTTTTGGTTTCGTTGATGATGCTCAGGGTTCTCCTCTCAGCCTGAGGGAGTTTTTGCGAAAAGTTTAGTTCAGCGAAATAAATTTTTGCTGATCTAAACTTGACCCTGATATCGCTAAGCATATTCCGCAACTGCTTAACTACGAGATCAGAATTATCGTTTCGAGAATTCACGCCAATATTTAATAATATTTTTTGGGGACTGGACTGGCCCCTGTGCCCTTTAAACATAGAGCGCAGATGATTGAATTTGGCGCCGGGGTAACACTCCACCTGGATGTCCGGATGGGGATTTCGATCAATGCGTCCTAAATTTGAACTTCCAATCATAAGGATGTTTTTACAAACATCGGGGAGGCGCCAATTCCTTTTGTCAAAATTAACTCCGCTTTTATGCCGAAACTGGGAGAATTTAGAATCAAATGAGCGGCCCGAGTTGCGGCTCGGTGATTTGACTTTCTCTGAGTACGATATACCTGGTTGAACCACACTAGAGGCAGGAGAAGGGGGAGAAGAAACAGAAGCAGGAGTGGAAACAGAAGCAGGAGAAGAAACAGAAGGAGGAAGAGGAGTTCTAGTGAGAGTACTAGGAGAACCAGAGAAGAAAGGCAGAGGAGGAGTAGGAGGTAGAGGAGCAAGACGAGGCGAGACAGCGTTACTCAATTTGCGAGCATCTTCAGTCACAATATGGACCGGAGATGTTTGCAAATTGAGGCGCTTACTCTGAGAGAAAGAAGAAGTAGACGGAAAAGAAGAGGGAGAAGTGCTTTGCCTTGATCTTTTCTTATTTTGCTTTTCGCGTTGGGGTAGAGGGACAACACGGGCCGGAGTTTGCTTGCTCCCTCCCGTATTGTTCCTTACTCCAGACGCTGGGCGAAGTGCCGAAATGTAAGACTGATAGGCCGAAATCGTCTTATCTGTCAACTTATTTTTAAAGTTTTTTTGAGCCCACATCAAGGCACGCGCCGAAGCGCTGTTGAAGTCTATTTTTTCGAGTCCAGGAGGTGGTCGCATAGCCAAAGTTATCTTAGACTTCAACTGGTTTAAATTTATCTTGTAATGCTCAACTAAAGCATTTAACGTTTGGTTGGCCCATCCCACACTAATCTGTCGAAAAACAGAAAAAATGTGTGGGGTGGGAAGAGCCGGCTTTAGAAAGCCACCTAACTCATCCACTTTCTTCTCCAACTGTTTCGGGAAATCCCGTTTGGCCAAATGCTGCTCTAGGAGCCCAATATGGTGCATACACTGAATCACCTGGAAAAGGGCCTTGACCAATCTAGAATAGGCCTGGAACGATTGTTCCTGGCCTCTTCCAGACTGGGCAACTCTCTTTCCCTGATGCTTCTGTCTTTTTTGAGCCATTTGAAGAATAGGTAGACGAATAAAATGAAATTAAAATGAAGAAATGAAATAAATTAAAATGAAATATAGATATTACCTATTAGAGAAGATACCTGGATTGGTTGTAGTCTTCAGCAAAGGTAGAAAATACCTCGGTATGTAGGGTAGACAAGACTGTGTGTGTGTGTGTGTGTGTGTGTGTGTGTGTGTGTGTGTGTGTGTGTGTGTGTGTGTGTGTGTGTGTGTGTGTGCGTGTGTGTGTGGGTTTGTCTTACCAACTTGACGAGGGTAACTAGACAAAAGAGTTTGCGTGTTTCGCCTTACCGAGGTACAAAAGACAAAAGAAACCCTTTACCTCGGTTGTTTTCCCAGAACTGTACCGGCAAAACGAGGTTGAAACCGTTAGTCCACACAAAGGACAGACAATGGGCTACCTCGGTATGTAGGGAAAACAAGACTGTGTGTGTGTGTGTGTGTGTGTGTGTGTGTGTGTGTGTGTGTGTGTGTGTGTGTGTGTGTGTGTGTTTTGTGTGTGGGGGGGGGGGGGGGGGTGGAGCGTGGTTATTGCCTATTTTCAATTTTCAGTTCCAACATACGGACAGGTACCTACAGAACGAGATACCAAATAATGTCCGTGATTTTTATTCAGTTACACTTCATGGACTGTATTGCCTGATACAAACCGAAGACGTTTTTGCATTGTGCTTGAAACATCCTTATGAAATATAACATATTTTAGTAACAAAGTGTTTTTTATACTGACCCTGCAGACATCCGGGTTCCCGATAACCAATCCTGCAACCGCCACCACAGTATCCATCAGTGTGACGACAGACATCTGCCACATTTTCACAATTGCATTCATGTTTGCAATCCTGTCCAAACTTCGGGCTTGGACATTCTGAAAAAAATAATTTAGATGGCTGTGGTTGAATCATTTCTGGACTTGCATCTTTTTTTTCAAGTGTCATTGAAATTCTTATTTTTATGTTTTTGTATCAATAACCACCTTAAGGATTGTAATAATGATGTTCTTCGTAATTCGTAATATATTTCAGCGTAATCGAGTAATTCATTCATTTCGTAAGACATTGTGTGCATTTTCACCTAAAAATTTTCGAAAATGGTTTTTAGGTTTTTAAACTAAGTGTGTTTTATGCTTTTAAACTACTTTAATTCTGGTCGATTTAATTTCTTATCCAGTTTTTGTATTTCCCCGTTACCATAGTCGCCGCCAGCGGAACTCTTGTGAACTAAATCGATAGTTTTCTTCCGGCCTCAGGAGCTATCTTTTTACCGGCTTCGGTCTCGGGTTTCTTACCAACGTCCATCGCTGACTTTTTTCACAACCGTTGAAGTGATCAACGGTGAAGAAACGTGAAAACATCGAATCCATCATGCCAGATCCTCTGTAGACGTAAGATCTTGTAAAGTACCTATACTTTGTCGCTAACATTTTACATTTTTTAAAAGTTTTATTTTAATTAGTGTGTATGTCTAATTTAGTGTTTTCTACTTTAACACACTCATAACAGATTTATACGTTTTCATTTATAACCTTTTGCCTCAAGAATTTACCGCATAAACTCTGTCGTTTCTCACTCACTATTGAGGACTTCTCCTCTGGCCACCAAGAGCCCTATTATCTCTATTTGCACATTACGATCGGAAGGAATGATCGTGGTTTCACAACCAATACCTCGCCGGGTGACTGATTTGACGAATGTTTTACTTCCATTCCTTATCGGTTTCACTATATTTTTCATATCGCACCTCTGCTCAATTTTGGTCTCGCCTCTCTCGGATCTTTATTCCCTGACAGCATTTGTCATTATCTGGAGATTGCCGAAGTGTTTATAATTATACCCAATAAAAGATTGTGGTTTAGTCAGCACGAACAACTTCTAGTACCGCGATGGCTTCGCTCGTTTTATCATACACAATCAGATTGTCGTCTTACAGTAGTACTTACTTGTCTACCCATGTAGAGTTTCTCATCCGCTCCTCGACGAAAACTGTTGGTCGAAGGTGTGTCTTTGTTGATTCACGTCATATGTCATATAATTCACAGCATTCCATGTTGTCTCCAGCTTTCTTATTATCTTCTATAATGTTAGTCTTGGACACTCAAGTGTTAGTAGCATCACCAGTTACCATTTCAGTACTTCAGTCGCCTTTCCCAATGGACTGAAACGTTCTTCAGCTGTCATATTATCTACTATAATGTTAGTATTAGATATCAAGTGTTAGTAGTATCACCAGTTGCCGTTTGATTACTTCGGTCGGTCGCCTTTCCCAATGGGCTGAAATGTTCTTCTACTTTCACATCATCTGATATCGTGCTTGTCTTAGGCACGTACGTGTTAGTAGTATCGCTAGTTGTTGTTTCACTACTTCAATCGGTTGCTATTCCCAAAGGACTGTAACCGTCTTCAGATTCTAGATCATCTCTTTTTGTGCTAGTGTTGGACACTCAAGTGTTAGAAGTATCGCTAGCTACCGTTTCGTTACATCAATTGGTCACTATTCCCAAAGGACTGTAACCGTCTTTAGCTTCCACATCATCTCTTATCGTGCTGGTATTAGACATTCAAGTGTTAGACGTATCACCAGTTGCCGTTTCATTACTTCAATCTGCCCCTATTTCCAAAGGACTGCGGCCGGGAAAACGTCTTTCCGTGTCCTCGTCTATTCGTAAACTCCTCGGCGTTCCCATCGGCAAAGAACCTTCTTTTATGGGTTTCACTTCTCCGACGTGTTCTTTCTCTGTTCGTTACTGCATGTTGTGGACGGGTTTGAATATGGTCGGGTTCTTTGTTTCTTCTTGAAATAATAATAAAGGTTTATCGATAACAAACTTCTCATAAATATATCAGTAAATGTTTTGGAGATGTAGGAGAAGGGTGTGAACGCTGCCATTCCGTTTGACCCACTTTCCTAATTTCAGTCAGAAAATAGAGTAGGACAATAGGGAACTGCCAATTAATTCTACTACAGTCACAGTGAAATAACTTTCACGTCACTAAACGTGATCGATTGGGTGGAGTTACAGCGTTGATTGACTTGACACCTTCTAGGGTGGCCACGTTTTTCGCTGACGTTCTAACAATGACACTAATCATTTGATCCCCACTCTTCTGAATGGCCCATCGAATTCAGCACCATCATCACATTGCCCAATTCGTTGTGTTTTTTTTATCAGACTCCGTAATATTTTAATTCTAAAGCCAAGACCATTGGTCCTCCTTGGGTGTTCCCAACGATCGGTTAATGAGTAACACACTATTCTAAGTTGTTAGCAGTTACATGATTATAGCACTACGCAGAATGTGTTTTATGTATACAGTTCCATTTTACGCTGGAAATATTTCTTTAGACTTACTTTCATTACAGAAATCTCCTGTGTAGCCAGATTCACATCCATCAATACATTGTCCAATCACGTGATCACAATTCATATTTTTGCAGTTGGGACATCTTTCAGAGCAATTCAATCCATAAGTCCCTGTCAAGCAAACTGAAATTCAGAAAGTTTAGATGAATGGTGTGTATTTATCTTCACTATTAATGACAAGTTCAATAAACCATAAATGTGACGTTCAGAAGAAAAAAAAATTGTCAACTACAAACCACATGTACCTTTCGTGATGTCGTAAAAGTACGTTAACAGAGGGCAACAACGGTGACACTAATCAGAAAAATAAATGTTTCAACACTGTGCCTTGTGGTGACGTGGTACACATCAATATATCGACAATGCATTTACTTATTAATTGTTACTTAACGCCACACCATTAGATAAAAGTATATCATGTCGAGAAAACGGCAGGCTACATGCCAAATGTGTCTTTGTCAGTAAGGATGCAAAATGATTGATTAAAAATAGGAAATAATTAAAACAAAATGCCAAAGACAGAAGGAGTTTGAAGACTAACGAGCGGTGATACTAGTATGGTGAATATCTTATGAATTAACCTGCTGATTGGAGACGATACGAGTCTTGCTTAAAACAAAAAAAAATATCAGTTTACAATTCATTAAAAAATGGTTGATAACTTTAAGAAATGACTGAATTTTGCGCGTGCTCGTAAGAAAAATAGATGTGTTAGAGATAGTTCAGTGAAATACTGCTCCCAGACATGATTAAAAACGTGAAATGTGACAGAATGTGGTTCTCTAGCAGCACCTGTTGGCAAGCAAAACACTCTGGTCGCATATTACATTGTACCAAAAAGGAACGTGTAAATGTTGTATGACCAATTTTACATTGTGTCAATATTACATGGTCTTTCTACAAAGATTACTTGGTGAATCTTTTTCATTGATATTTGGTCGGAAGTGATGAAGCTTGTTAGTTGTTGTCCCATGCCACTTCTCCTGCCACACAGATTTCACGTACTTATCAGAATATAGTTTAACCCTTTACCCAACGTAACGGCCAAAACCGGCCAGCGCTATTCTCAAAAATCGCCAATTAATTTTCAAAATATTTTCATTTTTTGTCTCAAAAACATAGGTTATGACCCCTCGTTGGAACGAGCTCGTCGAGCTCGTTCCAACGAGGGGTGATAACCTATGTTTTTGAGACAAAAAAATGAAAAAAATTAGTTATTCAAGAATTTTTTTTGCAAGTGTCGTCTGCTTTTCATGTTAGGTAAAGGGTTAAAATCTTTCCGAGCAATTCAATCCATAAGTCCCCTCCAGAAAACTGAAATTTAGGAGGTTTAGATAAATGGTGTATATTTATCGTCCCTGTCGATGAAATGTTAAGTCAACCAGAAATGTGGCTTTCACCAAGAAAAATGTTAACTACAAACAACGAGAGTCGTTTTTGGTTACATGAAGTGAGGTCAACGGCAGTGTTAAAATCAGAATGTTTAGAAACTGCGTGTTGTAGTAGCGTTGCTCAAATCAGTGCACCGAGTAGAATATGAGATAATATGATCATACAGATTCGCTTCATGTTGTACATCGTTTTTTTCCTTTTTTCTATTTGTTCATTTCAACATTCAGTTTGTCTAACAGCGACCATCACTTGAATGTCGATTACACAGAGGATTCTTTCTTTTTAAACAAACTGGACACGAAGGTACCTTATAATACAGTTTTATTAACACTGGCGCTGAACTAAAATATATTAAGAAGCGTATCGGGTCTTGGTTACGATAGTATTACGTTATTACCGAAATTATCGTACACACAACAGGGGATTCATTTAGCGCCCGTACAAAGTCATTCCTGAAAGTTTGTACTGCAGTAAAATAGGACCCAGTGACCAACGCCTGATGTGGTAATCTTCTAACGTGAGCAGCATATTATAAACGACTGGCTCAACCTGATTTATGACATGGTCCACAGGGCTAAATGGGACATTCAACACCAATATATAAGAGTCGTACTACAGTAAATTCGCGTGAGGAATGGTTTTTAGGCGTGACATTTCGTTTCAATAAACTCCAGTTAGTGTGTGTTGCACACACCATGACGAAATCAGGCTACGTAAACTATATTTGAACATTTGGAAGCAAGAAGATCTACTTCAGGGTTTGCAATTCCAGTATCATGTCAGTTATCCCACAAGGAAGCCAAAAGATCCCCACAACTCACCTCCTATCCACAAAGTAAGGTTTTGAACTGAGAATCCAATTTACTGTCTCATCAGTATTGTGTGTTTTGTCTTTTTTGTGTTAGTTTTTCGTCGGGTACATGGAAGTAGTACAGCTGGAGGTTTTCGACCCTCATTGCTCGGTGCTTTGGTGGAGCTGCTAGTGTCAAATTTCCATAGGAACCGGAGCTTTGGTGGAGCATTTTTTTGCTGTGCAAAAGTACGGCCCCTTGCAGCTAGATCTGGCAAATGGTGTGCATACTGCTTATATAGTATGCTATGGTATGTATAGTGAAACAGGTAAACACAGGGCTATGGGTATATATAATGGGTAAGTGGTGGAAAGATGATGGGAAAGTTGGGTTTTCTTGAAAGTTTTTTTTCCTCGAAACGGTTGACGTTGCTATTGACGTCGTGGCGTCATGATGCGCAAGCGACATCATAGACATGTTGACCACTGTTGTTGTCCACTATACAATCTGGCATAACGTTATTCGGGTCAGGGGGTGTCGGACTTCTCGTAGGGGAGGGCGGGGGTCTGGTAGTGACGGTATATATCCATGTTGGTATACTATTAGCCCTTGGGTCTTCATGTTATCCTGTGTTTGCTATAGCTCGATCAAGCAGTATTGTGGGGGATGGAGGTCATTCATGGTCGCCCAGGGCGGTATTGCGAGATAGTCCTCTGTGGCCTAGATTGGCAGCATAGGATGAATTGTCTGTTAGCCTATTACCCACTTAGTACTATTTACCTACCGAATCCTCTGTATTATCTTGGCTGGTATTGGTAGTTCGTAATGCTAGGTCAGGCAGTATTTATAATCGTTTGTTTAGAGGTGGGGCTTAGGATGCATTTTATATACCGCTGTAGGTCCCCTGTTAGTCCTCAGTATTATTAACCAACCGATTGCTCTGTACTATACCACATGCCCTCAAAATAAAAGAGGCCATGATGGCCATGAAAAAAATCCCGCAATGAGACCTCATTTACTATCTCTCATAGCCCCATTTTCTTTTGAGGTTATGAGGGAGAGTAAATGAGGCCTCATTGAGGAATGTTTTCATGCCCCTCATGGCCTCAAAAGAAAATGAGGTTATGAGGGATAGTAAATGGGGCCTCATTGAGGAACTTTTAATAGCCATCATGGCCTCATGCGATAAAAAGGGATTTTCCAGAAAGTATCATCGATAGGTATCCTCAAATAATACAATACCAGGCCACAGATATCCTCAAATACTGAAATGGGGCTAAGAGTCGTAGTAAATGAGGCCTCGTGGAGCGATTTTTCCATGGTCCTCATGGCCTCATTTATTGTGAGGGCATGAGGAATAGTAAATTAAGCTTCATTGAGGGATTTCTCATGGCTCTCATGGGCCCATACGACAAAAAAGGGATTCCCCAGAAAGTATCCTCGATAGGTATCCTCATATAATACAATACCAGACCATATGTATCCTCAAATACTGAAATGAGGCTTAGAGTCGTAGTGAATGAGGCCTCATTTAGGAATTTTTTGTGGCCATGGTGGCCTCATACGACAAAAAGGGATTCCATAACCAGAGACGTTTCACAAAAAGGGATTCCATGGGACGTGGCCATTGGATATTGAGGTGATGAGACTCGGAGAGGGTTCAATGTAATAAGTCTGCATAGAGATTACGAGAGATAAAGCAATCTGATTGGTTAGTCAAGAAAGTGAAGTGATTGGGTAATAAATGAAACAACAAGAGTACTCGGAATAGGGTAGGAACTACTTGTATCACGTGCCACCTTACCAGTAACAGGATTATATAAGCATTTGGTAGGTTAAATCTATCAACGGTTAAAATGGGAACTACAGGGGAATATACCAACCATACTCTGCTGCCGTTCTGTACTACCAGCATTAACCCCACCCCACAATACCGCTTGATAATATGAAGCACATGGTGGATCAGTAGTACCAAGGGCAAACAATAAACCTACAGGGATATGTACATCCTATGCTATACTGCCGTCCTAAACTAACACGCATTACTCCCACCCTTACAATATCACTAGACCTACAATAACGTACTACATATACCAGCCATATAATAAAACAAAGCAATCGGTTGGTTAATAGTGCCAATCACTAACAGGAGGTCTATAGGGGTATATACCGCCCACACTATACTATTCTAAACTACCAGGCATTACTCCTACCCGCAATACCACAATGCCTAGCACTGCATACTACCTATACCAGTTATAGGATAACATGAAGCATTAGGGAGATTAATAGTACTAAGGACTAACATGGGGCCTGCAGGGGTACAACGCATATACCCAATACTACCACACTTAACTCCCATGCATTACACCCCCTCCCCCACAATAACGTCTGGTCTTACATACTGCCTAGACCAGTCACATAAAGCATTAAGTCGATTGGTAGTACTAATTGCTATCGGGGGCCCACAGAAGTATATATCGTCCATACTATACTGCCGTTCTAAACTGCCAGGCATTACACCCATCCCCAACCCCACTCCACAATACCACTTGACCTCCCATAACGTACTACCTATACTAGTCAGGGGATGACAAAGCATTAAGTCGATTAGTAGTACCAATGGCTTTCGGAGGAGGCCGAGGTATATATCGCCCATACTATATTGCAGTTTTATACTGCCGGGCATTGCCCACCCCCCCCCCCCCTCCATTATACTACTTGACCTGTTATAACGTACTACCTATACCAGTCATAGAATAATACAAAGCCATCGGTTGGCTAATACTACCGAGGACTAACAGGGGGCTTACAGTGGTATATACAATGCATCCTAAGCCCACTTCTAAACAAATGATTATAATACTGCCTGACCTAGCATTACGAACTACCAATACAAGCCATAAGATAATACAAAGGATTCGGTAGGTAAATAGTACTAAAGGGGTAATAGGCCAACAGACCATTCATCTTTTACTGCCAACAAGGACTATCTCGCAATACCACACGGGCGACCATGCATTACCCTCATCCCCACAATTCTGCTTGACCGAGCTATAGCAGACAAAGGATACTATGAAGACCCAAGGGCTAATAGTATACCAACATTGGTATATACCACCATTACCAGACCCCCCCCCCCCCCTTATGAGAAGCTCGACACCCCCTGACCCGAATGACGTTATGCCAGACTGTATAGTGGACAATAACGGTGGTCAGCATCTCTATGACGTCGCGTGCGTATCATGACATCACGACGTCAATAGCAACGTCAGCCGTTTCGCTGGTAAAACTTTCAATAAAATCCAACTTTCCCATCATCTTCCCACTACCTACCCATAATATATATCCATAGTCCTGTGTTTACCTATATCACTGTACATACCATAGCATACCATATGGGTAGTAGGTACACCACTTGGCGGATCTAGCTGCAAGTGGCCGTACCTTTGCACAAGAAAAAGTTGCTCCACCAAAGCTCCGGTTCATATGGAAATTTAACTCTAGCTGCTGCACAAAGTTCCGAGTAATGAGGATCGAAAACCTCCTGCTATACTACTCATGAACATCCTGGTTCAGTCTGTATTTAGCGATGTCCGTCACTTGAAACGAACTTCACAAGGATTAATATACTTCTGACATGTATATACAGACCTGGAATTAAAGGGCTTATATTGTAACTCGTTAGAGGCTACGCTATATAACATGGTTGTAACCCACGGGAAAAGGGGTGTGGTGGTTTCTCTCCACTTTCTCTCTCTTTTACTACTCCAGCTATGCAATTTTACGTCTTAACAGTGTTTCCGCCTACATTAATATCAACAACTAACGCGACATCACACGTTAATTGTTGCTATTTATTTTAGCAGAATTTCGTTTAAGATGGTAATGTATTAAAGTTATGTTGTATTACCGCATCGTAACCTGTCACGACCGTGTAGCTCGTTCGAGTATTTTACAATTGACGCAACCCACACGTAACCTAAACGGTCGTTCACGCGCTATTTCTAGGCCTGATGTTCGAGAAGTCGATAGTTATTGTGTTCTGGGCGGTTTGACAGATTATTACATCCTCTTCGATCACTGGTAGATTAAAAACCTACTTGCAATGTTGAGGAACTGCCGATTCATTTTAAAATGTGCCAGAAACATGTAATATTAACACTCCGGACCACTGGAAATGAATACATTGGATACTGAAAGATTAATGTTTAGTGAATATGAGCATTATGTACAACCATTAACCCAACAGCAGCTGTAACACACACGTCACTAACATTTTTTCTCCCGAGTGCGCACTGTCAAAGATTTGTGCTTCGACCTGTTCAAAACGTGTTGACAGTCCACAGCCGTGTCTCTGGAAATACCCAACTAACATATGTGACGGTATATTTCTTGTTGGACTGGATAGATATAGAATACTCTTTAGTTTATGTTTTATTTTCGATACAGAATAGTTATACATTTTGTGTAATTATATGTTTTGCTTCCGTAATTTCTTCATTTTCAGATCTAGTATTAAAATAAATACCGATATAGTCATGATCATTCTATAGGGAGACGTTATAACACACACTAGTTGTCTATAAACTCGATAGTGTGTTGGGGGTCGTGGCCATTGCCTATTTTAAGTTTTCCATCATTCGGACGTGTATCTACAGAACGAGATACTAAATAATGTTGGCGATTTTCATTCAGTTACACTTTATGAAATGTATTGCCTGATACAGGCCGAAGACGAAAGCGTTTTGCATTATGCTTGAAACATCCTTATGAAATACAATATATTTTAGTAACAAAAATTTTGTGTTTTTAAATACTGACCTTGCAGACATCCGGGTTCCCGATAACCAATCTTGCAACCGCCACCACAGTATCCATCAGTATGGCGACAGACTTCTGCCACATTTTCACAATTGCATTCATGTTTGCAATCATGTCCAAACTTCCGGCTTGGACATTCTGAAAAAATAATTTAGATGGTTGTGGTTCAATCATTTGTGGACTTGTTTCTTTTTTTAGGATAAGTGTCACTGAAATTCCTATTTTTATGTTTTTGCATCAATAACCACCTAAAGGATTGTAATAACGATCTTCTTTGTAATTCGTAATATGTTTCATTGAAATCGAGTAATTCATTCATTGATAAGGCACTGTGTGTATTTTCACCTAAAGATTTTTAATTTTTTTTTTTCGAAAATGGTTTTTAGGTTTTCTAACAGAGTTTTTGAGGTTTTTAAACAAAAGTGTTTTTATGCTTTTAAACTACTTTTAATCCTGATCCATTTAATTTCGTATCCAGTTCTTGTATTGTCACTACACCACGGTCGCCACCAGCGGAACTCTTGTGAACTTAATCGGTAGTTCTCTTGCCGGCCTCAGGAGCTATCTTGTTATCTCCTTCGGTCGCAGCTTTCTTACCAACGTCCATCGCTGAGTTTTCCCTCATCCGTCGAAATGATCAGCGTACAGTTCAAGACAGGAATTCTAGTTTTAACTTTACCTATTCTTTATCACTAACATTTTACGTTTTTTTTTAAATTTTATTTCAATTATTTATTGTTTTCTACCTACTTTGTTATAACACATTCATAACAGATTTATACATTTTTATTAACAACCTTTTGTCTCAAGAATTTACCACATAAACTCTGTCGTTTCTCACTCACGTATTAAGGTCTTCCCCACTGGCCATCAAGGGCCCCATTATCCCTATTAGATCATTACGATCGGAAGGAATGATCGTGGTTTCACAACCAATACCTCGCTGGGTGACCGATTTGACGAATGTTTTACTTCCATTCCATATCGGTTTCACTATACCTTTCCATTTCGCACCTCTGCTCTGTTCCGATCTCGACTCTCTCGGATCGTTATTCCATCTCACCATTCGTCATTATCAGGAGATTGTCGAAGGTTTTTTTATCGTACACAGCCAGATTGTCGTCTTAAAGTTGTACTTACTTATCTCCCAATGTAGAGTTTTCCATCCGCTCCTCGGCGAAAACTGTAGGTCGAATCTGTGCCTTGGTTGATTCACGCCATATGTCATATAATTCACAGCAGTCCATGTTGTCTTCAGCTTTCATATTATTTACTATAATGTTAGTATTAGATATCAAGTGTTAATAATATCACCAGTTGCCGTTTCACTACTTCGGTCACTTTTCCCAATGGGCTGAAACGTTTTTTCGGCTTTCACATCATCTAATATCATGCTAGTCTTGGGCATGTACGTGTTTGTAGTATCGCTAGTTACTGTTTCACTACTTCAATCGGTCGCTTTTCCCAAAAGACTGTAACTGTCTTCAGCTTCCATGTCATCTCTTATTGTGCTAGTATTGGACACTCCACTGTTAGATGTATCACCAGTTACCGTTTCACTACTTCAATCGGTCACTATTCCCAAAAGGACTATAACGGTCTTCACCTTCCGCGTCATCTCTTATCGTGCTGGTATTGGACGTTCAAGTGTTAAATGTACCGCCAGTTGCCGTTTCACTACTTCAGTCTGCCCCTACCCCCAAATGAATGCAACCGGGAAAACGTCTTTTTGTGGTCTCGTCTATTCCTAAACTTCCCGGCGTGCCCATCGACAACGGACCTTCTCTTATGGGTTTCACTTCTCCGACGTGCTCTTTCTCCGTTCATTCCTGCATGTCGTGGACGGGTTTGAATATGGCCGGGTTCTCTGTTTTTTTCTTGAAATAATAATAAAGGTTTATCGATTTACAAACCTTTCATAAATATATCAGTAAATGTTTTTGGAGATGTAGGAGAAGGTTGTGAACGGTGCCATTCCGTTTGACCAACTTTCCTAATTTCAGTCAGTAAATAGAGCGGCACAATGGAGGAACTGTTAATTAATTCTCCCACGGCTTAATCAAATATTAAGATTTTTATTTCATTTCACTTCAGTAAGTGTAAATACCCGGGATTGTTATTTTTTTAATTATGTACATCTACTTACTTTCTTTCAACCTACTATTTTTTGTTTGTTTTTTACAGAATTTGAACGAGATATTTCTTATCCATTAACAAACACTTAATACATTTTATTCTCGACGGTCGTGACATTTTCGACCATCTCACAGAAATACAATTTTTCGAGATTCGAAGTTTCTGCTGCCCTTGACACGTGATCCTGTTTTTACAACTCATCACCACGTTACATCGCTATGTATAATGCCGTCATAAGCCACTAGACGAGGGCATCTTCGTGTTTCGTTGTCTGACAAACGTGGTGTTCTTCATTGTCGGAGTTGTATCTGCAACCAAAAACGTTTCTTCTCAATGCAACAGGCTAAAGTATTTCTATGAATGCCCACAGATAATATCTCGGATAAACTTCTGGCGCTCCAGTTCTTTTTCTTCTTCATCTTTTTTTCCTGAATCAGTTTTCTTCCCGTTAACATTTTTATTTTTAAATTAATTTGAATTATTTATTTTAATTTTAATTTGTTTAATTTATTTATTTAATTAATTTAATAAAAAATAGTTTGTGGTGCTTTAGATGTAGATGTACAAAGAATAGGAACGAGAATTTTTATTTATTTATTTTGGGTTTTTTGTGATATTGATTTCATTCGCTTTTTCACCAATTCATTTTCACCCAAAATGCTGCCACAGTTACTCGCTTTCAAAAATTCAGATCGTTTAAACCGTGTAGTCCAGGACAATTTGAATAACACGGACGCGAAAAACACAATCGACTTCAGTGAGTCTATAAATGAACGTGGGATTCGCATAGACATTTTCCATTTCAAACCCGAGCAAGTTTGGAGATTTGTAATTGAAAAATATCTATGGAAAATCCTATAGTAACCCGTGCCCGCCGTCCGCTGGTGGAATGCACCGTAACAATGAACAATCCCACAGGCTTTGCAGCGACAATGACAATATTCTGTACTGGAAATTAACGCGATATTTCCCATTGGAAAAGTAGGCACATGCGGAACAGATCGTGTGTTTTTAAAAAATATCTGCAAAATACCACGGGTGCTTAAAGGTTAGCGTGGAACATGTTTTTCATACAAATTCCCATAAATATTCACCACAAAACTGTGCGGAGTGAATTGGACATGGCCGGCATGAAGTATCGCCACTACTAGTCTGGTCTTTGAAGCCGAAATGAAGGGCCAACCCGGAAACATTTTTTGTTAGCAAGCTAAGTTTTATGTTATGCCATGTTAAGAATTCCAAGCGTTTGTCAAAGATTCACGTACGATTTTTAAACAGCGTGCTGAATGTAATGTTTGCTTTTTTCACTTAAGAGGTATGCCCAGTATGAAAATGTAAGACATATTCTAAAATCCAGAGAGTTTACTGTGGTAATATCTTGATACTTATTCTAGTTCACAGTACTGACATTTGTTACCTTGTTACACGTTTCTTTCTAAACAATTGGAACTTTCTCCTTCTTTGTTCATTCCTGAAACAAAACTGTTTTTTTCTTTATAAACGACAGAAGCTGTAAAGGACAGTTTCAATCGTATTTGAACAATGTTACACTTTCTATACTGCGATCGAGTGGCAGTTGACTAACAAGTGAAGCGAGACATCAGAGCACAATTACCATGTCCATGATCACCTTGGTAATGCTGATATCGGGAACCGAATAAATAAAAGTATTTTTGCGTTCCGTCTTCGAGAGAGAGAGAGAGAGAGAGAGAGAGAGAGAGATATATACTTCTGTTGACATTCGATTACAAACGGAAACGTTCTTGTTGTTATAAAAAATATATTTACCACCCGAGGTAATTTGCAGTCATTTAGAATATTTAACAGTATAGTAAGCTTACGAGGTATTTCAGTTACCAGTTGGTCCCCTGTGTTGGAAAATACGTGATTGCTGCCTCCGATGCCCAGATTGTCTTACCTCCTTAGCTTATAGTAAACAAATTAGAGAAATCGGCAGATTCAATGTCTGTATTTATTTATTTATTTATTTATTTATTTATTTATTTATTTATTTATTTATTTATTTATTTGTTTATTTATACTGTGGTGATATATGTAAACCAGGTTATTTCCTTCTTTGGAGTAACCTAGCCTTTGAAACAGTTACATTACAATGTCCGAGGAAGAAAAAAAATGTTGAGTAATAAGACAACGAGTTCACAGATTACAATACTGAATGAACCTGTTTAACAGAGCTCCACGAGTTGTTAATATAACATTGTTCTTTCGGAGAAACTACATTTTCATAATAGTGCCATATGACATCAGCAAAATCGGTGCAATTTAAAACAAAACACGTGCCCTTCAGTCAGAGAACACGGGCAAAAAATACATTCAGGCAGCAGAACTTCCTCCAAGAATTTGAGTCTTGTTTCACCAATATGACATCACGTTAAAACAACGCTTTTAAGCCCATAGCTTTGAGATATTTACTGACACGTGGTTTAAAATCACGGAGTGGAATCTTGAAATCAGTGATTGGGTTTTTTGTGACCTGAGAAGAGATATCACTATCAAAAAAAGTTTCAACATTCTTCTTCGACGCCTTAATATTCTAGACGTGCCAACTCCTCCCGAAGTTATCTTACTTACGAGACAAGTTTCAAATGCGAAATGATGCGGTATCCACCGAAGTGGATGATGAAAAACATATATCGGCCTTAGAGTGAAACAAGGCGCCCTGTGCAATATTTAGCAATGAAGATGGCAAGGGGCGATATATAGTGTAAATTAAACGTAACGCGACCTCCCTTATGGCTTGAAATTGCATAATAGTGTGTGTGTTATTCAGGCTGAAGGAAAACTTCCTCAGAAAACTGCAGTATATGTTGTCGTAGTCATATAGTCGACAGTAAAGAAATGTAGGCAATCGAAAACTCTCCGGGATTCGATTTTTTTTCAACAATCGAGATATTTCGAGTCGAATCGAATCTGTGAAAATATTCGAAACCAAATCGAATTAAGAACGTTCACCAGACCTCAATATTTTACCTGTTAGGCAGTCTTGTTCTATGTAACCCGCTCGGCATCCACTTGTGCATTCACCATATATTGTGTCACATACCTCTGTGATGTCATTGCAGTTACATTCATGCTGACAGTCCATACCAAAATATCCATTTGGACAGCCTGTAATTGAAGAAATAAATAAATAATATAATTACAAAAGAAGAGTTGCATGAATATTTCGATTTCTGACTCTCACCCTCACCTTCAAGTTACCAGTCTAATTTTATCCGGAATCCGACTCAAACCTTCAGGTCACCAGTCTAATTCTGTCCGGATTCCGACTCAAACCTTCAGGTCACCAGTGTAATTCTGTCGGAATCCGATCATGTTATGAACTATTTGTTTACGTACTATTTATGGAGTTTATTTATGAATTAGAATTTAATTCACTTTGGAACTATCAAGATATTAACACTATTAGTAAAAATGTAAGTCTTCAGTCATAATGGTAAAATCATTAAAGATTCAATCAAAGCAAGTCTCGACTGAGAAACATTTGTTGCGTTGATTCAAAAAATTGAATGTTCCTGGTACTCTAAAGATCCAATCGTCTGAAATATTTCAGATGATTTGAAAACCAAACCATAGGATTGCATGTGCGATCAATGGCAATATTGCATATAGTTGAACCTAGACATAGCCGATGGAGTAGACTGGTTGCAGACCATAACAACATGGAATTCTTTATAGAGTTCTCAATAAAATTACAGATTATACGTCATTTTTCAATTTATGCTACAACGCAGCGTTGTTAGTTCAGAAATGGTAAATGATTTATGTACGTTACGACTTTTCACCAATCGAAATATTTTTAAAATCTGTTTTACAATCCAACCAAAAGTTCACAGGTTATAGAAATCGCAACAAAATGGACAAGAACATTAGTCTTCCGACTATATGAACGCGCAAAGCAGCCCAATGTTAAAAACAATAATGTATTCTGGGAAAATACAAAGCGTGCAGAAACTATTTTGCCAGAAAACCCTTGGCAGATGGACGTGTGCCCGAAGAGTGATTCTAACCGAGTTACTTTGATGACATTAGTAATTAATACACCATTTTTCTGCAACATATTTTTGCAGTTTTGAGCATATAGGGTTGTGTTAAAGTTTTTTTTTATTTAGTTCTAATCATTCAACTAACACAAGTAGGTGTCAATAGGTCCCAAACAACAAGTTTTCCCGTTTTGACTCACAAGTGTCATAAAAAACTAGATTGGAGCAAATATGATTTGAATGCCATTTTTCGAATAACTCTCGCTTGTTATGGACGTCCAGCTAGATAGATGGCTAATAGCGAATTAACTTCCGCTTTATTGCATGTATGTAGTTATTCATTCCAGAGATGTTACTGTTTATGTACAACTTGGCCCATTACTTTCCATTCCACTATGAGTAGTATATAATTTCGCGTCGTTTTCATTTGAAATCCAGTGTCGTACTGTTTTTTTTTTACTCCACTCCATGTTCAAGAGGGAATAGAAAACGTACTTCGTTAAAAAAATGCCGCATTTCAATATGAATGTAGCCGTTACGGTTTATGCAATGTTTAAAATTTAACTACCTGATCAAATAAATACCAGATGGTTATAAATTTAAATAAAACTAAATAAAATAAATAAAAATTATTAATATAAAGCAAAAAAGGAGAAAAAATCAGATTATGTTCTCGACTACACAACATTTTCGAGTAGGTTACACCTTTTGTGACTGTTCCTGCCGACAACACACCAACGACCACTAAAAGAAAAACGAAAAGATAACAAAAATCACCAGAATCTTAAGAGCGCCCAAAAGTCTTAACTGGGACACGTTATCTACAGGGAAGTTTAGTGTTGTCGGTATGAGAAGTGAGAGTTTTTTTTATTGATTTGTTCAGTCAGAATAACGCTCATTTTAACACAGAGAACATTCTTCGAGGCAGTTCGAATTTCAGTCTCTTAAAAATACACTATAACATATAACAAATATTTATCCCATATAACAAATATTTATCCCAGAATGGTTAGAGAGCATTTAAAAATTGTTACCTATCTTTCGCCATAAAGGTCCCATGTGAGTGTAAGAAATTCCGGTTAGCATTTATCGTTGGCAACCAAAAAAAAACTTGTACTGAAGTAGGATCAGTCAGTTCCAAAAAATGAAAAACTAGTGGCCGGGCTGTGGAATATGTAGCAGCAGAAAAAGTAATCCCAACATGCTATCTGCAATTGATTCTCAGTGAGACTGTATGCGAAAGTATATGTCTTCATATACTTCAGTCTGTATAGCCAACTATGTGTGTGACTTAATTCCGTGGTTACTGGTAGATTCAACTAACTGGCAAGAAAATAGGATGAAACATACCATCGTGATGGTAACTGATACATCGGTTAGACTGACTATAGCCCCCTCCGCGGCTAGGCTGCAGTTCGTCTGAACATTGATGAACCTTTCTTCATGTCACAATGGTAGGGTTACATGTAAGGTGTGGGTCAAAGCCTCTGCGTGCATTGCCGCCAGGCGATTCGGTTAATTGCGGACAACTGCATAAAATTCATAGCAGATTAGTGACCTGAAAATGGCTTCCAGTGCCAACCTCACACATGTTAATCCTCTGATCTGGGATCATACTGGATTTGGTGGGGGAGGGGGGGGGGGGGGGGGTTCCTGGTGATGAGATAAAATATGCTTCTGCATTTTTAACATCGCAGTTAACTCTTGCAGTCCCTCTAGAATCGGTTGTAAAGGGCTTCGCCCGGACCGGCTGGGTTGATTAAATTGAATATGAACCCAAAATGGGTTCATATTCGCTTGACCCAGTTGGTTTAGATTGGTTTTTGGCCCAGTTGATTTTGGAGTGTAGTATTGCGTTATATTATTTGCTGCCTATGAGATTGCGGTGAGTCATCGAGATGAAGGGCGCGGGTTTTTTCCGCTGACACGGGACATATTTTTTTTGGAGGGGGGGGAGTGTTCTATCTTTTCACTATTATTTATGTTCGCTCTCTCTCTCTCTCTCTCTCTCTCTCTCTCTCTCTCTCTCTCTTAAAACCAAAATTCCCAATATATAAACGCATAGTACCCCAGCTCTTTGACAAACATAACGACCAGTATACATTTAGAATTTGTTGTATCCGATCTAATCTGTTATTATAATATTATTTTTTATATGGAGACGACAATAATTAGCTTACTCTTGAATCCAGTTCACATTGTATTGTACATTACTGCCTGATATTATTGGAAATAATTATTGTTTAAATTAAAATTGCAGACACAGCGCTGGGGATGGAGTTCAACGTGTCGAAACTAGTTTGTCAGTTCATGTAATTTTTTCATCCTTATTCGTATCTGTGACTAACTATGAATTCCAAATAAGGTCAGAACGATATAAATCAGTCCAAGAGTCTATTATGAAGCGTTGTGAATGGCACCCATCACTTAGATTGGTGCCCAATCTGAGTGAATGCCACTGGAACTAATGTTACTGTACGCGTTGGTAGGGGCTAAAAAACAGAAATATGATAAAATATATTTTGAACGATGCACAGACATATGGTAATTCCCTTAGATGTTTTGTCTTTGTCTCATTAGAAAAAAGGAACACATTCACAAAACGTTAAATAAACCAAGTAACTTTTCAAGAGGTTTGCCTGTTGTTTGTGCTACCAAATATCAGACCTGAGGTCCAAGTACATGCACGATTTACATTGTTAAACCCTTCGTCATCCTTCAGACCTAACAATCAACATCGCATGTTATTGGATTGATGGAGGCAGGCATATAAATCAGGTGTATAGCCAGGATTCTAAAATAGGGAGTGCGTGGCGGCTTTGTTTTTGTTTGGGTTTTTGGGGGGTGGAGGAAGTTAGCATCATATACGAAGGTCAAATAAGGTCAGAATGGTATGAATTACTCTCAATGTGTAGTAAGAAGCATTTGGAGTAGTTTTCACACTTTTAGAGTTGTACAATTTAGGTGAATGTCACTGGAACGGGATTGGTGTTGGTTGGAAAACGGAAGCAGTTATGATGAATAATGTTTTGAAAATGCACAGGTAGATGGTAATTCCTTCAGGTTTTTTGCCTTTTGTCTCATTAGAACAGATGATCACTCTCGCCGAATGTTAAATAAACTAAATAACACCACGTCCAGTGATTTAAATCCTCTGTATAACTTTTGCCAGTGAACCTGTTTACAATCTCATCAAAGATTTTCTAAATATTTTAACATGTTTTCATGTATGGGAATGGATGCCTTCTCACGTTTCGGGATAAAGAACTGGTGGTTGCAGCCCGTCCGATGGCTACCTGTTGTTTGTGTTGCAAATTATTGGTTCTCATGCCCAAGCATGATTTACATTGTTAAACGCTCTTTCGTCACAACTAGGACAATACTCATTCAAATCAGGAACAGGACGCCGACCATACGCCAATCACAATAAGCTTGTGCAGTCTAGGGAAGTAAGACTGCGAAAACCGAAAGTCGTGGTACGAACATAGATGACAAATGAGGCAGACATTGGGATTTATGTGGTGCCAACGCGCCTTGGACCCATATTAATTAACATCGGGAATGGGTAGATTGACAGAAACAGATTTAATGGCTTATTGTTTGACAATAAACTGAATTTCACTTCTCACATAAAACAACTAAAGGTAAAATGTAAAAGGGCACTGAACATTTTGAAGGTAGTTGGTAGCACTGATTGGGGTACTGACCAAAAACCATTACTTCATCCGTACAGATCACTTGTTCGATCAAAATTAGATTACGGCTGTGTGGTTTAGGTTCTACAAGGAAGTCATGTCTCAAACAACTTGATGCAATTCATAATAGTGGTATTAGAATTATATTCTACAGAAGAGAACCATGAGCCACCCACATATATCTCATTGGCATCTTAAAAAACCTAGTGTTAATTTAGACTTTGTTTCTATCAAAAAGTCCGAGACAAATTCATTAGAATTTAAACATAAATATGCTGAAAGAACGTCCAAGTATAGTGCATATACAAGGATCTATGCAGATGGATCTAACGATGGTGACAAAATATCATTAGCAGTTGTAACTGGTGATCAAGTCAGTTCAATCAGAATACCCACTGAAAGTTGCCTTTTCACAGCTGAAATTAAAGCTTTACAACAAGTGCTTGAACACATCGAGAATGTACAGGAAAAGAAGTCAATTATATTTTCCGACTCTCTTCCCTTGTTGCTTGATTTACTCAGCACTAAGTTGAAAAACCCTCTCATTTTTGAACTTCGTGAGAAGTAGAATACTCTCTTGTTTAATCGTATACACTGTAAAACCAGAGCAGACTTACCTCAAATCTGTGTGTCAGGCTGATTGGGATGGAGCGATAAATAACAAGCTCCATCGCTTCAGACCAATTATTTTAGACCATTACTCGTCCATTAACCTTTGTAGAAGGGATCATGTAATACTGACACGAAAGATTGTATTTCTGTGAGATGGTCACACACGACACATTCCCTTTTGTTAGAGGGCAATACGCGACCAGAATGTGTTCCCTGCCAGCAAGTGTTGTCAGTGGAAAGCTTTCTTTTATATTGCACTGATTTTATTCTTATCAGAGGGCAATACGTCACTGCTGGATCTTCAAGAGATCTGTTTTATCATACGCCCACAGAAAATTCGATCATTAGAACCGTAAACCACACAGCCGTTGAGCTGCAACTCATTCCAGACATGTTCGATTGGATTGAGGTCACGGGATCTAGCTGGCCAGTTTATACGCTCAATCCCTTCCCTCTGTCGGTACTCCTCGACAGCATGGGCAACATGAGGACGAGAATTAGCGTGCATCAGAATGAATCTACCACCAACTGCACCTGCATGCAATCTGACGTGGACATCCAGGATCTCATCAATATATCGCTGTGCAGGTAATGCACCGCATTCATGGACACAGAGCTTTGTACGTCTGTTCTTGCTGATGCCACCCCATGTCATGATTGACCCTCTACCACAGCGGTCACGCTCATCAATGTTGGCTGCATGGAATCGCTCTTCTGGTCTTCTCCATACCCTAGAACGCCTATCTGTGTTTTCTGGGCAGTACATTGACTGATCTGTAAACAGGACAGGTCGCCAATCTTCTCAGGTCCATCCAACGTGGCCCATGGCCCATTTATATCGTATCTGGCAGTGGTTCTGGTAAAGCGGAATGCACACACATGGTCTTCTCGGTCGGAGACCATCTTCATGCAACTTTGCCCGGATAGTCTGCGTCGAAACATTTGCCTCCGGATGCATTCTGAAGGGCCTGAATGATCAAAAACCAGTCTTCAGCTGAAGTGTTGCCCTGTCTCTGCCATCACCTTGCACTCTTACTGGTGCGCCATACAGCTGAAATGTTGCCCAGGCCCTGGAGATCACCGTATGGCGCACACCAAGGGCTTAAACAACCTGACGATGGGTAGCCCCTTGTTTCACCATCCCTACATCCCGCCACATTTCTGTTTCAGATAAATGTCTTCTTACATTTGCATTTGCCATATTCAATCATTAAATCACAAGGGTTTGTGTTGAAATGAAGACTGAATACCCTACCACATGTCATGTACATGTAGACAGTACACTAAAACATCATGAAAATCAAGGGGTACACGCTTTCCATGGCTGTCACGAAAAGTCTGCCTCTCACGAGAGCCAATGAAAACTATGGGAATCATCTCAATACTTTTCTGAATTATATCCACCAAAAATACCGCAAATATGTCACAAGCAAATTTCATAATGATGTGTCAAATATTTGGTGCTTAGCAAACTTTCGATAGTATACATACAAGTATTTGATTATCACATAATAATTGCAAAAACTGTATGACACAATAGTATGCGTTATAGCAAGGCGCACAGGATAAGAAAAAGAACAGAATAGATGGACAGGAAAGCCGAAAGCTTATATATGCCGTCTCCCAAGAAAGGTGATACATCAGTGAATTTTCCAGGCGTGTTGCAAGCACGACGTAAAATATTGCGTAAACATAACGTCATAGAAGACAAGAGTAAGGGCCAAGTAAAATAGTGAGAAGATAGATTAGAGGAACGTAGAATATGAGGAATAGAAAGGATAGAATCCAACCTGAATTCAAAATTCCTTACTAACTGCTACAAGCAAGTGGAGTTAGTATCTGTAATAAAACGACCGCTTTGTAATCTACCACACTCTTATATCGGAGTCGGAAGTACGAATTACGTTAGTATTAAATACATTTTAATGCTTGTGTCCGACTCGGGGTCTTGTACTGAAAAAACGTATCGGGACTAACAGCAACTGATGATAACTTTACGGGATCAACGTTGGTGTAATATTGGAAGTGACGGATCTGTGTGAGAAAACTACTGACACAGTGTACTCACTGAAAGCGTCAACTGGGTTTGATGAATTTCTGCATCACACTGAAGACAAGAACATTTGCAGCGTTGTCCGATCGTTATGATCCATATAGTAGCGTTAATGGGCCAAGAGTAAACGGCAGTGCGCTGTTTACAGACGCGCGTACGTTGGTATAGATTTGGCAATGCAGGGGAAAATGCTCAGTTATCTCCAGCTCACCTCATTGCGGAGATGCCGAGAGGTGGTTTTCATATAGGTGACTTTTGATACCACTGCAATTTAAACGTAATCTACAGTGATAAATTTGAGCTGCACGGGGTTTGGTCCCAAGTTAAAAAGTAAAATAATGGTGGGCGTTGGTTCGTACTGCTTAGACACCTCTTGAAATTTAAGAGGGAAGAGTTTTCTCTTACTACGGGGTAATCTATTGCACTCGTTCGTAACATCCGGGATAAAAGGTTACTGATAAAAATTAGTGTGGCAGAACGGAACACGGAAGTTGATTCCTGATCGGAGGATGTGCCGTTGGTTGACAGAAGAGGTAATTGGGGGCAACTCAATGGAAATATATGGGGGTGTTAGTTTGTGGTACATCTTGAAAAATTGGATAAGCTTGCGCGTGCGCCGTCTTTCCTGCAGTGGTTCCGATTGTGTTTCGGAATAGAGAAGACTTTTGCTGGAGCTCACAGTGGCACCAGAAACTATTCTTGCTGCAGCTATTTGAATATTCTCTAGTTCAGCTACTTGTGTTGCTGTGCTATTATCCCAGACACTGCCCGCGTATTCTAAGAGAGGCCTTATAAACGCGAAGTAAATGTTTTCAAGGACTTTACGATCAAGTGTAAATTTGTGAACCCTAAGTATGTCAACACGTGTCCAAGCTTTAGAGCACATGTGGTCAATGTGATCAGTCCATGTAGAGCCTTGAATATTACACCTAGGAGCTTGTGGTTGTTAACATCGGAGATTTCAGTTCCACCTAGATATGAAGGTGGATGTACTGGAATGCTAGATTTACGCGATATTAGCTTTTTTCTGTTTTGGGGGATTATTTATTTATTTATTTATTGATGTTTAAGGTCACATATTTATGCACAATGGCTAATCATGACCGTGACTGTTTTACGGGTGGAGGACGCCGGAGTACCCGGAGAGAACCACCGAGCAACGACGAGCAGCTGCCAGCATTGGGGGATTGGACTCAACTAGCCAGGTGTTTGCCCAAGTTTCGATTGCGGCTAAATACGGTTCGATTATGAGAGCAGCTTGATCAGGATTTTCGACTATTAAACACAGAGAAGTACGAATAGACGTATACTACTGAGTAGGTTTTCAGTTATATCGTTGATATATTTTAAGAATAACAGAAGGCCAAGAATTGATCCTTGGGGTATACCAGAAGTTATTGGTTTCCAAGGAGATGCCTCCGATGCCACAGAAACCCGTTGACACCGGTCTGAAAGATAAAATTCAATGAACAGAAGCAGGTCACCAGACACTCCTTTCCTTTTAAGCTTGTGAATAAGACCAAATCTTAAAATAAGGCCGTATCAAATGCCTTGCTGATGTCGCAACACAACTCTAATTTCTTTCCTTTCGCCAAGAGCATGACAAAATTCATCGTAAAGGTCCGCCAGTTTTAAAACCGTTGAGTCACCTGGGGTAAAGCCAGACTGGAACTGGCTTAGTATATTATTATCACATAAACAATGCCATAATCGTTTGAAGACACATTTTTCAAATAATTTGCCAGCACAACTAATTAGTGATATTGGGCGATAATTGGCGACTACGTTAGAGGGATTCCTTTTCAATACTGTGATCACGTTGGCGTTTTTCCATGATTGGTAAAGTAGTGGTTGTTCGATAATTTATTAAAAAGGGCCGTGAGTGGTTCACTTAATGAGCCACTGCATTCCCCTAAGAGCCGTGGGCTGATAAGGTCAGGACCGGACGCTTTCTATATTTTAAGACCCTTGATTGCTTCTTGGATTTCACTAATTTGTAGTGGGATACTGCCCAATGATGGTGGGGCAGACTGAGGTGAATAAAGCAAGGATGCATTAGAGTCACCCAACGTTGAAATAGAACAGAAGTATTCCTTGAACACTTCTGCCTTTTCGAGATTGGTTGAATAGAGTTTGTTCAAATGATTTATGGTCGGGATCCCCGATATATTTTTGCTGATGAATGATTTTAAGGTTTTTCACCATTCTGACGATGGTGTCTCGGTGCAACTTAATGTTGATTGGACTTTGAACAGGTATGCAGCTTTGGCTTTCTCAACTGGTGATACGACTTCATTACGTTTTCTTTTATATTTCACCCAGTCATGAGGTAGGCCAGAACGCATTGCTACCCTTTATAGTCGTTTTCTCTGCTGATTAGTAACCGTATCTGTTTATGCATCCATTTAGGCTCATTAGTCCGAGTGGTTATAACTTTGTTGGGGATGAGTTTAGATGCTAGGTCGAGAATGCTAGGTGAAATTAGAAATTATAGTGTCAAGACATGCATAATCGAACAATCTTTCTCAATTTGGGTGTCTGTATGCATTGTTTAATCCTTCGTAGTTCCCTTCAGCATATAACCAAATGCATCTCATAACATGTTTATTTAATATATTTTTAAATTCTACATCAACAGAGATTGGACAATGACAGCGTATCATGCCGAGTATAAGTGGCTCTAAAACACCACATCCTACCACGTGAACAGTACTGACAGCAAAAAGTTCAACAAGTGTAGCCGATGATTCGGTTAAGTGTGCTGGTTCACTCACAAGCTGTCTGAGATTAAAATAGTTGCATAATTCATGGAAGTGAAGACTGGGGGAGCATTGATTGTCATTAAAATCACCTGTAATAATTAGATCCGTGATTAAGGTGTCCTTAGCGTTGTCAACAGAGGCCATAATATTGTCCCAAACATCCAAGGAGCTATTCGGTGGGCGATAGAAAACCCCTAATAGTAACGACTTACCAATAATTCGTGAACACTTCTGTCCAAAAGCACTCAATATTATTCACCACAAGATCAGTTCTGTGTGGAAAACACAAACCATCCTTTATAAAGATGGCAACGCTCCCACCCCCTGATAGGCGGTTAAAGCACAAAGGTTCTTGGAAGCCATGCCAACTTGATTGAATTGTCGGAGTGTTACTTCCTTATGAATCAGTGATGGTTTTCGAACACCTAGTGTGCACTCAACAAACGAATGGTCAGATAATCTGAATGGGTTTTAATGGCTCAGAAAGCTGAAAGTCATTAGTACACCTAGTGGTGACAAGGTCAAGAGTGTGTCCAGAGGTATGACTAGGCCCAGTAACATGTTGCAAACCAAATGCTTCTAAGAGGTTCTTAAACTTGTTAGCATCACTGTCATTGCTGTCATCCATATGTATATTAGTTTTTCAGAACACATAACAATGGATTCAAGATATACAGAAAATTCTTCAAAGAAAACACTGGTCGCGAAGGATGATTTTTGGAGTAAGGTGGTTGATATACACCCACAGTTCTGATGTTGGTGTCAGCCCAGCACACAGTCCATTCGGTATATTCAAGAGAGGATTTATCTCCTTGCGTTAAGGTTTTTGATTTGCATATTCTCGCGGCACATAAGACCATTTTCACCTCCAGACCTAGCATTAATCCTAGGTGCCTTCTTGAAAATATATCCTTCACAGGAAAGTCCTGAAACAATTACACTGTCCTGATCAGTTAGCCAAGTCTCAGTAACCAAACAGAAATCAATTTTGTTATTGACGATGTGTTCTACAAATTCAGGAAACTCATTCCTCACCGACCTGGCGTTTACAGTTGAAAAGTTTACACTTGAGGTAATGGGGGAATGAATAGTAGTATCTGTGCTGATTACATGAATGCTGTTGGTATTCACACCCGAGATAATAGGCTTTGGTCTTATTGCTTGTTTGTGTTGAATTTGTAATCCCTTTAGTTGGAATACTTTATCTGAGCTGTTGTTGGTAAAACAAAATTCAGATTTTAGTATTCTTTGTTTTTTTCAAGGTTCTAAAAACATATGCTTTAGGCCTGTGTTTGATATGATCCATTGTATTGTTGATTGAACAGAGCTCACCTGAGGTGTAGTTAAACAAACGCTTTGTAAATGTCAGCAATTGAAACTCGTGAATCTGATGGCATCAGGTGTGAGGTAGCTGTCTCCTTTTAGCATTGGCCAGAATGGCAAATAGGTATCACAGTCCAATCCGGTTCAGAACAATAGGTGACATAATCCGGATTAACTTTGCACATGAGGAAAGAATTCAAACTGGAGAACTATTCAGTATATGTCAGAGTCTTCTTTTGTTAAAAACACAATTATTTTGAAAGATTTTTCTCTTCAAAGTCACATCAAAACAATGCACAACTGATAAGGAATATGTACAGCAATTTTCAGTAGATAAATCCCCAAAATTCCAGTAGAAAACCAGGAATCAGCAGGCGCTCAAATGTGTGACCACACTTGGTGGCGATACAAAAACATGACTTTGCTGGCAAAAGTGTTAAGTGAAAAAACTTTTCATTCATTCAAAAGTGTTAAAAGTGTCATAAGAAATCGCAGTAAATTGTAATCTAATTTCAAGGAGATGCAAATATAGTCAGTGATTAGTGAATTTTAGGTCAGGACCTGACTGTTATACTTGTATATTTTAATGTTTCTGGATAACCAATAAAACAGCGAGTGGACAATCCACAGTGTTTACAGTTCTTTTAAAATTGTAAATTTATTATAAATTATTGGCTCAGTGTTACGAAATCACACCTATAATGTCAGTTATTCGCGAGATAGTCACAGATGTTTAGAAGTAATGATGCTTGTCACACGTTTCGGTAATTTAAATGATCAATGACCTGATTAATTATTAACAAAGTCATTAATAGTAAACTGAACCATGTTTTGCGGACAATTAATTCTCTCCAGGCATCCCCCAACCCACAATCAATGGAGGGCTGGAGATTCTTGTCTGAACATAGAAATTATGTAGCAGAGACATCCTTTGTATTATTGGTAAAGAATGCCTCATATTATTTGGCAGTACCTGTGCAAATCACCTGATCACACGATAGTGGATTTAGTCACTAAGACCGAATTTAGTCACTAAGAACCGTGTAAATAATAGCCACTAGGAGCCCATTGCCTAAGAATAGAATTGTAGCAACACTCAACAGCATCTTTTCGTTTGTGATCTTTTGCTGGGCAGAAATGTTTTCTTCCCCAGAAAGCTACTATCATTCCAAGTATCATAACTTGCTGAGTGAACTTCCAATGTGGAACTGAACTGATTGCTATTGCTGCAGAGTTGTGCTGACAAGCTGTGATGTTGAAATAAATACATGAACGCTGAGTATTTTAGTGGTCAGAAGATTTCAATGCGGATGACAACAGCCATCTCACAATAAATCTGGGTCCTTAATGAACATGTCGAACACATAGACATTGTGGTGGGTACAACAGAGTCCTCAAATAAAAGTAGTCCACTTTGGTGGGCTTAGAGTTTTAAGGACTGATGCGAACCAAAATACTACATATAGTGGTACAAATTGGGCCTATCAAATGAGAAGTAATTTAGAGTCACTCGGTATGCCTTTTCTTTGGGTAAACCAAGACCACGTCCAAATACTATGCGAACCTATCAACCGACGAATTATTGACCAATACTCCCAGCCTTGGTTCTCGTCAATCTCCGAATCAATCAGATTAAAAACCTATGGTGTGTTCAAATTCGTCTTCAAAACTGAACATTTTTTGTCGATCATAACAAACCGTTATCACCGATCAGCGCTTTCAAGATTTAGAGTTTCAGTACAAATCAGCGGCCGGCCAAAGTGTTATTATTACATAGTTTACGAATTGAATCTGGCAGATATGACAGAACTTTCAGAGAGATTAGAACATGTATGTAATGCCATACAGGACAGGTAGAATCTGAATATCATTTTCTAATCGTACGTCCGCAATGAATTTAATAATGAAAGAAACTGAAAAAAATGTCTAATAACAAATTTACTTTTGTTTCTCGTAATCCTATATTGTATTATCATGTGGGAAGTATTATCCATGAACGTTGCGGTTATTATGAACTAATGAATTGTAATCGCTTACCGCCATAAGAACAAATACGTATTTATTTATTTATTGGAGTATAACGATACTTTCGAAATTCAATGTCACTTCGTGTCGGACAGGTTCACGGATGGTGGAAGCCGGAGTACCCAGAGAGAACCACCGAACCACTGTCAGGCTCACCAACACACTGACGCCACATAAGCAGGGATCGCATTGGTTGAGGACAGATGCACCATTGACGTGCAAACGCTTTACTATACAACACCACCGTGGTCTCACGTGGGTATTGGTGGTGAAGTGTCTTGCACAAGGACACAACGCGGTTGTCGCAGGTGGGATTCGAACTCGGCTTGCAACCTGCTCATCTACCTATTGAGCCACCGCGCCACCACCAAATACTTACAAAACAAACTTTTGTATAGTTATTGGACTTAATAGTATTATAACAGAATCCGTATTTGGATGTATATTTATGGACTTTGATAGCGACATCATGTTTATTGAGTTAGAGAGATACATGATTTATACTTATAGTTCAATATTTCATAATTATCTTATTTTTACAACACAGACACATTTTCTCAAAATATTGTATTGTCCAGTATTAATATTCTGTGAGCGTGGACGCAGTGAAAGAATACATTATATCATGTACTTAACTGGAGAACAAGGGTCGGACACGGGTGGATAGTACAGCGAGGCAAATCCTTAACCGCTTTAAAGGGTTTTGTTTTCATGTTTGAACAAGGAAAATGCCTTTGTTTGGACGGCATGGGCCACCGGGAACTATACCACTGGATGGACAGGAAGAGAAGTTGTGGCGCCCGCGCAATTCTGACTTTGATGGCTTCAACTTTCACTTCAGAATAGGCCGAATAATATTTATCGAACACAAAGACTGACGGGAAGGACTGGATTACCACCCGAGATGTAAATGTACTTGTATTATTCAAGTACTCGGAAGATGAAGGAGTATGGGAGAGTATTGACGGAAGCGTGTCATGTGTAATCATCCAATTGGCTTTAATTTTATCCTTTCGATAAGTTACAAAAATTACTTCTAGAGAACTAGAAATAACTAAACGATCAAAGAGTAAAGACTCCGGCAGGGTTTAGATAAGAACTCACCAGAGGAGTAACACATACAGACAACCTCAAAAGTAGTGCGTGTGTGAATTGACTTTGAAGGAAGGCACTAGTAGCATGTGTACCCACGGGGGGGGGGGGGGAGGGGTGTGGAGTTGGTGGCGAAAAGGGAGTAACAGCACAATAGTAAATCGTATTTGTGTCGTAGTGTACGAGGTGTTTGATTTTAGTATAATTTGCTTATCCCGTGCATTTTATTATTATATTTGATAAATTCATTAGCAGTAGGGCGTCGGCAATTCATTCAGAATTTGATGAGTATGACGAGGAACAGTTAAAGTTTTCTAACGTACCTCGAACAACTAAAGAAGTTTCGTTCGAGAATATCGTTCTCTGCAACACGGGTCTTTAGGGAGTTTGGAGGAAGTTTACATTAATACTTTCACGTTTAATTTGGAAGATATGGTTCGTTACCAAACGACGCATCCGATATATGGGAGTGCAACGTTTTAGCCCTGTACTAAATCGAAATGAGAAAATTCAACATGATATATTCTATTGCTACTATATCACTCGAAAGGGTAACATCTTTCTTCCTCAGTTGGTCGATCCGATGGTAATTAATGATGTAAATAATGCTGGGACAGAGTTTGTGATCCATTGGGATGGTAGATACTTCAATAATGGAGCATATACCTGTAGCATGGCAGAACGGGCGGCCGATTAAGTGTCAAATCCTGGATATGTGCGGCCTTTCCGGGGTGAGAAGATTGAGGAAGAGCATATTGCTCCCCTGACCTTATAGTTAAAAGCACGTGGACAGAATGTGCTAGAAACCTATCACAAAGAAAACGAGATGCCCATATACAATCTTGTAATCGTCGTCTGGGTGCAAGAGTGTTCTATGCCCCGATAGGGGACATATAACATTCTAGCACTCAGGCGACGTAATGGCAGCCCTTTGCCGATACAAAAAACGACAACAGGAGAAGAAAACTCAAACCTTGGTAGAGGGGACAGGAGAAAATTGTTTCATCTGTTTGGATAAGTTTTGCATCCCAATATTTATTTTCGATTGCTGCCAGCCAGTGGTATACAAGTATATTCGCATGCCGCCGTCATGTGTTACAGTAACGCTGAACTTCCGGGATTTGTGTATATTCCAATTTTAATCATTTTTGACATTATTTTCAGACCAGTTTGCGATGTATTGAGTGTGTATAGATTAAATTATGGAATGACTACAAGATAGTAATTAAGGGAGTTACTTTATTTACATTGGAAACAATAATTTTTTGAATCGAAGTTTAGAAGGTGTCAGCGAATGTACGTTCAGTTTCATAAGTGATGAAACCTAATGAGAGCAAATTCTTCTGGGTTTCGATTTTGTGTAAGGACAGCCGACAGCCGCGTGATTTGGATTCAGGTTTATCAACTCGTTGCCAGGGAACTCATAGGGTGATTTACCAAAATATAATTATGGTGTTGAGCTCGTTCCAGCGATGGGTCACATATGATATTGGTGTGTTGCATTCCTTGGAAAAACTAAATAATTTTGTGGAAATTTGAAATTTTACATGAATACTATTCAAAAAAAAGTAGGGGATATTTGATAAAAGTGAGATATATGAAGAAATATATTTATATTTTCATCACAAAGAGGGTTGAGGCATTGCACTGTGACATCTGGTGAATGATTTCTCCGACAGTTGGGTGTCTGACAAGTACACAGTCCACGCACTGTGCTGTAGAAGACATGGACGGTCAGCCAGAGAATATACCACATTCAGTCCAAGACCTTAATACCTTGCGCGGATCCGACGTGGCATACTCCTCACCAAACGTCCAATATCAGATTGACTGATGGTATTCCATTCGTCCTGCAGTGCAGCAGCTAGTTTCTGGGCATTGGTCGGGGGCTGTTGGCGTTGTCGTAGGCGCCTGCCAAGCATATTCCATACGTGTTCGATTGGTGAAGGTCTGGACTTAGTGCTGGCTAAGGCAGTGTAGTGTTGTTCTGCTCCTGGGGGAACTCTGTAGCGGCACTGCACAGTGTGCTCTTGCATTGCCATCTTGGAATTGATGGCCGTGACGTCGCGCCAATGACAGCACATGAGCTGCTAATATATTGTCACAGCAGTACTGCCCTGTGACACGCCCTTGGATAACATGTAATGCTGTCCTGCTTGTCGGGGTTATGCCTCCCCACACCACAACCGATCCACCAAGAAAAGTCGTGCTGCCTATCGGTTACGTCATGGTATCTGTTTCGCCTTTCGTGAAAGTCGAGAGTGAACCTCGATTCATCGGAAAACATGACGTTGCTCCACTGAAGATTGTCCCAGCGCAGTCGTGCTCCACGCCATTTACGCCTTGCTGCTATGTGACGTACAGTCAAACGCGGAATTATTCGAGGTCGTTGAGCATTCAAATTCCAGCTGTGTTGGTGATTTCAGATAGTCCGACCACTGACTCGCACATCTGTCGGAGCAGCTATTGTCCAATTTCAGAGGCACTTTGATGGCGGTTACGTAATGCTATGGATCGGATGAAACGATCCGGGTTAGCAGTTGTCGCCCTTGGACGATCTGACCATCAACATTGCCTGTATTACGGTAGCGTGACCACAACCTGCTGATCACCGATCAAGTAACATTGAGAATTTGAGCCAAGGGATTCTCCAGAAGGAGGTATCCTCAAATAATACAATACCAGGTCTTAGGCACCCCGTTTTTCTGAAATGAGGCTAAGAGTCGTTTGTGCAAGTCACTCGAACGAGCAATTGCTCGGTTGCTCATTTGCTCGATGGGCTTCGAGTCGTTCGAGCAATGACTTTTCAGTAACTGCTCGATAGCTTATCGGCTTTGGGGATGATATAGGTTTTTTATACATAAGGGAGATAACTCTGCATACATATTACGGGAAATCAAGCAATCTGATTGGATACTAATACAGAGGACAAACAGGTGACCTACAGCGGTATATACAATGCATCCCAAGTCCCACTCCTAAACAAACGATTATAATACTGCCTGACCTAGCATTACGAACTACCAATACCAGCCATGCGATAATACAAAGGATTCGGTAGGTAAATAGTACTGAGGGGGTAATAGGCCAACAGACCATTCATCCTATACTGCCAATCTAAACCATCAATGACTATCTCGCAATACCACACTGGGCGACCGTGCATTACCTCCATCCCCGCAATACTGCTTGATCTAGCTATAGCAGACATAGGATAATATGAAGACCCAAGGCCTAATAGTATACCAACATGGATAAATACCACCACTACCAGATCCCTCCCATCCCCCTCCACCTCCACTTACGGGAGGTTTGACACACCCTGACCGGAACAACGTTATGTCAGATTGTATAGTGGACAACAAAAGTGGTCAACGTCTCTATGACGTCGGGTGTGTATCATGACATCTCGACGTCAATAGCAAGTTTTGAATCCCAAAACGTTTCACGCGGAAAAACTTTCAAGATAACTCACCTTCCACATCAATTTTCCATCACTTACCCATAATATATACCTATAGCCCTGTGTTTACCTATATCACTATACATACCATAGTACACTATTTATTCAGTAGGTACACCACTTGTCGGATCTTGCTTCAGGGAGCCGAACGTTTGCACCGGCGACAGATGCGCCGGGAATGGCTCCGGTTGCTATGGGAATTTAACACTAGCAGCACCGGCAAAGCTCCGGGTAACAAAGCCCGTCCGGGTACCTGATATACTACTAACATGACATAAATTGCGGAATATCCGTTTCACACTTTTCCAATTCATGAAGAATTGATATTGGCAAACGGCCCAGAAAAGCCCCACACGCAGCGGTCAATGACGTCATATTTCATGGATTTGAAGTTGAAATTTACAATTTTTTAACTGTTTTCTTTAGCACGTTAAGTGCTATAATGTCAAAGGATTTCAGCCTCGAGTGAAGAAAATTAATGTCGACATTTTGTCGAGGGAGTGTTTATTATGATAATATAGAAACATTCAGAGCAACATTAACTCCAGGTTTCTAAAGGGTATGGAAAACTGCCCTTCATAAATGTGTGTGTGTGTGGGGGGTGGGGGGGGGGGTCTGAGGGGGGGGGGTGGTCTGGGGGGAATTTTAAGTAAGAGTTTGATACATTTTCCAACTAGTTTTTTTAGGAATCTGTAATCCTATCATGTCACAAAATATCAGCTTCTTGTGATGAAATTCAATTTAGACGTTTTTCGAGGATTGTTCATTGTGACGTCATATGCCCATCGTTTCATTACCTGTTAATCCGCACTCTTCACACTGCAAACAAGATACCACAAGAGGGCTTAATCGCTCACCCCATAAAAGGGGTTCAAAGAGGTTTTTTTTTTTGTCACATTCAGTTAGTCATGGTTCATCAACACAACAGAGGACTGAAGTCATGAATTTATTCATACCTCCAGTGTCCAGGCAGGTCAGACGAATATTATCATTGGTCTTTCTGACTGCTTCCAATTCTATCAGCTGTAGACAGGCACTAACAAACTTCCAAGGCTCATTATATCACTGTAGTTTGAAAGATTAAGTTTATGGTAAAACAGTTTGGAATGGATTTGAACAACCTCGACCCCACCCCTACCCCCCCCCCCCCCCCCCGTCCGTCACCTGTCCCCCAAAGAGGGCACAAATATTAAGCTAGAGACTCAAATTGAACGAACCTGAATCTGATACCCCAAGAGATGTTGTATGACAAATATCAAAACATTCTAATTGATGGTACCAGAGAAGAAGATTTTTAAAGAAATCCCCTCATATTACACAAAGTTAAAAGTCGGGCCCTAATAGAAAGCCCAAGTATTAACCCAGAGAAAAAACCTGAAACTGACCCACTTGATGTGGTATACCAAATACTGAAGGATTCCAATTGATGGTCCTGGAGAAGAAGATTTTGAAGGAAATTTCCTTACATTGCACTAGGTACAAATTCGGGCTCCCATAGGGAGACCAAATATAAACCCATGGGCTAGATTTGAACAAACTGAAATCTGAATCCCCTAGAGATGTTGTATACCAAATATCAAAAGGTTCAATTTGATGGTTCTGGAGTAGAACATATTAAAATAAATCCCCTCATCTTGCACGAAGTTAAAATTAGAGCTTCCATAGGAAACCCAAATAACAACTCAGGGACCAGATTTGAACAAACTTGAATCTGACCCTCCTAGAGATGTTATATACCAAATATGAAAGCATTCTGACTGATGGATCTGCAGGAGAGTTTAAAAGAAATTTCCTCATAATGCACAAAATAAAAATTAAAGGTGAGCTAAAATGATGTTATATCTCTTGCATTTCACGTTGGATGTTTTACACTATTTCAGCTCGTCATTAGGGATCACAAGTACAACTAATATTTCAGCTCAAAACAATAAAATTTAACTTTGACATTTTTGGTGTTTTCCATTTTTGACGCCCACAATGTCAACGTTTTGTTACTGAATGTATAAAAGGGTTTTATGCCCACTTTGGGCCTTTGAGAAATAGTTTATGAAGTGGTGGGCTGAAATGATTTATTGGTATGGAGAACTGTTGTTTATATGCAGCTGTAGGTAATCCATTCACGTCATATGTTTGAAGTCGGATTTTGCGCATTTTTTTCAACTCATCTTTCGAAACCTCAAATTCTATCATGTCACAAAATTTCAACATTCTGCAATTAATCTTAAATTTGACGCTTTTCAGGTCATGCATTCTTGTCATAATAGGGTTAACCGTCAACATTTGGTCTAGTATTGAGAAAATGTATATTTTCTACCCACTTTGAACATATTGGTATGGAAAACTGCTCTTCACTCGAAGCCAGGGAAAACCTCTTAACGAGAGTAATGTAATATTTTCGGCGTTTTACCGCTGAGTTTTTAATTTTATCAACTCGCCTTTCATGCTCTCAATTGCTATCATGTCATTCAATTTTGACGTTTTTCGAGGGGGGGGGGGGGGGTGAGTGGGGTGAGCAGTGATGAACCAGTGTGCTGCCTTCAGGTATCTTTTCTTAGAAAAGAAAATTTAACGAGGCATGTTGGACAACAAATATACGGCCTGCGAAATGCTGGCTTGCGATTATTCAAGTGCTCTTCACAATAACGTGATCACTTCTCGGATAACCACAGGACAGTTTAGAGTGTTGTCTACGAATAAGTAGCATCGTAAACGCCTGAGTAGTTTGGTAGAGATGTGCGGTGTGTTTCTTAATTCGCGGAAATTCTAGAAGACGTTGATGTTTTGATGGCACATACAGGGAATAATATATTTTGTGGGAGGTCATATTGGCCACGTTTTCTAGCCAATGTCAGTTTTTCATAGTCTCGCCTCATTGAGGTAACGCCAACAATCTGTAAGAATGAGAAGTTTGAAATTGGGTCAAACTTTAACTCATTTAATACATTTTGTTTTAACGTCATAACGCCAAAATATGACGACAAATTGAAAAAGTAAATTGTGCCTAACTCTTAAACTGCATTGTAATCGATCTCAGATCATTCATTACGTTAAGATATTTCCAACATTTTGTTCTGGTCGGAAATGTAATGATACTTAACATAGATAAACTTTGTCGCATAATCACCATCAAATAACTCGTAATGGAAATATCACAACACGTCTAGGATGGAAATAATAGAAGTCACATAAAACATTGTGAGTTGGTTTTGGAGGTAGAATTGTATTCACCCATTTTATATTTCATGAATTGTTTATCTAATAATATATACAACATACATTCACACAAAATGTTTGGTAAAGGGCTACGTAACACAATATGTGATAAAACGAATATCTATGTTTGAATGATCTGATAAGGAGTCTCAAAAACACGTTCACTAAAATTGATCTGAGGTTCGGTACATCTCTATTCAGGTCAGGAGATTTTTATATCTAATGGGTGCACGGTGGCCTTGTGTGCTAAGGCGTACTGTGCGTCGATGGTGCACTGAAGTCTTGTCTTCAACCATTGCTAACCTGCTTGAATCCAACAGTTGCTCGCTGCTGCTCGATGGTTCTCTCCGGATACTCCGGATTCCTCCACCCGTAAAACTGTGCGACACGGGGTGACCCTAGCTATCGAAAGTAATGTTAACCCCCAAAAATAAATAAATAAATAAATAAATAAATAAATAAATAAATCGTGACTCATTAGAAGCTCTATATTTCTATTTACATGTGCAAAATCTTAGAAGTATGTTTTCAATATTCGAAAATATGTGAGGTTAAATATATAAAATGTCAAAAAGGCGGTGAATCGAAAAAATGAAAAACAACTGTCTGCTATTTTGTTAGGTCAATAAAATACTAAAATTTCGTGATGCAATGTGCCAGACTATTTTTATCTCATATCTCAGCTATATGTTTCGTACATTGACCTTCTATGACATCATTGGTCATTTGGGATTCAAGAGTAGGGAATTTTCCAGGACATCAAAACATTTTTAGATATGGTTCTCATTGAAGATTACATTGTCAATGTTTCAGAACGATGAGCCTTAAAGTGGGGCTAAAAATGAAGGAAGAAGGACATCGCAAACCGAAATTGAAACAAGTGAAAACATGTTGATAATTTCGAACGACCGAAAAGCAGAAAATGAAGTTTCAAAGCTTTGCATTTCATAACTTCAGAGCACGGGCGGGAATAAAAGTCGACTTTTTTATATCCAAAATGACCGACAACATGATACAATGCACCAGACTATATTTATATCATATCTCAGCGATTATATATTTTTGATGTTTTAAAGACTGTAAATTCGGGAATTTTAGCAAGGTCAAACCACAAAGCTTAACGGTTATCGTTGCGTCCATACGAGAAATGTTTTGGCTGTGGGCGTGTCTCTGACTCATGCCTTTCAAAAACCGAAATTGTTGTAAAAACGTCTAAAATGGCGGTCAACCGAAAAAAATAGTTATCTGCACATTGTTTTTGCTTTGCAATATACAAAAAAAATTAGGTTACAATTTGCAGTGGTTCGATATTAAGGGGTTTGAGTCTGGTTTCGACGTTTTTAACGTTTACGACCCTTTACTTCATTGGTTATCTTTGCGTCCATATGTGGAATTTGGTTCGTTTATTTTATACAGTTGTGAATCTGGGTGTGTCTCTGACTCATACCTGTTAAACAACCGAAACTGACGTAAACATGTTCAAAATTGTCGTCTAAAATTGCGATACATTGAAACAACGAAAAGTAAACAGCTATTATTTAGGACTACAACGTCTAACATTCAGTCAGGATCAGACAAACTTCAATATTTGCGACGTGGAAGTTAAAATTTAAAAAAAACAACTTTTTTTATATATGGAGAATCGAAATTGTTCAAAAATGACTTTTTTTTACGTCAAACGACACAAATCTGGCGTCATGAACACGGAAATTATAACCACGTGTGAGAAATCGGACGGATTTTTTTTAATATTAATCCCTAAGACATAAAGGGTCAGGTCGGTCCTAACCAATGAAATCGTTCCAGATCAAAACAAACTTTAGTTTGGACTATCTTTCTATTGGAGAATATTTTCCCAAAATTTGAATGTGGATATTTCAATAGATATGTCCATTCTATAAGTTCGTGAAAACCCCGTCATGTCGACGCTTTTTGGACAAAGGTGGAAATATGAATAATCTAGAAACGTTAGATATGTAGGCAAAGGAAAGGTGTTTGAAGTTTAATGTCTGTATGTTCAGTGAGTACGAAGTAATCCGTGTCAGTGTTTGGTGCTTTGGGGATAAAAATGTCAAAAATTCAATTAACGTAAGAAAACATTAAAAAAAAAAACATCTATTGTTTCAGCCCTATAACACACTAAACTTTCATAGAAATCGCACAAATTTAAATTTTGGGTACTATAAGCCTCCCCAACCCCCCCCCCCCCCCCCATGACGTCGCCTCAGAGCTCTGCCACATAGGTTGTGAATTTTCTGGGACAGACCTCATTTACCTCACTTTAAAAATACTTTTGTTTGAAGGTTATTCCCTCACCCCTTCGGTACTGTTTTGGAAAGAGCTGCGCAACTAAAATCGGCCAATCAAGTAGACAGCGTGGTCATCATATGTTCCAAATATTTTGGCTGTTGATGAATGGGAAGTACCCGAGAAGGTGGTTCTGATGAACACAAAAGTGAGGGGGAGGGGGGGGGGGGGAGCTTGGCTGGTGATTTCAATATGCCATTTCAGCTGTGTTGAACGTTATTTAAAGGATGACGATTTCAATACACAATTTCAATATTTAATTTCGCCGCCCTAATTTCAGTCGAGTGTAACACCATGAACAACCTAAATCTAGGAGTAATACAATCAGGAAACCAAGTACTAAAATACTCTGCCTGATGAAACTGAATAATATCTTTGAGAAACATGTCTCTGAGTTAAAATTCAGATTCCCACAATGAACTCCATTTTGAGCTCAAGGACAAGATATGAAAATAAACTTGAATCTGACCCACCCTAGAAGAGCAAATACTAAATATCGAAGGATTTTCGGAGAAGGAGATTTTAATTTAAAATAAAAACTCCTTATATAGCTTGATGATGGCGAGCAAGTCTGCTCAGACGGAGGTAAGTATGGAGGTAAATACGTGTAATATCGCGGTCCAGGTCAACGGTGCCAACGGAGTAAGTATTGGTGTGCAGACAGAGGTCACTGGGGGTGTCGGTCAGAGCCGGGTTGGTGGGGCCACCGATGGCGATATTGGGCTTGAAGTTTGTAAACAGTGTTCTATGATGTATGGGGACTGTCGCTCGATGGGATATGGAGAGGTATGTGCAAACTGTCAGGAAATCCTCCGCCTACTTGAGACAATTGTTAAGTTTGAGGGGGAGATTGCTGAGCTGAAGGGAAAACTTGGTAGGGCGGGGCTGTCTGGAGTTACGCCTGTGAAAGTGGCTTTCCGAGAAGGATGGAAGGTTGTCGGTGGTTCCAAGAGGAAACATGGGGGTAGAACCTTTGATGTGAATGAGGTAGGTGATGAGGTGGGGGCTGCTAGAAAAGTACGTAGGACAGATGAGGGGGGCCCAGGCCGGAGCAATGCTGTAAAGCGTTTGGCGTGGACTACCAAAAGTGGTAGGAAAGGGGGGCCAGAGAAGCAGGTAGATAGGGGTGTAAAGTCCAAAGGCAGTGGGGAGTGCAGCACCAGAAACAGATTTGATGTGCTCGATTCGGAAGAGACAGAGGAGGAGATGGAGGTAGTTGCAACAGATAGTAGCTTGGGGTCTAGGCCAGGAAAAAGGAGGAGGGATCCGGGGGAAGACCAGGGGAGTAGTCCAGGTAGCTCAGGGCCTGGAAAGAGACGGAGGGACAAGGATAGGAGTAATCCTAGGTCAAAGATACCGATATTGATTCCGAGTGGGGCTGTTGGAGAGGAAGAGGACGCTGTAAACAATAAGAGACTAGAGGAGATAAATAGGGCGAGGTCCAAAAGTAAGTTGGTGGTTGCGGGAAGTAGCATAGTTCGGGGGATCGACAAGGTTGTCTGTGGTCCGGACAGTAAAAATAGAACAGTTCTGTGCTTTCCGGGGGCTAAAGTGGAGGACCTGAGGGATAGAGTGGACGGTATTGTAGCTGGGTCGGGGCCTGATCCGGTAGTGGTATTACATGTGGGGTCCAATAACATCAGGGAGAGGAAATCAGTTCGTTTGGTGGACACATACAAGGACCTAATTAGTAAGCTACTTAGCAGGAATGCTCGGATTATCGTTTCAGGGGTGCTCCTCGTTATGGGTGGTGGGAATGAGAGGAACTCGCGGATTATGGCACTAAACGAGGAGCTGGGAGAGCACTGCAAAGACTTGAGAGTACATTTCATTGACCACTGGGATTCATTCTGGGGACAAGGAGAGTTGTATGGGCGAGACGGATTGCATTTAAGTAGGATGGGTACAGACCTGTTGGGCCAAAAAATCTTACAGGTGGCTGGGCCTTTTTTGGAGAAAAGGGGGGTAGGGGACCACAGTCGGTAACCCAGAGTGGCACAAATGCTGGGAACATAGGAAGAACAACAAACATGCACAATACAGGGACATACCAGGGTTATAATAATGTGCCAGTGATGACAAAAAAACAAAGATTCATTAAGTTTGGGTACTGTAACATCCAGGGTCTGCACAAGAAAGTAAGCGAAATATCAACAATGATGGACGAAGGAGACTTCGATATAATGGGTCTAAGTGAGACGTGGATACGACGGGATGAGCGGGTTGATCAGATGAAGGGTTGCGTGTGGATAGGAGCTGGGCGAACTGAGGGTCAGAAACGGGGTGGGGGTGTTGGCATCTACGCTAAAGAGGAATTACAGCCCTCATTGATTACAGATCTCACAGAAGCAAGGACTCAGATTCCAGTATCCAACGAAATAGTCTGGGCAAAAATCAAGTTAGGAAGCAGGAGTGTTGCCGTTGGTGTTGTATACTTAGCAGTGGAGGGAAGTAAGCCCGAGTGGAATGATTCAATATATACAACTCTTAGATCGAATATCACAGAGCTTGGGAGCAGAGGGTTCAGTATTGTCCTAATGGGGGACTTCAATGGGCACATCGGGGATAAGGAGGAGGGCATACAGGGAGGTGATAGGAAAATTAACACGAATGGGAGGAAGATGTTGGACCTATCAAAAGAGCTTGGTTTAAAGATCCTGAACAGGGATGCGAAATGTAAGGGTAAATGGACCTGGGAGAGGAACGATAAGAAAACAATAATTGATTATATACTCACTGACATTAGCGTATGGAGGGAGGTTATAGATGTAGAAATAGATGACGAGGGAAAAAATGACTTGGGTAGTGATCACAACCTGATAACAGTTAAGATTATGGGCAAAAAGACTAATAGAGACAGAAATACCTTCAAGGAAGTTTGGGGACTAAAACAAGGAGCCGACTGGAAGCAGTTTCGGGAAAAACTAAAACCAAATCTTGAATGTATACCTAGGGATGCAAATGTCCAGAGTATTTCAGATGGCATAGTAAATAGCCTAACAGAGGCAGGGAAGGAGTGTATAGGAAGGGTGAGGGTCCCAACGAGAGAGCTTGGATACAGGGTTAACGAGGGACTGAAAAAGGCTATAAAAGAAAGGAAGGTAAAATGCGCTGCTTACAGAAGAAGTAGGAAGCTTAAAGGGGTGGATAACAATGACACGAGACTAATGAAAGGAGAATATGAACTGGCACGAAAAAAGGTGAATGAGATAAAGGATAATAATAGGAAGGAGCGCAATTGCAGTCTTGCCAGAACAATAAAGAAAACGGGGGGTTCGAGCTCAAACGTATTTTGGAACTGGGTAAATAAACGGGGGAAAAGTAGTGTGCAGAGTATCAAAGTGGATGGGGAAAGTACAGAAGATAAAGGCCGTATCGCTTCAGAGTTAGTCAAGCACTGGGAAAAGATAAACGATAGGCGATGGGGCAGTGGGTCCCCACCAAAAAGAAATACACTGGTGGAGGAGAACCTATCCAATCGTGTATGTAGCGAAATAACGACAGAAGAAGTGCGGAACGTGGTCTCGAAATTAAAAAATGGTAAAGCGGGAGGGACTGATGAAATTCCGAACGAATTCCTCAAAAATGGAGGGGAGGCACTTATTGAAGTCCTGACAAAGCTTTTCAACCTGGCTCTGCGAAAGCAAGAGGTCCCCAGAGAGTGGAGGGAAAGTAAGGTGTCGTTCATACACAAAAAGGGGGATAAGGAAGTTCTAGATAACTATAGGGGGATATCAGTTAGTAGTAACATCGGAAAAGTATTCTGTAAGGTCATATACGGTAGACTAGAGGAAGTTATAGAAGAGAAAGGTTTTTTAGGAGAAATTCAAAATGGTTTCAGGAAAGGACGAAGAGTCACTGATCACCTATTTACACTCACCCAACTGATAGAATCAACAAAGGCTGAAAAGAAAAAGATGTTTCTGGCATTTCTAGATGTGAAAAAAGCGTACGACCGAGTGTGGAGGGAAGGTATGTGGCGGAAGCTCGAGGGCATCGGACTGGGGGGTGACTTTGTGGGAATCATGAAAGCACTGTATACAGATGTGCAAAGCCAACTCAGTCTAGGGAGTATCACTACAAGACGAGTCCCTATGGATATAGGCCTCAAGCAGGGGTGTATCTTTTCACCGATTTTGTTTGCATTGTATGTTAAAGATTTAGGGGACGAACTAATTCAGAGTGCGGAGGGGGTAAATGTTGGAGACATAAAGATACCAGGCTTATTCTTTGCGGACGACATGGTGTTAATGTCTAGAACTGAACAGGGGCTAGAGAAACTGCTGGAAATTGTTGGTAGATATGGGAACACTTGGCGGCTCGAACTAAATGAAAATAAAAGCAAGGTAATACCCGTTGGACGCAAGGTAGATATGACGAAGAGATGGAGAGTGGGGGAGTTCTCAATCCCCGAAGGGGAAAGCAAACAAATCACTGTAGGAGAAACGGGAGAGTATGAGTATCTAGGGGTAAGCATAAATATAACGGGAAGAGGGGTGTACAGAAATTACTCAGCCAAACTGATTCTGAAGGGGAAAAGAATTCTGAACCAACTAAAACTTTTAGGGAAAAATAGTTTCAACAAGGTCTTTGTGGGGAAAACACTGTGGGAGAGGGTGGGTTTACCAAGTATAACGTATGGCACGGACGTGATTCCATTAAACCAAACCGTTACTAAGAAGTTGGAAAATACTCAAAATGATGCCGGCAGATGGATAACAGGGTCGAGTAATGCTGCAGCTTTGGAAGCAGTAAGGGGGGAGCTGGGGTGGATGAAAATCAAGGACAGGGTAGATTTGGGAAAACTGTGTTACTTTAACTACTTGAGAAACCTGCCTGACAACCGGTGGTGCAAATTGATGCTCGATACCATTTGGAATTCTAATATAGAAACGGGGTGGTCAAAACATGTGAGGGAACTAATGGACAATTACTCTGTAGAGGTCACAAACATAGAAGTAGGAATGAAAGAAGGCAAAAGGTTTGTCAAAGAGAGAGTCATGGAAGATTGCAATCGAAACTGGCGAGCAGGGGTTAGCGTGAAAAGATCACTGCAGGGGTTACAATATAAAGAAAAGCCAGCTTTTGAGAAGTACCTAGATGGCACCTTTGGAGGGTCACTGCTGTTCAAACTGAGATCAAGATCACTGGAGCTTCGGGGAAAAATTGGGAGAGATGGGGAAAAGGGATGCCAAATGTGCCACTCTGGAGTAGTGGAGACCCTGGAACATTTTCTCTTGGAATGCCCACAGTATATACCTCATAGAATAAAATTTACTGGAAGAATAATGCAGAAGTGGGGTGAAGAAACAAAGGATAGATGGCTGAAGGGGGACACGAGGGAGAGGGTAGGAATGCTTATTGAAGAAATTGAAAAAGAGGAAGTGAGGGACACTATTAAGCAGTTTATATCTGAATGCTGGGAGGAGAGGAGGGGAAGAGGGGGTGGGGTGCAGGGGGAATGATGGCCTTCTCTTATGAGGACCGCGACAAATCAGCGGCTGGCCAAAGAGTTATTATTATTATTATTATTAGCACTGAGTTAAAATTCGGAGTTCCATGTGGAGCTCATCAATGAATCCATTGAAATGAGCCGAACAAACTCGAATATGATCCCCTCAAGGAGGCATGGTTCCAAATATCGAAAAAATCTTAGTGGTATCTGAAAGAAAAGATTATCTAAAAAACGTACCTCATATTGCACTAAGTTTAAATAAAAGTTCCCAAATATTTGAATCTGCCCCCATGAGGGTGCGTAACCGTCTGTGGATTCTGTTCCTCGATCCGAGGAAAAAGATGTTTAAGGAATAATCCTCATATTGCTCTGAGAGAATATTTCGGATTCCACATGGAACCGAAAAATGAACCAAGGAACTTGAGTTGAACAACTTCGAATCTGACCACACTTGGGGTCCAGTCAAGTCAAAAAGCACCATGGAGTAAGCTTTAATGTTATAATCACCGATACAGCTTAATGTATGGCGTGATATAACGAAGTCATCTTCATTTCATGGGGTGTTGGCAACTCCAGCTTTTGAAATAGCTGAATTGCAATACGCTTATTGATAGAGGAAAGTCGATTTAAGACAAACGCTATGGAGATTAGCTTCACATCTTTCTGAGATTAGCATGCACATATTTGAAAAATGTACCCATCCATTATTGAAATGAATTGAACAAGAAAAGTGTGTACTCCAGTATACCATCCCTTGTTTTCTTTTATGTACCTCCGATACTCGGCATATGTTATTCACTTCTCAAATAAGTATATAAAACATGATTGTCTTCTCGTATGGTTGGTAGGGTTGAAGATGTTTGGTCAGTAAGTAAATACATATTTTTTCTTTTCATCTTCGAGAAATGAAAGAACCAGATGTTATGTTTTTCAAAACAAAAATAATATGCAGGTTTATCTGACACGCTCTGAAAAGTGTTGTTCGCGTGGTAAGAATCGCATTCAGAAATGACACAATGCAGAGAACAAAACAGGAAATATCCGGAAAACTTCAATTTATCTGTTACACTTCACTTTGGGTTGAACACCTTCACTCACTGATAGGTTGTACTGTTCTTGATTCTTCGACCAAAATCTACACGTAACAACAGTATTATATTATCGGCATTTCTTTTTTTTTCTTTTTTTTACGGCGTGTAAACTTTATCAGATAAAATGGCTAGAAATTCGCGATTCCACCTGGTCTAATCAATGATTTGTTCCACAACGCATCTAATAACACACCGGTCGTATGTCTGAATAACAAAAACGTAAAGATAGCTTTGGTGGATAACAATGTCAGACAAATAGTTTAGGCCTCTAATGTGGAGGGTGAATCCAAAGATGTCTTCCCAAATTTAGGGTTTTAGCTCTCCAAAAATTCAATATATGCCTTGTAAGTACCGGTATAAATCAGAGGAGGGCTGGTCGTATAGTCCATTTCCTGGTGGGCCTCCCTTTTGGGAGACCCCTGGGCCATCAAAACTGATGCAGCATGACACCTAATGGTGCATGGAATTCGATGAAAATGACTAAAATGGATCGGATTGCATAAACTGTCGGTTTATCGAAATGCCCTCCATATGCACTGAAACTGACAGTCCACAAAAAGGGTATTTCGGCAGTTTGGTCTATCACTGATCCGCCAGAAGTAAGGACACAGCCTGCTTATCGGTTCGAAAAATCAAACTTTTCTCTCATTGGGCCGTACTATGGTCGGCCCGATTAGTCCGGGGCCCTCTTAGTGCAACCATAATTGTCAAATGAGCGACAAACATGGTACAAAAATGCCACCGGAATGTCATTTATGTGGACTGCCATTGATTGACCAGATGCAAGGAAGCAGCATTCTTTCAGTCAAAAATCCCCCTGAATTTTGACAGGTCTAGAGTTCCCTTTGCTACATTTCCTGCCACCTTTTGGGGGCTCAGTCCGCCCCTGGTCTAAGTAAAAGAATGTATACTTACTGAAATACACTTCTACTTCAGCTACGTGCAGAAGTGCCTGCAAACGTTCTTCTGGACCCTTCAATTCTACCTTGTCGCCAAACACAGCAGGCTCAACAGGGATGTCGATTATTTTGTCTGTTTCATCCTTGACTTCTATGATGTTATCAAATATATAATCAAATCTTCTGTGTGTGGCATCATACACTGTTAACACGAATTTATTTAAACAATGCTGGCCTGCAAGAAAACAATATTCTAATGAAACGTCCCCGTTTTTTGAAATGGGAAAATATAACATGATTCAATAAGACATACTGACGAGTTGACTTCTCAAGTGTTTCTTGAATGAATACTAATGTCTCTTCCTCTTAACTCTATGCAGTGCAATTTACTTTGTACGTTTTCCAGCTGACGGACGGAATTAATGTCAAGAAGAGGAAAAGTCTTGATAAAATAATAAACAAATTTGGAAAACATTTCCTCGTGCTTTGCCAATTAACAAAACTAAGAACTGTGAATGGCCACCTCCTCGGGGATAGACTAGGCAACTTTACCTCATACCAGTACAACGGCGCAAGCATTGTCGACTATATCATAATATCTGAAAAGTAATTTTCAGGTATTGATTATTTCTGTATCAAAGCGCCAACCGCTTTCTCGGATCACTGCCAATTGGTACTCTACCTCGTATGTACTGATACTTTTACAACAACAATGCGAACAAGTATCAGTACACCAGAAATCAGATTCTTCTGGGTGAACAGAACAGAACGCTGCACTTTCCAGATTAATTCTAACACGAGCAGATATTATATTATCTCAAATATTTCACATTATCGGGTGAAGCCATACTCATCAGATCGGGGGAGGGTGGGGGCCATAGAAGGCTGCAGCTGATTGGATGAGTATTAATAGTGTTGCCTCTCGACGAGTCCTATTAGGTATTCGAAAAACACCACCCAAAAAGAAATGGTTCGACCACAGGTGCAAAGACTTGAAAAGCTAAATCGAAAGCATTATAAAAAAATATAACGCTTAATCCAAAAGACAAATCACTTATTGAATTTTTCACTGCGAAGAAGGCTTATAAGACAAAAGTGAAATACAAATAAAAAATGTTTTACAAAAAAACATGCGATCATGGAGCCAGCTTGTTACTGGAAAATTATAAAACATTTTCGTTCTGGTAGATGTGGCATTAATAGACTTGATCCCGATACCGCTGTTCAATTCCTTGAACAACCTTTTTCCCCAACACAGAATGCTAAAATTTCAAGCATACCTTTCTCTCCTTCTCGAATCTTGATCCAAATATTAAACTGTGATATATCTCCGGGAAAAAACAGGAAAACAGCAATCCTCTACATACTAGACGAAACAGTCAAGTTGTTTAAGCAAGTCCCCGAAGCTGGTCATTATCCAACTGAATGGAGTAAGTCCACCCTAAGGCTACTGTACAAAGAGGGTAACCGGCATGACCCTAACTATTACGGTGCCATTGCAGTTAGCTCTGCTTTTAGGAAATTATTTAAAATATTATAAATAACAGGATAAATGATTTCTTTCAAAATAACCGGTTAAAAAGCGACAACCAATTTGGATTTCGCGAACATTGTAGCACTATCGACAGTGTCTTTGTTTTAAAAAACTATTTTCAATCACTGGAAACGAGAAGAACACCTGTATATACAGCCTTTGTTGACGTCGGGAATGCTTTCGAAACAGTTCACCACCACGTGTTGTTTAACAAATTACGTAAAGGCAGTATAACTGGTCAAATACTTACAACACCCCAGGTCATTATCTTCCTAAAACTGCCAAGGGTCAAGGTCCGACTCTAGGGTCTACAAATAGGGTTAGGTAAAGTTGTGTGATCTCCCCCAACTCTTTTTAAAATATTTATAGATCACATCAGTGAAATTCTTACTGGAAAATGTGACGCCATGGATGTGAATAATAGGTGCATAAGTAATCTGTTGTTTGAAGATGACCTAATTATGTTCTCAAGCACGTCAAACTGGTTACAAACATGTTTAGAAAACTTAGAATGTACTCGAAGAATAACCATCGGAGTGTGAACTCCGAGACAACAATTAAGTGCTTCGTGTTTTCCCCTCAAAAGGTGCAAGGTTCCCCAGTTTTTACTTCAGCTGACAAAACGTTGGAGATTGTATCAAGCTATTCTTATCTGAGTATAACATTTCAGCTAATGGGACATTTGGTGAGGCACAGAGTACTATAAAACTAAAGGGGATTAATGCACTTTACAGTCTTTTCAGTTCGTTATAGATTATTAAACACCTCCCACCCATTGTTATAATGTCCAAATTATTTGAGCAATTAAACTCATATTGCTGTATGGCAGTGAACTATGGGATACAGAGTATCATCTTGCGAAGTTGGATAGACTCCCCGCTGAGGTTGTACACATCAAACTATGTAAAATGATACATGGCGTTAATAAAAAAAAATATTGCAACCATTCCGTTCGTGCAGAACTTGGCAGATTCCCATTTCAGTGCGTCATCAAAATGTTGAAACTCATGGCCAAACTTCACTTTGCGATTCCAGGTACAGCACTCAATGATTTTTCTGGAAGACCATAAATTAACGACGGAATATAGCGGACAATATATCGACAACTGCTATGCACGATATTAAATCCGGCAAATTACATACAAATTTTAAAAAGTGATTACACACTCTATTTTAATGAATCCCTTAATAATGACAATAAAAAGAAAGGCAAAAATAGATTACGTACTTCAGAAATGACTGGAAAATTCGAGCCCTATTTCGCTTACTCAAAAATAAAGGAGGCGCAGAATACGTTTGCAAGATTACGGATTCGTAAACATAATTTGTCAATTGAAAAGGGAAGACATAAATAGCCGACAATTCCTTTAGAAAATACGGTTTGCAACGGTTCTGATGTTTGTACGGACGCCAGCGATGTGGAACCCGAGGTGCATTTTGTCATGAACTATCCGCCATATACTAGCATCAGGAAGCAGTTGTTTTCAATAATTAACAGGAACAACGCGGACTTCTCAAATGCAAGCAAACAGGATCGATTTGAATTTATTTTGAAAAATAATACGCATCCACTATGCCACACCATCTGCAACATAATCCTGCTGTTCTTCGGGAAAATAGAAACAATAATTGTAAAATCGTTGGTCATTAAACTGACTTATGGTTTTGAAGGTATATACTTACGTTTATATACACCAACCCTATTACTATTCAATTACTATTCAATTGGTTTTGAGTTAGAACATACTGTAGAGAATTCCACGTAAAATCGCAACTTCACCCGAACCGAGAGATTTTTTTTTATCGTTCATCTTTTGCTCATCTGGAAATTAATGTGGTATTCCCCTTGATATTTTCGCATCATTCATATTTTTTAATTCAGCTGAGTGCGAAATTTCCAAAAGATAGATTTTTGTCGATGGAGGGTTCCCGGGAACATAAATAAAAAAACAATTATATATATGTGTGGATTAATTTTAAAGATAAAAATAGTTTTATTAAAGAAATTAAAAAAAGACAGAAATAATAAAAATCGAGAAGAAGACGGAACAGATGCGGAAGAAGTTTCGTCTGAGACACGTTCTGTAGGGCGCGTGCCAATCTCATGGAAGACTATATTCCTAATGCGTTAAGCGGAAAATTTATAGGGTGCAGGTGCAATATCAAACTCGAACAGGCACATCTATCATACCATGGAACACGAAGACGCCATCATCATGTGTTTATTCCAGCATCACATTCGGTTGATGAGGACCAGAAAATGCACCGATGGAAAAATATTATCAGATGTCGAGGGCCACTACGTCCTTTAGATTCCGAAATTTCACATTTCCGAAGACAGCTGAAAAATCTCACGACCGAAGATCGTGAAAATATTATGTGTTTAGTAACAGATAAGGAATATCCTACTTCGTGTGTAAGAGAGAGAGAGAGAGAGAGAGAGAGAGAGAGAGAGAGAGAGAGAGAGAGAAAAGAGAGAGAGAGAAAGAGAGAGAGAGAGAGGGAACGATTATTTTTTTCGTATTTGAAAAGAACATTTTTACAAAACTAAAATAACAAAGTAGAACATTTATTTTTACATACATAGAAAGAGCATTTGAAAAAATAAAATAAAATAAAAATATTTTCAACAAAAATAATAATTTGATGGATTTGAAATTTCTGTAAGTCATCCAACGAAGAACGGCCGGCCAGGGATGGTTCACTTCCCATCGAGAGGAAGGTGTCTGTCGCCTTTTAACGTACCAAGCCACCTGTTAACCCTACAACCACGACTTCCAAACGTTATCAAGATAAGCGTAACTCGCATTTGGACTATTTGAATGCCCGTCTCAAGTAAACTGGCCGAAGCACTGGGCGCAGTCATTCCAAATTATCTTCAGCGTTTATTCTGCAACCTTCACCGAATACAGTCCTACCATTCAAACATTCTGGAAACTGCACGCGTGCACTGCGGGAACCCCAGCGCATGCGCAATCTCTTTCTCCTATTCGGCACAATGAAATGGCAGATTCGTGTCGTTTTTTATGTCGTAAGATACGGGAATTTTTCTCAAATAGGGCTGAAAATTTGATGTAAATCACTTGAAAATTAGCTGAGATTCATCGCTTTGATGGAAGGGAATAGTTTCGGAATTTGGTCTTTTTCAAGCTGGTACGAAACCGCGCAGGATGTGCGTTGACTGCTCCCACCAGAAAAGTTCAACTTAAAGCCTATAATCCAGTGCGAACTGTGGAGAGATGGGACTGAATCAAACTTACAGCTTCAACACCCTCGAAAAGGGGTCTCCCGACATTGCCTTTAAAACTCAGATAAACTGCCAAACAAAAATGTAGGCAAGAATCGCGCTTGGTTTAATGACAAATATTCTGTTATTTGACCAACTTGACATTAAAATTGCAGAAATAGTAGCTTCCGACCACTGTTTCCAAATCGCTGAAAGAAGCTACTTGACATCTTCAGAATTTGTTCTACATTCCCATTGCCTTAGCGAGCGCGGAGAAGGCGTGGGGGTCCCGTGGATCGCACAGAAACCGAGGAGGAAATCCAACTAGATCTTTAAGTGAAAATTCAGGACCGCATAATCAATGCTGATAAGAATGTCAACAATAAGCTTCCTTCCAAGACGAGGACAATTTATTTCTTTTAAATGTTTACATCTGTGAGAAAACTATTTTTCTATCTATTACTTGCAAATTACCAGATACCCGTTCGGTGGTGAATTCATTTACCTCTATATCAACCTGGAGTGGATACTTTCAAAGCGGAATGTCACTGGCGTGGGCTCAAAAAAGTTAACTTGTCCATTTAACACACTCACATGCACTTTAGGGATCTGCCCTATCAGTCCGAGCTCTGCGGCTGTATCTTCCATCATCTAAAAAGGCATTAACAAGCATCTGACGATTGTTACGTTTTAAAATCACTGACACAGTTCGTAATGTTAAATAATCGAATATTGGAGGGTCCGACACTAATATTGTTTGCTCTCTCTCCATAACGGGTGGTGTTCTCAAAATGTCAATCACAGCTTAAGACTTGGGTGTTGTGAATTTTCAACTCTGCCATGCAACAATCTCCTATAATTTTCTTTGCAACCCTTTTTTTTTCTTATTTTAACAAAAGTTTATTAAAACCAAAACAACGTCTGCACCGGCATAAAAACAAGGTATCACAGCAAGGGCCGGTGCAGAGCGATGCAACAAACATGATAATTTACAGAAAGCACCATTGAAAAGCAGGACTCAAGGGAAAATTAATTTGGTTATAAGGGAGCAGAAAATAGATTAAAGGACGAAATTTAGTTTTAACCGAATTACACCATTTTCATGAAAATATGGGGAAAATTTTACTGGTACTAGAAGTGGAGTAGTAATTCATTATTAGAGATGGAACAAATATCAGACGTCTGGGTCCAATAACGGCAAAAAACCTCCCGAGGAAGATGATGAAAATCAATAAAAAGACGGGAACGGATTCTTCCAAGGATGGAGGAAACAATTGCCTGGGTAGCAATTGAAACAACAGACGGGGAATGATATATATCGTTTCGTCGAAACCATACAGCTCTAATTGCTTCGGTAATGAGACAAAACGAAGACGCTTTCGTAAAAGACGAACAGGAAGGAGGAAGCATCAAAAATAAAATTGTGGCTGGATTTGGAGAAATAACAACCCCGGTGAGATCTGAAATCCAACGGAAAACAAGATCCCACAGAGGCTGAACCAAAGGACAGTCACAATAGAGATGTTTAATACTTTCAGTAGCGACACGACATAAGACACACTTATCGCTACCACGGGACCACACCATGCGAACAGCCACAGGGAGAATATTATGTAAAATCTTCCATAGGGTGACGCGGGCGAAAGGATCAATGAAAGTATGGTGAAGATTTTTCCACGCTGAGACATAATCTACAGAACGATTTTTTGCAACAACTAAGGGAGTACTGGTATAATTGGAGAGCATAATTAAGTATAGATGATGTTTGGAAACAGTGAGAAAGTCATTAATTTCATTGTTGGAGGTAAATAGCCTAAATGCAAGCCAGCATTCAATGTAAAAAAACTGGCCAAAATGCAAGCCAGCATTCAATGTAAAACACTGGCTTCCAAAAGGAATGTGGAACATTATTCGATGCCAAAGAAGAATCAAAATGGCGTAAATGAGAGCATATCCAATATTTGGTAAATGGCTTCCATTTAGCCACGCATTCGGTATCTAAAAAGGATCGAAGATGACGTAATCTAAGATCCCTAATCATAGCTATTATATTAATGAGCCACATACCACCTTCACTTTTCGGGAGATACATGGTAGATCTGGCAATGGATTCAGTACCAAGATTGCCCCAAATAAATTTAAAAATTGCACGTTGGAACAAAGTAAGGTATCGTACATTCATTGGAATAACTGAGCATACATACCAAAACTTGCTAGCAGCATAACAATTAGCCAAAACTGCACGTCCAAGAAAAGAAATGGAACGTGTTCGAAATGGACGAAGAGACGATATTATCTTTAAATACAAGGAGTGATAATGGTCATCCATCGTGAGGGACGTGCCGAAATTGATTCCAAGAATCTTCAGACTATCCACCCACGACATACCAAAGGGATGATCCTCACGAGTACGTCATTTGCCAAAAAAGAAACCTTTAGTTTTTGTCATATTTAATTGTGAGCCTGAGGCTCTACCGAACCGATTACATAAGTAAAATAATCGTTTCATAGAACTATCAGTCGTTAAAATACAAGTACTATCATCGGCGTATAATGATATTTTAGCTACAGCAGAGGTACCAGGAATAGATAGTCCCTTTACGTCATGGTCCTTCCTTACCTGAATGGCAAAGGGTTCCAGGCACATTATGTACAACAAGTGAGATAAACTGCAGCCTTGTCGGACGGATCTAGTGACTGGAAATGGATCAGAAGGAGAACCATTCACAATGACGCGAGACGAAATATCACGGTATAGCAGTTGAACCCATTGTGTGAATTGATCACCAAAACCGAATGCTTTTAGAGTTTGAAACAAATATTCATGACTTACTCAGTCGAAAGCCTTGGCCTGATCCAGGCTAATGAAAGAACAATACAAAAGAACTCGACATAGTCAAAAATATTACGTAACAAATGCACATTATCAAGAATTGACGTCCAGGAACTTCACACGTTTGATCAGGGTGAACGATAGATCCTATCACCCCTCTCAGTCGATTCGTGAGAAGTTTACTAAGAATTTTATAGTCAAAATTAAGGAGGCTAATAGGACGATAGTTAGACACTACTTCAGGGTGAGCAGGATCTTTTAGAAGTAGCGTTATTAAAGAATGGAGCTGGGACGGAGGTAGAAGGGTGTCTTTGAGGCAAAAATTATACAATCCGCAATGGCCTGCTCAATCTCATCCACACTAATATCTTCATCTAAGGCAGCAGCGTCAGTAGAAGATACCTGGGGTAAATCAGATAAGAAGTCCGCCGCAGTCGCAGAGTCAATTGGCTCAGCCGAAAATAAATCAGAATAAAAAGATACGAAAGCTTGGGAGATTTCAGAAGAATCATTTAAGGTGGAATCATCCACAATTAACTGATTAATTATTTTCGATTTTCCACTGCGAAACTCTAACGGAGAAAACTATTTAGAAGGTTTTTCCTGGTTATCAACATAATTGGCTCGGGAGCGAATAAAAGCTCCGCGAGCTTTATTTTCATGTAATTCTCGTATCATATCACGAACCGTCACTATCTCATCCGAGACTAATCCAGGGTTAGATTTTGCAATCAAAGTAATTCTTTATAAATTAATTCTAAATCATGTAGACCAGAGCGTTCTTCTTTCGCTTTATTTTTACAATAATTTTGAATAAAATTTTTTATTTGTAATTTAGTATTCTCCCACCAGGCCGAAATATTTGTGACGGGAACTGAAGTAAGAATTTCCCAAAAATCTAAAAAAAACTGTCGCAAAATTTTGAATCAGAAAAAAACAGACGAATTACATTTCCAATAACCAGACCCAAATTTGGGATGGGAGGGGGGGGGGGGGGGCTCTAAACGAAAAAATGCTGCATCTTGATCCGACAGGCAACCAACAGATTTCCCAGGGGAAGAATAAAACGGTAAAAGTGAGTCCGAGACGTAAAAACGATTGAGGCGTGTGCTTATACCTTTAGAAGCCCACGTAACAGACATTTTGGAGGGTGAAAATGACGAAAAACATCACTAAGGCAGTAGGTACGTAAATTATTTACCCATATTTTAACATAAGGAGAAATGTGAATATCACCACCTATCTTATCAATGTTAATATCGACAACGAAATTAAAATCACCACCGAGTACTATACGGAATGAAGTTGCAAAAAAGGTGTCATACTTTCAAAGAAAATTTTACGATCTTTTTCAAGATTCGGACCGTAAATATTAATAAGACGGTAGATAATATTGTCAATCATAATGTCTAAGACAATAAACCTACCGTTGGGATCGAAATGATTTTTTTTAATAACATAGTTCAAGGAGTTAGAGACCAGTATCCCAACACCAGCACTATGGCTAGTGTCAAAAGCCCAGAAGCCTTAAACGTGTCAAGGAGAGATTTGATTTCCTTATCACGCCCAAGAAAAGAAATATATGTCTCTTGAAGGAAAACTACATCGCACGATTGATTGGCTAGTAGATTCTTCAAAGACAGCTGCTTATTAAAAAAAGTTCAAACCATTAATATTTATGGTACAGAATTTCATGATAGAGGTAAGAAAACAACTATGTTCAACATAAACCAAAAGAAAACACAATACCACAAGTCAAGTGTCCCGAGAAGAGTTACAAGACTAGAGGACAGGTGTATCTGATGGAAAAAGTAAACAGAGAAGAATGTAAAATTAATATAACTAAGAACAAAAATCATGCCAACTATAGGCTTGAAGCCATCACCACACAATAGTTCCAGCGCCCCAAGACGAGTTGCAGGAACGGAAGAACGGTTAGGCAAAAAACCTAAGAAGACAGGATACAGACTGGCAATATAAAGTTTGCTAATCAAGAACTCAAGGAAAAAACAACTCCACAAGTCTAGTGTCCCATTAAGAGTTACAAGACCGGAAGAGGGGTTAAACACGAGTAAGAAAAAAAAGAAAAAATAAACACTGACATGAAAATGGTTAAAAACGGTTGATAAAAGCAAAAACCAAAGTTGCTACCGTCCAGCGAATCAAGCGTCCCAAAACGAGTTGCAAGATTAGAAGGGGGGCAACAAAACAACTGGTAATTGATAACAGGCAAACTAGAGGTTAAACGATTATACACAAGGATCCTAATGGTGATAATCACGTAATCGCCCTCCTCCAACTGCCCGCCAGCCTCGCAAATGGCACATTCCCGAATGTTGCCCTCGTCATGAATATCAGCTTGGACAACATGACTTTTTCCATTGGAAAAGTCAGAAGAGTCTGAAGTGTCATTTACTGATTTATCAGTAGAAATAGGCGAGTCTGTTTCTAAGATAACAGACATGGAGCGTTCCAGCTGCCTTGTACTGTCTAACTTTCCTTCGCGAAGTTTCTGTATCTTTTCACGAATCCGGTCTGCATGATAGCGAGGAATCTCAGGATTAGTGGCTGGATCAACATCTTCCTTGGAACTTACATAAGAAGACACAGGCTTGGGCTCAGCACAAACAGTATCTGCGTATTTTTTCTTATTTTGTAGAGACACGGCAATCTTTACGAATATGGCCTTCACAGCCACACTTGAGGCAGAGTGGGGGTCTGCCAGGCATGCTAACAAGCACAGTGCACCCCCCCCCCCCCCCACACACACACACACCTGCAACAAATGTGGAATTCTGGAACAGCCTTCAACGGGGGCAGTAAGCATAACAGACCTCAATCCAGATGTAATGTCTTTGTTGAAAGATGTTTTTAGATAAACAATATCTTCTATTTTTCCTCCCACCCTATAGTTTTTTTAAACAGCTATCCGGTACATGCAGTGGTAGCCATTGAATTTTAAGATTGACTTTTTGGGAAGTCCATGAAGAGAGTAGGCAAACACGATTTCTGTCCACAGTGGTGATAAAGTTGATTTTCAAGAAATCTTCAGCCACAGTAACTCTGGAGAAGACAATATACCATTCATGTGTCGGTCGAAGTTTGTAGATGGCTTCGATGGTATCAGCAGGTACGAGAGGTTTAACTGTAGCAAAAATAGATTTGTCTGAAACTTCAAATGGATTTCGTCCTTGTACAGAGAGTTTTACAGTGCAGGCTTGCAAAAAGAACGATGAGTGTTTATACGTGTCCATGGTGACAATGAATGTTGTAACTAAGAACAACAATAACATCTGAAGAGAAGGTTTCACATAATGATGAGAAGAAAAAGGGGTTATAAAACCCACAGAGGTGGAAGATCTGATAATGGTATTTCGATTTCACACTCTCTTATAATTTTGGTCCAGACATGTTTCAGTATTTCAGTATTGTGTTGCTCAAAAAAGAGTTAACCGTTTATACCACAAGTTCGACTTCAAAAACAGTTCTTACAACAATGATTTTCTCCCAAACATCTCAAACTTTATCCGAATTGTATTGCAACACCCCAACGCTGTTAAAAAGTGTAGTTTTTAAATTCTTCACACCTCAAAATACTATGAGATTTATTACACAAACGATAAGTTTTGAATTTGTTACTTCTGTGACTCGAAGTGAAATGAGTTTGAGGGTTTGCTTTGGTTTGTGATAACCCTGAAATGGTCTCATGCACAAGAAATTCAGATTCTTGATTCAACCACTGGCCAAGAGTTTCGACCGATTCAGTTTTGTGTGAATCGAACACCCAGCGATGATAGCGAGCAAACAAGTTCATTTACATTTTTTGACTGGAGGTCAGGCTTGTCTTGAGAGTTATCAAATGCCAATTTATAAAAATAGTCATTGCGCGATTCAAGAATTGTATTCTAGCTCGACATTCGATCCGATTGGGAATTATCATTATTTGTTGTGGGTGATTTGGAATTGTTCAAGTACTGGAATCAATTGTTGGCTGAATTTCACAGACTGTGTCAAAAACTGACTCGCGTGTCGAGTCAACACTTGAAGATTTATCTTTTCCTGAATCTAAGTAATTTTGTGTCCGCTGCCTCGATCACTGTATTCAAGTTCGGACGTCTCGAATTCACAATTACATTATCGGCGTTTTTCCCATCTCCAACTTGACAATAATTTTCCCACAACTCAGTCATAACAGTCATTGTTATTTCGTGTGCATCATCCAACATTTTATTCGCTTGACGTACGACACGACGACTGAGATGATCTTCTTCGTCAACTAATTCGACAAATTTGTGGAGGGTTCGGGTAATCGAAGATTTTACTTCGGCCTTTTTAACTTTAAATTTCTCACTATCAACAACATGGCGTCGTCGCTGTCCGCATTATCACTTTTTGTTTTAATCACTGTTTACCAACGACTGTTCAACAATCTGAACACTATCGCGATTTACAGATGCTTGTTCTGATTCCATTCCGTTTCTGTGTTGTGAAAACCTCGCTCTGCTACCCCCCAAAAATGATATTCGAAATAAAATGCATATGTAATCTTTACGACAACAATTTTTTTATATATATATATTTTTTAGACTTTTTTTAGACTGGTTGACGTCCTTTTATAGGAGGTTATCCAATGCAAGGGAAGTAGTATGTCATGTTCCCCTACACCTCTAGGTTGCCGGACCCCGGAAGTGACGTCATGTCACGTGACGTAGTGGCGCCATGTTGTGTTGTCATGGTAACCCGCGTGAGCGGCCATGTTGTGACGTCATCTCCATGGTGATACGTGGTGTGAGTGCGCATGCGCAGCGCGTGTTGTTAAGGAGATACGTGTTTCCGTCGTCCATTTTGTATATTGGAGGCCGCCATCTTGGTTTCTATGGTAGCACGTGATTGCTATGTTACCTAAGGCCTACAATAGGACAGGGGAATGTTTAGAGGGTATGTTCGATTGAATCGGAGTATTCTCTGGAACGACTTCCCTGGAAAATTACCACAAACAACCCGACAACTTGTATTATTTCGAATTCTTCCAGAGTTCTCTGCTTCTATCTATATATGCAATTGTTATCGTTTATCTGGCCATGTTCCTTTATTCTAAAGTATACTACAGTAGCGTAGAAGAGCCTATCAACTGGAACAGTTTACCTTATTATTACTATATTTAGCAATTTCTGGTCTATTCTTGTTAGTTCTGACCCTAATCCAAGTACTCTTGTTGTTTCATATATCTAGATTATAACTAACCAATCAGATTGCTTGATTTCCCATAATCTGTATGCAGGGTTATCTCCCTTGTGTATAACAAAAGCCTATATCCAATGACACCCCAATTTTAGCACCCCTTTTTTGAAAACACCTGTGGCTATGGAATCACTTTTTGTCATATGTGCTTATGTGAAAAGGCACAATGTGACACAATATGCCCTATCACATAGGCACATACGGGTATTTGAGGATACCTATGACCTGGTATTGTATTATTTGAGGATACCTATCGAGGATACCTACTGGAGAACCCCTTTTTGTCATATGTACTTATGTGAAAAGGCACAATGTGACACAATATGTCCTATCACATAGGTACATACGGGTACTTGAGGATACCTAGGGCCTGGTATTGTATACCTATTGGGGATATCTATCGAGAGTCGTATTAAAAATCCCTTAATGAGGTCTAATTTACTACGACTCTTATCCTCATTTCAGAAAAAAGGGGATTCTCCAGAAGGCACCCCAATTTCGGCACCCCTTTTTTTAAAAACATATCACCTTCGGCACCCCTTTTTTCTGAAATGAGGATAAGAGTCGTATTAAAAATGAGGGATTTTTAATACGACTCTTATCCTCATTTCAGAAAAAAAGGGTGCCGAAGGTCATATGTTTTTCAAAAAAGGGGTGCCGAAATTGGGGTGCCGGGGAAATTGCCATTGATATAGGTTTTTATTATACAGAAGGGAGATAACCCTGCATACAGATTATGGAAAAACAAGCAATCTAATTGATTAATTATAATTTATATAAATGATCTAGATAAATGAAACAACAAGAGTACTCGGAATAAGGTAGGAACTACTGGTATTACGTACCACCTTACCAGTAACAGGATGATACAAAGCATTTGGTAGGTTAATACTATCAACGGTTAGGATGGGATCTATAGGGGAATATACCAACCGTACTCTGTTGCCGTTCTGTATTACCAGGCACTGGCCCCACCCCAGTATACGGCTCAATAATATGAAGCACCTGGTGGATCAGTAGTACCAAGGGCCAGCAAGAGACCTACAGGGATATGTACAGCCTATGCTATACTACCGTTCTGAACTACCAAGCATTACCCCCACCCCCACAAAATCACTAGGTCTACCATAACGTACTATATATACCAGCCATATAATAAAACAAAGCAATCGGTTGGTTAATAGTACCAAACACTAACAGGGGCCTATAGGTGTATATACCGCCATACTATAGTACCGTTGTAAACTACCAGGCAGTACCCCTACACACAATACCCCTATGCCTAGCATTGCATACTACCTATACCAGTCAAAGGATAACATAATGCATCAGGTGGATTAATAGTACTAAGGGCCAGCAAGAGACCTATAGGGATATGTACAGCCTATATAGTATCCTCAGATAAGTATCCTATAAAAGGTATCCTCGATAGGTATCCTCAATAGGTATCCTCAAATAATACAATACCAGGCCATAGGTATCCTCAAATACCCGTAGGTACCTATGTGATAGGGCATATTGTGTCACATTGTGCCTTTCCACATAAGCACATATGACAAAAAGGGATTCTCCAGTAAGTATCCTCGATAGGTATCCTCAAATAATACAATACCAGGCCATAGATATCGTCAAATACCCACGTGTGCCTATGTGATAGGGCATATTGTGTCACATTGTGCCTTTTCACATAAGCACATATCGGCACATAAAGCATGTGCCTATGTGATAGGGCATATTATGTCACATTGTGCCTTTTCACATAAGCACATATGACGAAAAGGGATTCCATAGCCACAGATGTTTTCAAAAAGGGGTGCTAAAATTGGGGTGTCATTGGATATAGGCTTTTGTTATACACAAGGGAGATAACCCTGCATACAGATTATGGGAAATCAAGCAATCTGATTGGTTAGTTATAATCTAGATATATGAAACAACAAGAGTACTTGGAATAGGGTCAGAACTAACTAGAATAGTCCAGAAATTGCTAAATATAGCAATAATAAGATAAACTGTTCCAGTTGATAGGCTCTTCTACACTACTGGAGTATACTCTAGAATAAAGGAACATGGCCAGATAAACGATAACTATTGCATATATAGATAGAAGCAGAGAATTCTGGAAGAATTCGAAATAATACAAGTTGCCGGGTTGTTTGTGGTAATTTTCCAGGGAAGTCGTTCCAGAGAATACTCCGATTCAATCGAACATACCCTCTAAACATTCCCCTGCTATTGTAGGCCTTAGGTAACATAGCAATCACGTGCTTCCATAGAAACCAAGATGGCGGCCTCCAGTATACAAAATGGACGACGGAAACACGTATCACCTTAACAACACGCGCGGCGCATGCGCACTCACACCACGTATCACCATGGAGATGACGTTACAACATGGCCGCTCACGCGGGTTACAATGACAACACAACATGGCGCCACTACGTCACGTGACATGGCGTCACTTCCGGGGTCCGGCACCAGGGTCCGGCAACCTAGAGGTGTAGGGGAACATACACTACTACTAAGGGAGATTACTCCAAAAAACTTTTACAAAATGTATTTCTTATTTTCACGTGATTCTTGTATTTTAAAGTCTCTTCCGAACACTACAGCATATTAAAATTTCCCCCCAAATCTAAGATGTTTTAATCTTCGATCGTATGACCCTGTGTGACGTTACCACAGAGTACGGCTATAACAGTTGTAAATTTTCGAGGACAGAACGACACTTTTGGATATGTTTTTTTTGTGGGAATTATATTCCTTAATTTTAAAAAAGGTAAAGCCCAAAATGAGGCTAAAAATAAAAGGAATAGATAAAAATGTAAAATTTACATCGCTGGCATCGGGTGCTTGAAACTGAAATCATACAACTGCACATGACTAAAAATAGGTGTGGTAAGTTATATAACTATATCCTATATAAATATGGCGCAAGTTGATTCAAGAATGTTGGGCTTTTAATGAAGATTGTAGAAAATAGGCGAAACTTTAAAATGACGTAAAACGTCAAATAGCGCTAAATCTATAAATAAAAAAACAGCTATCTCCTATTTTTAGTTTGTGGCTCTACGACATAATAAAATTTAAATAAAAAATCTGATGCATTTTAATTGTTTACCCTATGCCCCTCTGTGCCGTCACCCCATAATTAAACCACACTGTTGGAATTTACTAGGACAGCACGCGATCTTCAGATATGTTTTTCGTGGAAATTATATTCCCACAATTTCAAAAGCTAAGGCTTAAAATGAGATTGGAAATAAGAGGTATAGAAAGAAAATCATGAAATAGTCATCGCAGGCATCGGTTGCCCCATATTGAAATGAAAAAAATAAAGGAGCACATCTGAAAATGACCAGAAGTGTTTGTGGAGAGTTTCATATCTGAATTCGCTATAAATAATACGCAACTCGACCCACGAATGTTGGACTTTTAATGAAGAATGTAGAAAATGGGCTAAACTTCAAAGTGACGTTCAAACGTCAAACGTCAAAATGGCTTTAAATCGGAAGACAAGAAACAGCTGTCTTCTAAATATTCGAGCTCTACAAAATACTAAAAATTTAAAACAATCGCACGCATTTCAATTTTTTAACCTATATCCCTCCCCTATGACGTCACCTCGAGTTCGGCCATAAGAGTCGGAGATGTCTAAGGATGGCACCTAATTTTCAGATGTGGCTTTATTGGAGACCATATTTCAAGAATTTGCAAGGCAAGGGCCTGGTAGAGGAGTTGATATTAAAATATTAAGAACAAATATTAAACTGAAAATTGTTTTGGATAAAGGTCGAAAATAAAAAATTGGGCGCCGCAACACCTCAGTCCAGTTTCTCATTAATACTTTTGCCAACATGTATGACTGTAGGTCTACAATTTGTGGAAACGAAAGGGCGAATAAGGAGAACAGATAACAATTCCCAATAAGTCATTCGAACTTCGGTGAATGACTTAACCAGCTTATTTTGGAATTCCAAGCTAATTTCTCGAAGTCATCCAACGAACACGCCCGCCCACGCGTAGGCCCAGCTACGAGGAGGAGGTGTATGCCTCATTTTAACGTACTAAGCCGTTGGATAGCGTGTCGCACGTCTCTTCCTGTCACTTGAAAGTCACGTGTAACTCATGTCGCAATAACAGTACCGTCTGTTAACAATAAACTGTTGCTAAACGTCGGGAAGCAGTTTCTTAAAATTTTCAGACTGATTTTTCGGAAATCTGCTGAACATTATGGTAGCATTCTGAGCCCCTGAAAACGTTTTTTAACCTCTAAAAAGCATCGTATTTCTAACAAATACGTAATGAATGATTAAACTCTGAGGTGACGTAAAATGGTGTAAATTTAAAAACTAAAAAACAGCCAATTCATAGCTTCACAACATACTAAAATTAAAAAAAAACGATGCATGTAAATTGTTGACCTTATGGACCTCTATGACGTCACCTCAGCATTCGGGTATGCCGGTTATGTATTTCACAGTGCGGCACCACATTTCAGATATGTTTTTACGGAGATTATATTCTCGTTCCCGAAAATTAGAAAGGCTAAGGCTCAAAATGAAAATGAAAATAAAAGGTACTCAAAGAAAACCTAAAATTGGTATCGCTGGCATCGGGTGCGTAAATTTGAACTTTATATGTGTTATGTGCACATTATGCTTCTACAGAAACTTTTATCACGATAAGAGTCATTTTTTTTGGAGGGGGTAGGGGTGGGGGTGGGGACGTATAGTTGCGAGTAGCGCCTGCACGAGGAGTAGCTATACCTTCCCAAAACGAGTCGAGTCGCGATAAAAGATTGTATGTAAGCGCAATGAGCACATAACACATTTATCTACCCTTCAATCAAAACAAACGATAACCATGACTTCTCAAAAATAATTAACAAAGGAAAAGCCACACCCAACTAATCAAAACAATAGATCTCCATTTTCAATTTTCTCAACCCGAAGGCACGTAAAGAAATTCTTTCAGCATGAATGAAATTGTGCATTGTGAAGAAAAATAACCAAACTCGGCCCAAGTATGTTTTTCCGTCAAACGATGTTACTTCCAACAAAATTCAATTCATTTCATTGGTGGTGTTTCATTGGTTTGCGAAAAGAACTAGGGAATTAATGTTTTGTAGTGCGCTAGAATCGCTTTAAATACACGACGTCACTTTTTAGAAGCGATCAAATCACCAAGCGATTGACGTTACGTTTCAGATTCATCTCCCAAAACCTTTCAATGTTTGTGATTCACCTTCATCTTTTTTGTTTTGGTATATTGCATGATGGAGTGTTTATGTAATGGATCGTGCAATTCCTCGCAACGTGGAATGTATGTTGAGGCAAACGTGATGCATCATTCTTTGCAGCATTATAAGGTTTTGAAGGAGATGGCTTGTAGTTGCCAGTATCACTGAAATAGTGTGTCAGGCGCGCACGTGCGATCGTTTCTCGAGACCTCTTGTAACTTTTATCGCTACTGCAATAATGATAGAAAATCTTTTATAGCCGAATTTTTATCGCTACTGATATTGTTGTTTGCGATTTCGTTTTATGGTAAATCGTAGATAACAAATCAAATATAATTGAACAATTTCGAATGACCAGAAACCAGTGTATGGCATTCCGTAGCTGTATCGTTTACAAATGCTGAGCTTCATGAATCAGAAGACAGAATTGTTAATGAAATATTTCAAAATGGGCTAAACACTGAAGTTGGCGTAAATTTAAATATGGTGGTGGAAAGTAAGCTTTTACTCAGTTGATTTCGAACGTGAGTAGCATGGGAATGAGAGTTCTACACCACTTTTTCAAAACAAATGTACAAGTACACGTACATGTACGTGTACTCCCATAGAGATTCAGTGTTAAATCGTGTACAGAGAGTAAAACAGTTGTTTTTACATGATGGTCCAGAACTCTCAATTGTTTTTTGACCGCTCGGATCGCATCTTAGACCGTTCATACAGGCGTTGACGAACGAGTGCGAATTCGACACATCTCTCGGAAGGAAAAAAATGCCATTCAAATTGCTTCGTATGTTTAAATGACATAGATATAAAACTTCACACTCTGTTTTCGGGTTATTTGTTATCCTGTAAATTTATTTTTTCATTTTAATGGCCTGCACACGACGCCAGCGATGCAAATTTTACCTTTTTTCTATACCTTTTATTTTGAACCTCACTCTGAGCCTCAGTCTTTCTACTTTTCGGTAATATAATCAAGTCAAAAATAATATCTAAAAATGTGCTTACGTCCTAGTAAATTCTCAATTATTACACCCGAATGCTCAGTTGACGTCATAGAGGGTGATATGATCAAAAATGAAAATGCGTCGGATCTTTTTCGGAAATGTGAGTGTGTTGTAGAGATAAAATATTCTCGATTTGCTGCCATTTTGACGTTTTCGTGTCTCTTCAATGTTTAGCCTATTTTTGAAATATTTCATTAACAACTCTTTATTACTTTCCAAAGTGATTTACTGGGATTTCCAGGTTTGATTATAAACGATAACTTCACAAATGAATTATGAAATTAACAATTATGTCATGTATCCGTGCACGGAAACCAAGACGCTATGCTGTGGATGTATTGGGGACTCCATTGTTTTTTTTAACCCTTTAACTAAAATGAAAAGCAAACGACACTTGCAAAAAAAATTCTTGAATGACTATTACTTTCATTTTTCGCCTCAAAAACATTGGTTATGACCCCTCGTTGAAACGAGCTCGAGGAGCTCGTTCCACTGAGGGGTCATAACCTATGTTTTAGAGACAAAAAATTTAAAAAATAATGAAAATTAAGTGGCGTGTTTAGAGAACAGCGCTGGCCGTTTTTAAACATTACGTCAGGTAAAGGGTTAAATAATATAATTATCGTTAATAATGAAAAGTAATAAACAGAGTAACCGCTTGACTGGACTGGTTACGTGAAATAATTCATTCGAGATGAGGGACTATATTGTAAAACACTCGTTCGCATTCGCGCACTCGTGTTTGTAAACGCTCTTCACCTCTCGTGAATTATTTCACGTAACCAGGCCAGTCAAGCAATTACTCTTTTTATCACGTTGGTAGCATAGGAATGAGTGTTCTAGACAACTTTGTCAAAAACAATGTACAAGTACACGTACATGTACGTGTACCCCTATAGAGATTCAGTGTTAAATCATGTACAGAGTGCAAACAAGTTTTTTTCACATGATGGTCCGGAACTCTCAATTGTTTTTTGACCACTCGGATCGCATCTTAGACCGTTCAAACAGCCGTTGGTGAACGAGTGCGAATTCGAAACATCGCTCGGAAGGAAAAATGTACGAAATTCGAAGAAACATGAACCTAAAAAAATTTTCTCAACGTTCTCATCATGGATCAGACCTTCAATTTATCGTTGGTGAACGCCGGCAAAAAATGCTTTGAGACTTCTAGACCAGCATAAAAATGCGTTTTGAGAGTTCTGAACCACCCAACGTTGGCGATCGCGTTCCAGACGGTCGAGGGTGCGATCCGATCGGTAAAAAAACGATTGAGAGTTCTAGACGAGGAAAAATTGATCTGAAAACGTTTTCTCTACGTTCGCCAACGGTGTAAAGTGGGTTAAAGTGAAGTTATCCATCAAAGGATTTTCCAAACTCGACAGAAAAAAACCCTTGAGTTTGGAAAAATAGAACCGATGGAAATTGTCTCTCCACGTTTACCATCGCAGTGGTGCGATCGATCACTGAGGAAATCATTGGAGGGAACAGACAAAAACGTGAAATCCTTACTAAATGTTTCATTCTTGTTCTCGGTGTGAATGAATGGTTTTTCATTCAATAAAATCAAATGGTGAAATTGCGTTCCACTTAGATAGGTTTAAGAGGTAAATTAAGTTTTAATTGACTACTATGTAGTCGTCTCGGTTCGAGAGACATGAAATAAACACCTTTTGACGAGACACACTTCCTATGTTTTCTCCACAGCGAGAAATAATCGCTGATGAAAATCTTTAAACATCTGAGGAGTAATGTATTTTAGAATGACTTTGAAGTGTGAAGTTAAGTTTTTAAATTGAAAACTATATCGTTACTTCAAACAGCATTTTATAGATGATGTGAAAATTCTGTTTTAAACTATTTTTACGAATGAAAAATGAACCAGTTTTTCTCCCATGGTGTGAATAATCGGTGATGTGATCTTTAACACGTTCGAGGGCAAACGCATTTATCAAGGTTTCATTTGTAAAATGTTTTTCCCTCAACTGGTTTTAGTTATATATATTAAAGACAGAAGATTTTAAGATTTTACTTACTTAAAAACATAAAAATAACTACATTTAATTTTGAGAATAATAAAATAACCGACGTTACCATAATCTAAAAAGGAAATATTAATAAGTTAGAGAACAAAATTGTTTTTACACATCAAAGATTAAAAGCGAAGAGATGAACTCCTCGACGAATATGAACGAGTCAAGAAAAGCATTCGATACGCCGACAGAAGCAGATGACTGGGAGAGATAGAATTAAGACGAGAGACCACCAAACTATTTAAACCCGTGACGGAGGTTCAGGAACGAAGCAAGAAGGAGATCATTGAAGAACTGAGACCTATAAAAGAGACTTCTTTGAGAACGGGTTCGTTGCCTGGTAGTTTTACAAGGGAGTTTTCCTTTCAAAGATCACCACCGGATTGAGTTCCCATGAGAATCGAAACCGATGTGAGCGAGAGCGATGATGCAGCTTCGACTATCACCACTGATAGCATCGCTTCGTCCGAGGATGGTGGTAAGAGAGATCTGTTGTACGAATTTACAGGGATTCTAGCGGTAGGACTTTCGTGGGCAACACTGAAGTGCGAGAGGATGATGATATTTTAATCGTCGGTTCGAATAGGTATGAATTAACTCCTGGACTGCACAAATTGCTCCTTTTTGACAAGCCTGGAGATTACACAGATCAGGATTTTGACAATTACGGCAACATTCTGGTTCAGACCCACGCCATGTAGAGAAATAACGATGCCAGAGAAACGAGACCTAAGGCTAACAGAGGTTACAAGTGGATGAAGATGGTGAAACCCATATGGGATATGAATAAGAAATTCATCGAATCGGTGACTGGAAAAGGAGTGAGAACCACTTTTCTTCTAAGCGATTCTGATGCTCTGTCTGAGAGATTGAAATTGTTGATGGCTAGTCAGTGCACTGGTAATACTGGAGTGGATAATGAAATAGTGAGCATATGTGACGAATTGTTGAGGCATAAGGTCTTGAATAGACGAGATTATAAAAGGCTGATGAACGAATTGAAGGATTGATATATATATAATAAGTAGAGAGAACAAACAAAAAATAGATAAATAAAAAACAGTAAATCTACACTAGAAATAATAAAAGTATTTAAACAACAAACGATTAACGAGCGAAAAAAAACAAAATATATATTATAAAATAAAAATATGTTGGTGATAAAGAACAGGGGATACGTTATAACTTACGTTCAAGGCGGTTCTGGCATCGTTGATTCTATAATGCGAGCGTTCCCGAGCAATACAGGTAGAAAACTTGCATCAGCTGCGTTTGAGGTTGGTGAGAAGATGGCTTTGGAGGCTGGTAAGAAAGCTACTTCCGAAGCTAGTGGTAGGATCGCTTCTGTGGCTGGCAAGAGGGCAGCCGACGCGTTGATCGACAAGTTGGTCAGTCCGCCGGTGAAATGAGCTACATTCGAGAGAACGCCGAAAGTTGGAAAGATTTTAAGGATGCTGTGGTACCCATACAAGATTAAGCCAAAATGACGAATGGATCTGGATTGAAGAGAACTCACGACGGTGTAAATATAAATAAATAATAATATTTATAAAACTGAGTTTGAAAAAAAACCATAAAAATTGTGTTTGAAAATCTAAAAAATAAAAAAAAAATAAAAAAAAAGATGAACATCAAAGATATGTCTTGGAACGACGCTGCGACCAAGAGGTCAAATAACGAGTTCTTTCCCAAAAGCATAAGAGGGTTAATAGTGGGAAAATCGAATTGCGGAAAGACCAATCTGTTGATGAATCTGTTGTCGCAACCCGACTGGTTGGATTTCAACAGATTGTTCGTGTTTGGCAAGAGCTTGTTTCAACCTGAACACAGATTGCTTCGAGAGTGCATGGATCATAGATTGCCCAAGAACGTCATAGCCAGAATTTTTAACAGTAGGGAGGAATTCAACAAAAGTGAAGCTTCTCTTTCGACCATTTTGGATGGTGCGGCGATGGAATTGATGAAGAGAAATGCGTCTTCGAACGTCGAGTGTCGATTTTATGAGAACGCTAGCGATGTTCTGGATCCTAGAAAATTGAAACCGGAAGATAGCAGTCTCATGATTTTCGACAATCTGCTATTGGAGAGACAGAACCGACGTGACTCGTATCACGTTAGGGGTCGTCACAGCAATGTGGACCGTTTCTAACTGTCTCAGAATTATTTTTGACTGCCCAGACAGACGATAAGGGAGAACGCTAATTTCCTGTGTCTCTTTCACCAGGATCTCAAGAATCTCAATCACATCTACGGAGATCACGTCGCAAACGGCATGAGCGTAGCAGAATTCAGGAGATTCTGCAAGAGGGTTTGGGATGGAGGACTTTACAATTTTGTCTTGATCGATTTGACTAGCGAATTTAATCGCAGAAAATATCGGAGCAGATTCGACAAGTTTTATGTTTCTGATTATAATAAAATAGAGAGCGAAAACAAAATTTAGAAAATAATAAATCATCATTAATTTAGTTTTGAAAAAATAATTAAAAATATAATGTTTGAACAAGGAGAATTGTTTGAACGGATATCCGAGAATACGGCTGCAAAACAATCCATTCAAATCGTGGTGAGTGGCGATTCGACTCGATTCATGACGAAATGCAAACCTTCCATCAAATTGAATAGAGAGAAAAGATACGAGATGGTGTTGGTGAATCTGGAAACTTATTATTCCTTTCCCAACGTCACCAAAAAGAATAACTTGTTCAAGTATTTCGACGGAGTGGATTGGTTGGAGATTCGAATTCCTAAAGGAAGTTACGACATAGACCATTTGAACAATTACATTCAGACGCGAATGGAGATGGATAGAAAGGGAAGCAACAAGATCAGACTCGCTCCCAACCCTAATACCCTACAGAAGATGTTGGATTTGGAAGATAATTTTCGAGTGGATTTCAACACGGCCGATTCTATAGGCCAGATGCTGGGATTTGATTGAAAGATGTATTGAGGCTATGCAGCATCTGAAAATACGGTTGACATTCTCGCAGTCAATAGCATTCTGGTGAACACGGACATGATTGCTGGAAGCTACGTGAATGGTAGCACTCAACCGACGATCTATTCCTTCTTTCCAAACGTTTCGCTGGGTTATAAAATCATGGAACGACCTCGAAATTTAGTTTATCTACCGTGATTTTAGACACATTGTATAGTCTCAAAACCACGTTGACGGATCAAAATGGTGAACTGTCAGATCTTCGTGGAGAGAGGGTGAGGATACAATTTCATATAAGAGAAATATAAAAAAGCAACAAAAAAAAATATTGTGTATATATATAAAATAAACGCAATATTAATTTACAAAAATTATTTAATATATATAATTATCATTAAAACAAAAAAACAATTGAACAAAATATATTTAAAAAAAAAAGAAATATGACTGAATACGTGGTTAAAAACATGAACATATCCAAAGGACAGAGGGAGAAACTTGAGAGAGTGTTCAATCGAGGCAAGTCGGTGAGATTCAAATTCACTTACAAAGATCTGACGAGTTACGGTAACGATCCAGTTGCCTGGACCAGAACTCAAATCAAAAGGATGGAGAAAGCGATTCGTGACAGAAGATGGTTGAGGGTGAGATTGAGTCCCGCTCAATTGAAATACAATTTGAGAATGAAAGTCGGTTTCCTACCGCTATTGGCAGGAATCACTGCAAAAGCATTGCACTTTGCCTTAAAAGCATTGCCCTTTCTCGGGCAGACTCTCAGCGTGGGAGCTCTCTCGGGACTCGCGAGTTTGGCAGTTGAAAAATTAATGGGTGGCAGCAGACTGTTTTTGAAGAAGGGAGGAGCCGTGTGTCGCATCCACGTAGACGACAATGGTGAAGGATTGTATCTAGAACCCGCTAGAGGTGGCAACTCTTTCAGTGGAAACGGTCTCTATCTGAAGAGTGGACGGAACATTGAGCGACTCGGTAAGGGTTTGCTGTTTGGTGAGAATTCGCCATTTAAGAATATACCAATTTTGAGTATGTTATTATAATGTAAAAATTATATAATTATATAAAATATAAAAATATAAATTATAGAAAGTATAAAAAAAAATAATATAAAAAATGGATAAAAAGGTAGACTTTTTTTTGGAATGATAATGATGAATATCACGGGATAGAATGGGAAAAAGATGTGGAAAAACAATTGGATGCTAATGATGGATATCTTAGGAAAGAACTGAAAAAAGATTTTAAAAAAGATTGGGATAGATGGTGGAAATTAAAAGGAAGAAGAAGAATGAGGTGTTTTTCACCACCTCCACTACCTTCTGAAGAGAATGTTAATGATGTGAGTCTTGCCAAGAGATGCACCACATTCGATCATAATTATGATAGAGAGAAACAAATGTGTTGTTATAAAAAACGTAATATATCAAAAAAAAAGAAAAGAATAATCAATGCTGAAATTTGAGATAAAAGGAGACGTTATTATGATATATATGGGCGATAGTGAAGATGAAGAAGAAGAAGAAAAAGAAGAAGGAGGAGGAAAACAAAAAAAGTAATGAGATCTAGAAATGTTCAACCTCTGTAGATCTCATTACTTTTTTCCCCCTTTCTTCTTCACTAAAAATCAGTCTCTCTATTGCTTTTATATTTCCAAGTCCGTTATTAGCATGCTGACTGTTGTGTCTTCTACTTTTTCGCAAACGTGTTGAATGTTTATCTTTACTTTTGAGAGTTTTTTTACTCACCACCCGATGCATTCACGAGTTTCAGAGAGGTTTTTGGATATATGTAACTTGTCGAACTCTCTGTCTTCAGAGACGATGATATTCTGTAGATCGCTGTTGTACTCATAAAACAAATCGAGCATGGCTTCATCCAATTTCAAAGGCATGCTATATTTGTTGAATTTGTGCTGTAAGCCCTTTGTCTCGACCTCGTCCAATTCGATGGCTTTGTGTCGTTGTAATCTGTAGATTTTACAACTGAGTTTCTTACACCTTTCGACTCATTTCAATTTCAATTTGCATCTTTTAGGAGTTGTTGTCATGATAAATTATTTGGTTTTTTTTTGTTTTATGAATTATTGCAAATAATATATATTTTTTGAATTTTGTGTTTAAATAATAATTTGTTAAAAAAGTTTTTTTTTTCTCTCTCTATATATATACAAAAAAGTTTTTAATTTTAATTTTCTTTAATGTGAAATTTTTTTTTTGTAAAAGTGGTTTTTTCTCTTTATATATAAATAAAAAGTTTAAATTTTAACGTCCTTTTTTCTCATATTAATTAAATTTTTTCTCACGTTAAGGAACATAAAAAAATCGATTAATTTGATCCAAAAAATTTTTTGAGGGAATTAAAACATATACATAAAAACTATTTTAAAACTTTTTAACAAATTATTATTTAAATACAAAATTATACATAAAGACTATTTTAAAATTTTTTAACAAATTATTATTTAAATACAAAATTAAAAAAAAAATATTGTTACAGATGAAGCAAACAAATAAAAAAATGGAAAATTTAGATGAGTATACCGTACCTCAGTTAAATGAGATTTGTAACAAATTAAAAATTCCAAATTTCAGAAATCCTAGAAAACCAAATCCAAAAAAATTAAAGTCATACAGGGGTATCGTTCATGAGGCAATGAAAAGCAATGGAAAGAAAAAATCGAAAGATCGACAGTGAACAAACTTAAAAAGATTCAAATTGCGAAACAAAATAAGCTGATTGTAACACCTGACAATAGAAAATGAAATGCGGAGTGGGATAAAAAACTTAGAGAGACATACTTGAGGAGTTATGTAGTTGGCTTGATGAAAAGGCAAACGAAATGCCGATAGCAACTACATCAAAAAATGTTCCGGTTGCAAAAAATGGGAAGAAAAAGGTGGCAAAGGGAATTGAAATGTCGATGTCAAAAAAAAAAAAACGTTCCAGTTGCGAAAAATTAGAAGACGACCAAACGAAAAGCCATCGAAGAACAGCAAGTTTCAAAAGAAAATAAAAAAAAAACGAAAACCAGTGATGCGGTTCAGAATCTAGACAAAAACATATATTGAACAAAATTCGATGAGCAATCGACAAAGGGAAAGGAGAAGAATATATAGGATGAATCATCACGAAAGCATTCCAATTGAATCCCGTAGAATGGGAGAGTGTGATCAAAGGCATTTTTAAAACTTTCAACGTGGTTCCCTCATTCAAGAAAGTCGATCCGAAATTGTTCATGGAACAGGTGAAGAAAAAAGTATTGAATTTGTTTTGTGAACACGTGGACATGGGACTAAAAATTAAGATGATACTCCATTGCGTGATGGATAAAATCGACATGAATTCCGGCAAGTGCATCGTGAGAGATGCATATTTCAGATCTAACATTGAACCCGTATTTCGAGGTTCAGATTTATCGGACGTTTTCGAAACGATGAAAGACCAAATGTTGACGTCTCTCTCGCGAATTATCAACATGAAGGTAGTAATTGGATGTTTGAAGAGGTGTTGAATCTCGAAATTCATCTAACTAAAAACGATTCGTTGAAAGCGTCTTCCTACGTGGAATTACCATATTTCTTAGCTAAAAAAAGGTGTGATCAACGTGAGAAATAAAGATGATCAGTGTTTTAAATGAGCAGTCACCTCCGCTTTATACCACGTCAAAATGGAGTCCGATAGAGTTTCTCATTACGAGGAGAGTTGTAAAAATCTTGATTGGACCAGAGTGATTTTTCCAACGCCATTGAAAGACATTGAATGTTTTGAGGTTCAAAATCCCACCGTAGCAGTGTATGTCTTGGGATACGAAGAGGAAAAATGAATGATCTATCCTCTCAGACAGACTTTGTATCTCAGAAGAGAAAAAAACAATTATTTTATTATTGATTGTGAATGGTGACAAGCGTCATTATTGTTGGGTTACAAATCCTTGCTGATTACTGTCGAGCCAGAGTAGTAAACATGATGGTGAGATATATTTATGTTGAAACTGCATGAACGCGTTTCACAACGAAAAATCGTTAGCGAAACATCAGAAATATTGCAACAAAAACCAAGGTGTCACCGTCGAAATGCCTAAACCCAACACCATCATGAACTTTCGCAATCACAATAGAAGATTAAAAGTACCATTCGTCGTGTACGCCGATTTCAAATGCTTCACCGTGAAAATGAGCTCCTGCCAACCCGACACTCTTCGAAGTTACGTCGAAAGATATCAAAAATACACGCTTTCGGGCTATTGCATTTACGTGAAATGCACTTTTGGCTCTCAACACGACATGGGTACCTTCACCTGCACGAAAAGGTGCAAAGACGTTGACGTGGCTCAAAAATTTGTGGAAGAGTTAGAATCGAAAATTCAAATTTTATACAACAAATTCAAAACTCTTGTGAAAATGATCATCATGCGAGAGCAGCAGGACGAAAATAACAGAGCCATCGAACGTCACATATGCAGACAATCGTTTGATGAGAATTTGGAGGAAAATAAGAAGGTTAGAGACCACGATCATTACACAGGTCTGTATCATGTTCCGGCTCACAGCAAGTGTAATTTAATATATGGAGACGCCACTTTCTATCTGGTGATATTTCACCATCTCTCGGGTTACCACAGTCATCTGTTCATGAAAAATCTCGGCACCACCCATGAAGAATTACATTGCATCGCGAAAAGTTAAGAAAGATACATTACCTTCATGAAATGGAAGGTCAAGTAGAAGAAAAGAGTAATTGACGGAGTGACGTTAGAAGAAAATGAAATCCATTCACAGAGGCAGACGATTCATCGACAGTTTTAAATACATGTCGACCGCTCTGGAAAAATTAGTCGATAACATGAGCAAGGATAAATTTAAAATCACGAGCAAACACTTCCGAGAAAGAGTAGATGTCATGTTGAGGAAAGGAGTCTATCCTTATGATTACATGAACAATCTAAAGAGATTCAACGACACCGTGCTACCTTCGAAAGAAGATTTTTATTCAAAATTATATGAATCCGATATTTCCGCCGAGAATTACGAACACGCCAAAAACGTGTGGAAATCATTCGATATGAAAACCATGAGAGATTATCACAATCTCTATCGGAAGACCGACGTTCTGCTCCTGACAGACATGTTCCAAAATTTTCAAGACGTCTGTCATCGAAATTACGATCTGGATCCGGCTTGGTATTTAACTGCACCCGGTCTGGCATGGGACGCTCTGTTGAAGACCACTGAAGTCCAATTGGAATTATTATCTGACGTGGACATGTTGCTCATGTTTGAAAAGGCTGCAAGAGGTGGCATCTCGATGATCTCCCACAGATATTCTGAAGCCAACAATCCTACATGACAGAAGGTTTTGACTTGGAACGACTGAATAAATACATACAGTATTGGGACGCTAAAAATCTGTATGGTTGGGCCATGAGTCGTCCTTTACTGATTGGAAATTTTGAATGGGTGATGGAACCGGAAGAAATGCAAAAATGGAGAGACTATCCTTGCATTTTAGAAGTCGATTTTAACTATCCAGAAGAGTTGCACAATCTACACAACGATTATCCGCTGGCTCCCGAACGAATGGAACCAATCGAAGGAGACGACGAAAAACTCATTCCCAATTTATTTAACAAATGTAAGTACGTTGTCTACAGCGAGAATGTGAAACAATACATCGATCACGGGATGAAATTAGTCAACATACATCGCGTCATTCAATTTGACGAAGAGCCTTGGATGACAAAATGCTTCGATCTCAACACGAATCTCAGAATTCGAGCCGAGAACGATTTCAAAAAAGATTTCTTCAAACTCATGAACAACTGCGTGCACAGTAAATCAAAGGAAAACATCAGGAAGAGGACCGACATTCGACTCGTCACGTCTGAGAAAAGAGCTAAACAGTTAGTGGCGAAACCCAATTACAAACACCAAATCATATTCACTGAAAATCTAGTGGCCATTCACATGCAAAAGACGCACATGAAGTTTGACAAACCCTATTATCTCAGACCGATCATCTTAGATATCAGCAAGCGATTGATGTACGAATTTCACTACGATTAAGTCAAACGGAAATTTGGTGAGAAAGCTAAACTACTGTTCACTGACATGGACAGTTTCGTTTATGAGATAGAGATGAAAGACGTCTTCCGAGATATATTTCCAGACGTGACTGCTTTGGTTCGACACAAGCAATTATCCCGTTGATCATCCGTCCAACTCATTCAATCGAACGACAACAAGAAAGTGTTAGGTAAATTTAAGGACGAGAGTGGCGGTAAACAAATCGTCGAATTCGTAGGTTTGAGACCTAAACTGTATGCTTATCACCTAGAAGGTGAAGAGATCAAGAAGTGTAAATGGGTTAAAGCATGCATGGTGAAGAAAAACATCTCTTTTAGAGAGTATAAAGATTGTCTGTTTGGAAGTGGTCTGGTGTACAAGACTATGAAATCGATTCGAATCGACAATCACGACGTGTATACCGAAATTTTCAACAAGATTTCACTAATGGCAGATGATGATAAGAGATTCATGTTGGACGATAAAATAAGCACTTTGACACTCGGACATTGGACTTTGGATATGATTAAGGATGATAGGATTCTAGAAAATCAAGAGGAATTAGACAGATTCAAGATTATGGAAGTTGATAGAGACATCAAGAGAGTTAGTTTAAAAAAAGAAAAAGAAAAAAAAAAAAAAATAAAGTCATTTTAGTGAATTATAATAAATTAAATAAAAAAAAATATACACATTTATGAATTTATGAATAAGAAAATACAGATATCCGTAGAAGGTGTTGTCTTACCTAACGAACCCCTATCCAACATCGATCTGTCGAATGCGGCGAAAAATTTGAAAATCAAAGATTTTCTAGGCATGTTTTCCAGAGATGCCTTGCCGAAGAGAAGACCTCGACAATCGGAATGCGTGATTTTAAATATGGACGATTTATCGGGTGAAGGCATTCACTGGGTGGCATGGTTCAAGAATGGGAAGAAGAAGAATTATTATTTTGACAGCTATGGAATCTCACTGCCGAAAGAAATAAAAAACTATTTCAACAAGTCGATGGTTTGTTACAACACGGAATGAGTGCAACCGCCAGATCAAGTGTTTTGCGTTCACCTGTGTCTCTACGTTCTCAAGAGATGGTCGGAAGGAGATCGGTTTCAAGACATTCTCAACGATTTACATTTTTTATAGTATATGTATAAAGGTAAAAAAATTATTTAAAGAACTTAATCGAATAAAACCAAAAAAATAAAAATAAGTGAAATAATTCATGTTTAAAAACTGCGTTGAAATATATTTTTTAAAACAAAAAACCTCAAAACAACATGCCAGTCGATAAATTTGGTAGAAGTGACAACGAAAGTCGACCCAAAAAGAAGAGGAAGACGCTCAAAGTTGACAATGGTTACGATGTTGCCAACTTGGACGAACGTTACGTTCGGAGATACGAACCTCGAGAGGAACCTTTGAACATGAACAATAAGAAGCTCTACAATCTTCCCGAGCCGATAGATCTCACAGATGCGGCAACTAAAAAATACATCGACAGGGGGAACGCGGATTTCGAACGAATCATGCTAGATAATTACATGGATAAAGCCATGATCGACGATCTCGATCTGAAATCAAAACGTTTGGTGAACGTCGTGAATCCCATAGATTCCACAACCAAGAAATATACGCGGACGACTCTCATGCACGATTCAGCGAACATCTGAGAAGTAGATACGTTCAGAAAACGATGCAATCGAAACTGAATGCCAATTCTAATGAGATAACAAATGTGGCCACTCCCACGAATCCCAAGGACATTGCGACCAAACACAACGTAGATCTGGAGCAGAGAAAGTCTGACAGACGAGAAATGAAATCGGATCTGAATGCAGGATTCAACAAGATATTGAATCTGTCGAAGATCAATGATGCGGACGCAGACTCCACTGCGGTCAACAAGGGGTACGTGGATTCCACCGAGATATGATCACAAGAATACGTAGAATCGCAAGTGGACGATCTCTACCTGAATAAACAATCTGGCAGAACCATGGAGGGTGGCATCAACATGAACGGTCAGAATTTATTCGGTCTTGATCACGATCCTGAATTCGATTCCAGTGCAGTCAGCAGGAAGAACATGGATGACAACTCAGCCTGGAGAAAGGGTGACATCATGGAAGGATAACTAGACATGGGCGGACACGCGCTCACGAATTTTCCGGATCCCGTGCACATGTCAGACACCTGCACCCTGATTTCGGTGGTGAAGAAAGTCAAATACGCTAGGCAATTGATCACCGTGTGGGCTGAGGAGAGCAGCACGTTAGAGGAGGGAAAGGCCAAGTGGTCTTTCGAAAACGGAGGTAGCGGATCGCAATACGGTCAGGTGGGATATCCCATGCCGTTGGGAGGCGAAATCATTCGAATGAGTCTGGCGTCCACGGATTTGAATAACAGAGCAGTCGTCAATCTCATGGTGAATGGAGTAGAGAGCAATAAGAGATACAGCGTCAAAAAGACCGAGATCAACACTCGAATGTTAGCGCATTCGGCATGGCTCTCAAACTGAATGCCAGAGACAGGATTAATTTCATTACGAAAACCAATAATCTCGAAGCCGTCACTTCCGTGGTGAGCCTACTGATTGAACTAGATTCTCTGAACAAACAGTGAACGCGTGGAAATAATTAATTAAAAAATAATGAGTGATTATTAAAAACAAAAAATAAAAAAATAAAAAGTAATGAGATTTAGAAAGATGTTCATTCTCTCTAGATCTCATTACTTTTTTTTGTTTGTTTTGTTTTCATGCATTATTTCTCATAATGTTTCATCTCGTGAAATTGGATCACCTATCTCGAAACACACATCGACATCTATTTTGGCATTTCGGAGAGCTTTTATAAATTCTCGAAAAGCAGTTGGTCCTCTATACGTCAACGTGTGTAAAAGTTTTCTGGTCTTATCTTCTATCAAGATTTTACTTTCAATTTTGCGTCTCATATAATCACTCAATATCAAAGGTTCTGTTTTGACTAAAGTGTCTAGAATTATTGCTAGTGAATCTTGCAAAATATTTTTAATCAAACCACGTCTGTTTCTTCTCAAGTACTCTCTTTCTTTATCATTCATTTTTTTTTTAAATTATTTTTTTTTTCAATTTTATTTATATATTCTTTTTTTCTTTCTTTTTTCTTTTCTTCACAGACATCTCTCATCGAATGATCAACATCTTATTTCCATCCGATTCAAATTGTAACTCTCTATCCGACAGGACCAGGGTGAAGGCTTGGGGTTTTTTTGGCATTTTTCTATCAAATTGCATCTTAATCTGAATGTCTAAGACTCTACTCTTGAGTCGTTGTTCGCTCTCTGATGTCGAATACGAACATGGGATACATCGACTTGTATTCGCCAGGACATATATTAGGGTTGCTCATCAATTCGTCCAGACCGTGATAGTTCTTTCTAAAATCCGCGGCATCACCGTAGAGTCTGCAAAAATTGTTCTTGTCGAATGCCCCATTGTAATTGATTGTTGGATATCTCGTGGCATTCAGAAACACTTGCATGTTTCTCAAATTGCAGTGATCAAACAGCGACGCATTCTTTTCTTGAGACCCGTCCTTATCGGTCTGAAATGCATCCATGATGAAACGTGGTCTCTCGGAAGCAGATTTCACAGTCAATCTCCAATCGAAGTGTTTCGTGGAGAGAGGAATGCTAGCCATGTCACACTGTCTCATTCTAAATCCCACAGGTAATTTATCTTGGATTCTATGATCTTGTAGAGATGTGCTTTTTCCATGATCGAAGGCTGCACGTGCAGAACGAACCACGATATCTTGTATTGAGTTAACTTAGCCGCATCGGTCGTGAGGAGTCTCACTATCGCATCGTCGTTTCCCTTTCGAATCAATGTCAGATTGTGTTTGAATCCATACATGGTCTTGTTGTAATCGTCCACGAATCCGAAAATGTTTTTCAAAGGTATCCTGAACGAAAACGTTCCTTTAGGTCTGGACGTCTTGGCGACGTAGTCGAATATCGCGGCGGCGCCGGCGTTGGCGGGGCCGATGGTGTCTTTCACCCACAACTGATTAAATCCCCTGGATTTCGAAAAATCATCCGGATACGTCAAGAGTCTGAACATCGTGGTAACCTGACCAGGATGAAACAGATTCTATCTCTTGTCCGGATAGCAAGTATTTTATATTACTGAATAGATGCATGATGCCATTATTGGCTAGAGTAACAGTGTCGTCGTCAGAGTATTCGGTCCCATCTTCCTTGGTGAGACGTCCCTGCACCACCATGTAACTCTCGCTAGGATGAACGAATAGATCTTGGGTTTCGACGTTGGTTCTTATCTCTCCCACATTGTTCACACTCATTCCGGTTATCGGTTCATATTCGTTAACCTCGTATTCTTGAATACTCTTATCTTTCACTATGCTTTGTGCGATATCTAATATATTTGCCATTTTTGAAGGTTTTTTTTTTTTTTTTATTTATTAGCTTGCTTTTTTTATCTAAAAAAATAGTTTAATTATTTTTTTTTTATTATTATCTCCTTTATATATATGTGTAAACAAGAAAATGTTAAAGAGAGTAAATAAAATTGTTTTTTTCATTATTAAAACTTCGTCTTCTGCAATTGTTGTTCGTAAAACTTTCCAATGATCTCTTCGCCATCCAAAGCTTCGATTTTGTAAGGCACCGGATCGGTGTGAAATATTCTGATTATCATGAATATTTCCGAGGTCCATCGAGGAGTGTAACCCTTTTCGAAGTGCTTCTTATAAGCGTACGTTCTCAGTCGATCGTGGACCACAAATTTAGACAGTCTAGACTTCTTCCTGATCTTAGATCTCTCGGGATATAGATTCGCATAGACCCGTTTTTTCGTTTCGAGGATCACTAGCTTCCGCGGGGGTCATCTTGATCAATCTGTGTCGCGTGTTGTTGTCATCTTTCACCATACCGTTCAGAGCGTATATTTCTTGGTCGAATTCGCCGTGAAGTACCTGTGCATCTTTTCCTCATCGTTCGATTCCAACGTTCCACGACACTGGCTTTCTCTTCGTTTTCGATCGAGTAGAGGTCAACTAATCGACGAACGTCCTTGTTGTAGAATTCCTTTCCCTTGGCCACCCACAATTTATTCGGTTTTCGAGAAGACGAGTCGAACACGCTCTTCAGAGCCTATGCGATGCAAGGTCCCGATTTATTCTTCAAAGCTCTGATCCAACCATATTTGGAAAACACGTCGACGACCATCAATAGATATTTGACGCCCTCATTCCACCTCCAAAAACGATCTCATGTCGACCAAGTCGGCGGACCAAATGTTGTCCAAACCCTTCATGAACACCCTTCTCTTTTGAAATTTACGCACGATGGGTTTGTGTAACACCTTGGCCAATTCGCTCGCCAATAATCGTTTCTTCTTCTTTTCTGAAGCGCTTTTTTTTTCGAATGCCCCATCCGAATCGGCGTTTTGCACCGATGAGATTGTCGACCAGTGAACATTCTAACTTCTCTCTCCTGGTCGGTTTCGATATGCCTCTCAATTTCGCTAGCATGTTTTAACGCAGACGTCATTGCGAGTCTTGGTGTCGGGATGTTCGGCGTAGAACAGATCATGATCATACGCGGTCACGTTCACCCTGTTCACGCGTTTGCTCCAAGATTTAGGAGTCAGATCGGCGTTGAGTCTCTTGTTCAATTTCGTTCCAGGTCCCGTGAAACTGTGACCCAGCAGATGCATTTCGAAAGGTAGACTATTGATCATTTTATTCGCGACGCCTTTGCCTCTGCTCTTTTTGGGGACGAATCGAGTCTTGATCGAACCACACACATTGCAAATTCCGTGAAGCATCTGTCTGTCCTTTTTAGTTCGTACTTCTCGAGAATTACCCATCTCGGTAACTCTCTTACGCTTTACACAATACATTTTTGAGGGTTATTTAAATTAATTTTGTAATTATTTTTTATTCTATATATAAATTTAATATTTTTTTTAAAAAATTCTGTTCTTATTATATATATATATTTTTTTTCAATCGCTGCTCTTGAGTTCTATCAACTTACCGAATTCCTCCCTTGCCTCTTTCCTCACCCTTTCCATGGGAGAATCCTTCATCTCTTCCTTAATGATCTGATGAGTCTTGATTCTCACGGCTTCTTTCATAGCATCGTAGTTCGTTTTCTCACCCAATATCATGAAGTATTCTCCGTCCGACATCCTGCCGTCTTTCAACGCCATCGGATCATTTCGCATATTGTGTCAATCTTGGAGGCGGCCAAGACGCGAATCTTTTCGTGTTTCCTAGCCTTCGGATATAATTTCCTACTCAAAAAGTTTCCGAGCGTGTCAAACAATCCGGTGGACAGAGCCACTCCTTCTATGGTTAACACGATCGGAACGCCGACTGCGGTCGACAACAATCCGATGCCGGCCGCGTGTATACTCATGGAAATCGTGATGAGTGTCATGTAGACCGCGTTGACGAATTTCACGAGACGCGAATACTTCTTCTTGAGAGAACGACAAGAATCTCTCTCTTGAGTCAGATGCAACTGAATTCTACTGATTTGATCGATGCGATACCTCTCACCTCTTTCTTTTTCTTCTAGCGACGGCGTCGTTGGCAAAACGCCGTTCAGCTTCTCATCCTCGTCGTCATCTAACGTCGGATACAATTTATTTCTGGTTCTCATTTTTTGCGTCTTTTTTTCTTTCTAAATATTAGATAAAAATTAATGTGTGTATTTATTTTTATTTTCTATTCTCCCTTATTTATATCAACAAGAAAACTTAGACGTATGCTTCCTTCAGCAATAATTTCAAGACGCATCCCCTGTCTTCTAAAGTCAGACTTCTACACGCCAAATTCAGTTCTTCCGAACCAGTGGGCTTGTCTCGCCCGCTACAGAAGACTAATCTCCTCCAAAACTTGATCACGTCGTCGATTCGAACGCATTCGAACGCTGGTTCGAAATACTTGACGACCATATCTTCCCTTTCCATCGTCAGACACGAATGATCCTCGTGATCGAAGTCTAGATGATCCCGACACCCGACGCATCCTTCTAACAAGAGGCTACCTAGTTGTTCGTTCACGCAGAATGCGTAGGCTCTCATCAGCATGTTTAAAAGAAACTTTGCTCTAATAATCTGGGAAGCGTTCATGATTTACGTATTTTTATTATCTATTTGATTCGATATTTATTTTTTTAAATAACTATTTATTTATATATTTTGTTTCTCCTATATATATCAATCACTTTTTTTTATTTGCTCTTGTGAATCTCGTGATTCGATTACGATTCACCTCACAAAACTCGCGAGGATTTCACATTTTCGTCAGTTCCCTCCAATGATTTCCTCAGCGATCGATCGCACCACCGCGATGTCAAATGTGGAGAGACGATTTCCATCCGTTCTAATTTTCCAAACTCAAGGGTTTTTTTCCTGTCGAGTTTGGAAAATCCTACGATGGGTAACTTCACTTTACACCCACCTTACGCCGTTGGCGAACGTAGAGAAAACGTTTTGAGATCAATTTTTCCTGGTCAAGAACGTTTTTTACCGATCGGATCGCACCCTCGACTGTCTGGAACGCGATCGACAACGTTGGGTGGTTCAAAACTCTCAAAACGCATTTTTATGTTGGTCTAGAACTCTCAAAGCGTTTTTTGTCGGCGTTCACCAACGATGAATTGAAGGTCTGATCCCCGATGAGAACGTTGAGAAACTTTTTTTAGGTTGATGTTTTTTACAAACACGAGTGCGCGAATGCGAACGAGTGTTTTACAATATAGTCCCTCACCTCGAATGAATTATTTCACGTAACCAGTCCAGTCAAGCGGTTACTCTGTTTATTACTTTTCATTATTAACGATAATTATATTATTTAACCCTTTACCTAACGTAACGGCCAAAAACGGCCTGCGCTATTCTCTAAACTCGCCACTTAATTTTCATTATTTTTTAATTTTTTGTCTCTAAAACATAGGTTATGACCCCTCAGTGGAACGAGCTCCTCGAGCTCGTTTCAACGAGGGGCCATAACCTATGTTTTTGAGACGAAAAAATGAAAATAATAGCCATTCAAGAATTTTTTTTTGCAAGTGTCGTCTGCTTTTCATTTTAGTTAAATGGTTAAAAAAACAATGAAGTCCCCATTACACCCACGGCAAAGCGTCTTGGTTTCCGCGCACGGATACATGACATAATTGTTAATTTCATAATTCATTTGTGAAGTTATCGTTTATAATCAAACCTGGAAATCCCAGTAAATCACTTTGGAAAGTAATAAAGAGTTGTTAATGAAATATTTCAAAAATAGGCTAAACATTGAAGAGACATGAAAACGTCAAAATGGCAGCAAATCGAGAATATTTTATCTCTACAACACACTCACATTTCCGAAAAAGATCCGACGCATTTTCATTTTTGATCATATCACCCTCTATGACGTCAACTGAGCATTCGGGTGTAATAATTGAGAATTTACTAGGACTTAAGCACATTTTTAGATATTATTTTTGCCTTGATTGTATTACCGAAAAGTAGAAAGACTGAGGCTCAGAGTGAGGTTCAAAATAACAGGTATAGAAAAAAGTAAAATTTTCACCGCTGGCGTCGGGTGCAGGCCATTAAAATGAAAACAAATAAATTTGCAGCATATCAAATAACCCGAAAACAAAGTGTGAAGTTTGATAGCTGTGTCATTTAAACGTACGAAGCAATTTGAAGCAATTTCAATGGCAAAAGAGCGTTTTAATGAAAACTGTCGAAAATGGCTTCAATAATGAAATAATAGGACCAATGGTGTTTACGTAATATGTTTGGTGTATGAAATTATATTAACAAAATTCTTTCAACATTGTATTATTCGGGACCCTGAGTACTAAAATCTGTTAGAGATTTCAACTCCGGGAACTGAAATTTAATTTGGACTCTTGATAGACATTTACGTCATCGTGCCAACATGTTTAGGGCAATCTGGATAGGAATTGACAATGCAATGTTAGACTTCCCTCATGCCTCTAGCAGTCTGTGATAACAATTTAGAACTATGTTTTGTAGTTTTGGGGTAGGGGTGTCAGCAATAGGGAGGGTTGTAGCCCCGACGTTGTTTACGTCATCTCTCCGTTATCTGACGTAGGATTTTCAAAAGTTGTTCAACTTAGTATCTGGGATCAAGAGTACTCTTTTGGCCTAAAATTTCAACTTGTTGCCGTGAATTTAAATTTTTACGCTTTCCAGGCGTCGGTGGGAGATTCCCAGTAGAGTTAAATGTTAACCGACAACGCGAATTTAAAGGCAACAAGACATCATTTCCTCTAGGCTTATGTAAATTATTATAGAGGTGTCATTTGGAGTTTACGCTGTAAAGGCATCCACAAAATAAGAAGGGCTGTAAAAACATAGAGTGTTGTAAAAACGTTTAAAACGAGGTTATAAAAACAATATATAAACAGTAATTTTCTTAGAGCTCTACAGCATCCTCAAATTTCATGTAAATCGTACAAAGTTCAAATTTTGCGACGTTGACGTCCCAACGTCACCAAACGTCAGCCACAGACTAATTTGTCGTTCGCTGAAAAGTGATTGTGTTTTGTTTGGGTGCAAAATTTGTAGAATGAGTGTTCAATATTGTTGCTTGAGAAAATGTGTTTCACTGAAAATGACAGAATGAGGCTTAGATTTGAAACGAGGTGAAAGGTACAAAAGATGTAAATTGGAAAAAAATCCCAAGATTTCATGAAAATCGCTCTTGATTTAACTTTTTGTCACACGAAATTCAACCATAACCCTAGGGAATTTCTTAAGTCGGTACCAAACTTTCAGATAAGGTTTTTGTCAGAGATGGGATTTATAAAAGTTGGAAAGGGGATCAAGAAAAACGAGTAAATTGAGAATTGTTTTGGGTAAAGATGGAAGAGGAAAATCGGGCTCGACCACTGGGAAGTGTCTTTAGCCGTTAACAATTGTGCCACATTTTGTGAATGTAGAATAAAAATCGTAGCCGTTTGGAGAAGTTAAAAAAAGAAGAAAATAAGTTGTTTGATCCGAATTTTCCAATTACGAATGGCAAATATTTACAATGAACTTTAAAATAGAATGTACACACAAAAATGTAAGATTGGTGCATCCGACGTTGTTTACGCCGTATCTCCGGATGTGACGTCTGATTTTCAAAAATATACTTCATCTTTGTGTTTGTACAAGGAGTACTCAAATGCTTTACGATTGCAACAGTGAAATGTAATTTTGAGGTGTTGAGACCCTCCAAAGGCATTTACGTCGGCGATTTTCATGCAACGATGATAAAAATTGGCCATGTTTGCTTTCAAGTATTCCTCTAAAAGGCTGAATATATATTTAGTGCTATGTTCTGTAGTTTGGGGATATAGCTGTGAACAATTGAGATGGGTATACCACCGACGTAATTTACGTCATATCGCTGGTATCTGACGTCGGTTCTTCAAAATATTTGGGGGCCGCGGATGCTAAACGGCCATATTGTTAAAGTTTTCAAAACTTGAATTTAAGTTTTACGTTTTTCCGCTTCTGTCACAAATGACGTAATAGCGTTCAGTCAACTGCGTTAATTAGCATGCAAATGGGCCTAAACATCCTCCTACCTATCCCTTGTGCTATTTGTTTTAGTATTTATATGAGTACACTTTGCCGTTGATGAGGTAGGGTTGGCACAAAATTGGAAAGGGGTTGGGAGGAGGGGACATGAACTGACGTAAAACTCTGAAAATGACGTTAAATAAACAAAACAGCTATATTTTATGTTTAGAACGAACTAAATTTTGGTGTAAACCGAACAAATTTATATTTTCCGATGATGACGTCCTATCGTCACCCCCGACGGCAGCCCAGACGAATTGTTCGGCGGCTGAAAACCAACTGCATTTTTAGATATGCCATTTATCTGAGAATATCCTTCCTAAATATATTGAGTGGGCGTTCAGGGAGCTGACAGATATTGAACGTTTAAGGGGGAAAACCACCGTCAAATTGACGGGGTTTTTTTTGATAAAAGGTTTAAATTTGAAATTGTAACACATGCATTTAATAGAACCATCATGAATGTAAATTCCTGTGAACGTTCATAGATATGAGAATTCTTTATACGGTGCTACCCATTATTGTAAATCAGTGTTTTCAACTTTCAATGGAAAATGTGCAAAATAGCCTATAAATTTGACTTAACGCAAAAGCGTGCAAAATACTGACAAATAAAAAAAATGAAAAATAAAAAAATAGAAACAAAAACAAAACAAAACCGGATAAAACAGAGGTCAGTGATGCAACCATAAAGTTTATCATCAGAGCTAAGTTATAAACATGTCCACGTTACGTACTGTCTCAGTGTAGATTGATAACGACCAGAGCTTGATGTGAGAGAAAAACTTCGACTGTATGAAACGTACCCAAGATCTCTGTTCAGCAGTGATTGAAAACTATTACCCTGTATGGACAAAGGTAAATTTCTCACTGCGTTAGTAAGAACTGGGGTGGACTATTCTCGTCCACCTCTAGATGCGCTCATGTATTATTAGAAAATAATCAACACTACCTGTCAATCTCTCACACCGTACAATATCGTCGATGCCGCACAACTATAAATGAGATGGCGGTCGTAAAAGAAATTGGTGCAGGCTTGTGTTGATCCGGATAAAGAATTCTGTGCTGAATTACAGCAGCTATCCAACATCTTTGACGAAGTCAACCTAGTATTTGACAGGTATGATGCCCCTATAATTATCAAGGGTGAAACAAGAGAAATGTGCACGAGTTCTGAAACACCTGTATCATACAATGTGACAAGCCACACATTAATTGCCACAGTGCTCCCGAAGAAGTACTGGCTTGCCCCTAAACACAAAGATTGGTTCACATCACATCTGACGGGGGAATGCATTGGAAATATACCAGAAATCATCAAAGTGGGTTATTGTCGCTCACAAGCAGATCGCAGAATCTAATGGCCACATCAACAGTTCCCGGGAAGCGACTGACACAAAGATATTTCTACATGTAAACGGTGCAACCAGTCGTGGTGAAATAGAGCTTGTCATTCCGTGTACAGACAATGACGCGTTCCTTCTTACTGTACGCCGCTTCCCTCTGAATGCACCAAATGCACGCACGGGTTCTGTTCAACAGCACTCAGAGCCATTTATAAGAGTTTGGTCTGATCGCTACTGCAACCTTACCGGGATTCCGTGTTATTTCTGGTACGGTCCAAACAGGTTGATTCACGGGAAACGAAAAGGTGACATGCTGGAAAGCATTCATGTCTGCGGGTGAAGTGCAGACACCATTTAACCCTCCAAAAGTAAAATTAACCATTTCGCGGAGTAAGAGACAGATTAGAATAGATTGTGCCCAAAAGTCATCTAACAGCTCTTACATAACTACAAAGGAAATTATTCTGCTGGAATTAAGTAAAGGGAGATGGTGAAAGTGGAGCTCAACCTGGAATGATTCTTCTGGAACACTATTAAGCAGTAATGTGTGATTCCGATTTTGTGCCAATGCCAGATCTACCCCTCCTATAGAATATAAATGACATGTGTATCAGGGTTGTTTTTCTACCTGTGTTCGCATTGTAACTACCCGCTCACTAGTCGACCTTGTTGGGTATGGATTTCCACATCCGTCTGCAGAGGTCGGTGTTCATGCAAACAATAAAGCATGTTTTGCACATTGACGTTTAGCCGTGGTGCAATGTAGACAGTGTCCATGTGAATAACTATTTTTTTTTTATCTCGAAAACATAGGTTATGACCCTCATGGGAACAAGCTCGTTCCAAAGAGGGATCATAACCTGTGTTTTTGAGACAAAAAATGAAAATATAATGAACATTAATTGGCGATTTGTGAGAATAGCGCTGGTCGGTTTTGGTCGTAACGTTGGGTAGAGGGTAAAATAAACAATATGTACTCTTTTGTACTGGCATTGTGTAAAACATTGAAACAGTTTAAATAAAACAACAATTGAACTGTTAATTATGCTACACTGCAATGCATACACGCAGCATCGAGTGGGTGAGAGCAATTGTGCCACTTTCAAAACTAGTCACGAATATTTGTTCATGTTTGTATGTTGGTGTTTAAAGTGTTAACATTTATACTATTTCCGTAAAATAAACTATTCAACAGCGTGCGTGGATTTGAGGGGTCATTATTCTGCAAATGGAAGTCGTTAATGTTAACACTTAAGCCACCATATCATTCTAATGATGAAATAGTTGTCGCGGTTACCCGTGATTCGTGTGTGGAAGCCATGGGTTCAACAGCATGTGATACAGGTGAGTTCAAATTATTATGGCAGTGTGTGGATTCAGTTGTATTGGCATTGTGCAAAGTATACTTAGTGTTACATGTTGTTGTGCTGGATGGTGAGGTTACTCATAATTAAAGAACATTGTTCACGTTCTTTCTCTCCTGAAACAGAATGATCGTTTATCGATGCAAGGTTTTGTGGCCTGTAACATTATCGATGTAAAATTGTACCGACCCATCGAGCATATGCACATTCCAACATTAACACTACACTACTGACATAACGTATTTCAAAATCGAGTTTTTAAATACTTTTGTTAATTTATTATGAGTGTTCTTTATTGTTTGATCAGAATGCACGTCTTTCACGCGGCATGTATGCGTATACCGGTGAAACTAATTTAATTCCGTTTTACAGACGAGTGTCTCTTCGTTTCCACAGATTTCTGACAAGCGTAAAACAGGTCACGATATAGCGACCTTTCACATGGAACGCCAGAGGTCAAGAGAGTATAGTCTTTTTCCAACTCCCTGCTATGGTGAATTTTTTCGTGTGTTAAACCAATGGGGAAATTTTTTTCCCGTAGGAGGTGAATAAAGCAAAAATTTATCCAAGGCTTTTATTGTTCGCATAGACGTCCTTTTATGGGATAAAAATAATTACTACACACCTGTGCTATGTAATCCTCATCTTCAGCAACACTAAACTATGTGGAATATGAAAATCTGTCTCCACTGTTTGTTCGTTTAGTCCCTCATAAGCCAGAGGAAAGTAGATATTAACGAGCTCAACGCATTCCCCATGAATGTAGAGCAAGTAGGAATGGAGGGACAATACATATCGAGTTGTTGGGTATTTGTCCCTTAATTTCGTAATTTCTGAACGCATAAAGATAACGGAAGACGAATTGTGACACGGGCATACCAGATTCGTTCTAAAGGTTCGCTTGCGGCTTTGTGTCAATTACTCCAGTGATACACTATATGGGAGTGCCGTTTGTGCTCAACTACTCTAGTCAACGATCGAAAGGGAATGCAAACTTTCTCCAGGTGAAAAGTTATTTCTTAGAGATAATCGGATGAAGGAATCGTCTGCAACTGGAGACTCCAACAGGAAGCGTCAAGCTGCATTGGCATTAATGGCGAGGAGCTCTTGTTCACAAGGAAATTACTTCACTGCAGGGGCGGGGTTAGAGCATGGGGGAGCATGGGGGAGAATGATTTGTCCATCTCAAGTTTTCACAACCTAATGAGGGAATCTGGTATTTTTGTCATACTGTTGTAATGTTAAAGGCATCGCAGAGTGGACTCAACATACAATCAAAAATGTTGAAAGGTAAGATAATGTCGAAAACGTTGATTTGTTGTAAGAACAAAATTTTTTCTCTCATCGCCCGCCCCCGTACAAATGTTTACTGGCATTCCAAATATATATTTAGACTAAATCCGATGCCTACAGTACAGTCGCCGTGGGCAGTCACTTTTCCACATATCAACAGTGGGCGCCCACTGCTTTTCCACAGAAATCCGTTTGATACCAATTTCTGTGGACTTAGTTATGTGGTCAAAAGCCTGTGGACTTCTGTGGAAAAGATTACTGAACGATGATAATGCCGGACCGCAGTCTCCACATAATTAACCCGAAACACGTCTGCCCACAGAAATGAAACTGGAAGTAATTTTTAACACGTCTTGAGAGAATATGACTCTGATTAAAAATATTTATTTCTTCATCATTTCAATTTGCAAGCACAGGTATATGGTCATTTGTGTATTTACAAAAAGGAAACAATTGATAACTTGTTAAAATTACGTCACATTTTTCTCAATCTGAAAAGTGAATAGCACAACCCACACTGTGAAAACAAGACATACAGTGGCAAACCCATGTCGATTGCGAACGAGTGCTTTGAAAAAAATGTGTACAAAACGCAAAAAATAGTTGAAAATAAAAGAGTGCACCTGCGAATATCGCTGATATGCAGTTATGTATTGATATGATCTTTCTGTTAAACCGAATCTGATTTTCGATCGACTATTGAACAATTCGTTCGCTTTCGTTGACAACTCTATGCTCGGGCGGGAAGGGGAACATTCGGCTTCTAGAATTTTGGGCCTGGAAATATTTTGACAAAGGAACATCAACTCAATGAAATTAGCGCCGAGTACTCAGGCCCATTTATTTATTTATTTATTTATTTATTTATTTATTTATTTATTTATTTATTTATTCAGAAAGAGGCTAATCATGACAGCACCCCCTGGCCTTGAACTTTTTTTAATTCTGATTATTCAGCGTACAATACAAATGCATCGTCAAATTAATTTCGTTTTTTATACCCCCGTAGGTCCATCTGTCCGTCAGTCCTTCCGTCGCGAAATTGTTTAATGGGGGGGGGGGGGTACCGTCATGCTGTAATTTTAACTTAGATTTTTTTAAAATTCATCTGTTTTTATTTGGGATATATTATCTGATAGTTCAGCATACAATAAAAATGCATTGTCAAATTAATTTCGTTTTTTTTAACCTGACCCTGTCGATAAATTACTTCGGAATTATTCACTAAAAAGTGCAATATGAAAGTCGCCCTTTTTAGTGGATAATTTCGGAGTAGTTCTGATTTTTCAGCGTACGATAAAAATGCATCGTCACATTAATTTCGTTTTTTTTAACCTGGCCCTATCGATAAATTACTTTGGAATTATTCACTAAAACGTGCAATATGAAAAATTTGCACTTTTTAGTGGATAATTTCGGAGTAATTCTGATAGTTCAGCGTACAATAAAAATGCATCGTCAAATTAATTTCGTTCTTTTTTAACCTGGCCCTATCGATAAAATACTATGTACATGTATATGTTTAATTGTTAAAGTGAAAGAATGAAAAAATATAAACCAAACGTTTTTATTCTCTTGGTTGTTATCATTTTTCTGCAAGATTGTTTGTTATTCATCAATGATTAAATTAATTAACTTGATTGACTTATGTTAATCGGCAATTAATGGTGCTCTTGTGTTTATGATTTATGACCTGCTATAATCCTTCTGAAGTAGTATTACAGAAGTTAGTGTCATGTGTATACCATATACAGCAGCGTTTGAAAGGATTAAAAATTTCAAACGACTTGTGTTCACGAGACTAATGGATCTATCTTGTCTGACACAGACCACTGGGGTTAACTTTAATTAATATCATCGGGGTAGGGTTAAAAAGCAACATCAGGTATTGGTAAGCGAATACTCGAGAGGTGCTTATCCCACTTGTAATAGACCGACCCCCGTGGGGATCCCGGTAAGTGAAGCAGTGCTTGTTCATTGTGGTAAACAAGCCCTGCTGTACTGGTGGATTATGACCCAGTAACCAATGCTTGGTGTAGAAGCTGTTTTTCTGAAATTATACTCTCAACTCTTGATTCAAATTTCGAAGACAGCCGGTAGCTGTCGCGAAAACGAACCGGAACTTTGCGGAAGCGGAAGATAAAAATGACGCCGTGAGGGGGAACTGGAGAGGCCTTATTTGGTGACGATACATTCATAATTGGTGGAAATATCCCTCCTTTTTTATTTAACCCTTTACCTAACTTAACGGCCAAAACCGGCAAGCGCTATACACGAAAATCGCCATTCAATCTTTTTTATATTTTTATCACGCTCGTTCCAATGAGGGGTCATAACCTATGTTTTGGGAGCAAAAATGAAAATTTTTAGTTACAGTAAAAAAATTTTCACCAGTGTCGTCTACTCCTAGCGTTATGTAAAGGGTTAACAAATGGCAAACAGATGAGTAGATAAATATCACATGGTCCACAAGCTTTTTAGTTCTGGTCATTGGACATCGCCATTCGCCACATCATCACATTAACATCATTCGCACCTCTGACTTCAGAGTGTGAGCACCTGATTAATCAATCATGAATACACTGGAATTACCAGAAAGACTCGTCAGAACCATCTCAGCTCTGGGAATCTCTTGCCCTGTCAACTGGACTGTCCAGGAGACAGGTAAGAAAGTCCACCTGAGCCTGGAATTTGAAATAGAGACAACCAAGTCACCACCCCCTACGGGGAGAGGTAGTACCTTAGGCGAGAGGATTCCCTCCCCCACTTGTCCTCACCCGAAGGGGCACGGAGGCACTGAAGAGAGAAAGAGAAAGAACAGGAAGAAGAGTCCTTCGACCAAGCGCAGGAACGCCCGGCTCTTGGAGGCCTCCAGGAAGGGGAAGAAAGAGGTGGGCGAGACGATGGAGGTTCTGGAGGCAGTCGCCAGTTGCCCTCCTAGTCCCACTAGAACACCCAACCAACTGCCAGCCCATGAGCCGGTACTGTTGGATGAGGAACGTCTGGTGGAGACTGAGGAGGAACTGGAGGTTGCGTTTTCACCACCTCCCACCCCTCACTCCCCACTTCCTTCTCTACCGGATAGCCCGGGTGTGTCGATCACAGCAAAACATCCACCTTAGTCTGCAGCCACCACCGAAGACACGAAGAGAGCAATAGAACGAGCAATTGAGATAGGACAACAAGCCATCTCCGAAACCCGCGAGTTCAGGAAAAAACCCAGGCAAAAGGCATTAGACGCAATCCAATCACTAAACTCAACATCATCGACTTCCACATTATCATCTCAACCACCTCCAAAGAAAAAGAGCCGGAAGAAGCCGATGCGGGGGTAAGCCTCCCCTCCTTTCTTTTCCTCCTCTATCACGCCTTGACATTCAACAAAAAACGAACAGTCAACGAGGGTCGAAAGGGGCTTGCCCCAAACCGTCCCTGTGCGACTTCGGTGCGCGAAACCATTCCCTCCGAGCTTTTCAGTTTCTGCATTTTCGTCAGTTGGATTATCTCGGCAATTTGTCGTGACAGGAGAGAACAGAAACTAGTCTGATATTTTGACCTCCTTCCGATGTTAACAGATCTTTTTGTTTAGCTATCGTGTAGAAAAATTACGTAACATAAATATTGTAGTAGTGTAATAAAAAGTCAGATCATGTGGACTCCACGGGAATTTCCGTGTTAGTTATTAATTCTGTGGGCAAGTAGATAGCATGCCCACGGTCTAGAAAAATCTCTGTCCACAGAAATTTATGTGGGCAGTTGAAAGGTAATTTGCCCACGGTTTTCCACAACCACTGTGGACATGTGGAAAAGTGACTGCCCACGGCGACTGTACTGTATGAGCGATTGTTTGTAGGTAGACAAACAATCCACAGACTATACTTCAAATGACAAAAACTATTGAAAAAATCAGGTACAAACGGTTTTAAAGCCAACCATTCAACATAAGCTTCCCCTGCTTTAGGTCTGCATGTAGCACAATTTGTCGAGCAATTTATGTGCGAGACTAGAGGACATGCAAAAAGAATGAAGGCAGTACGTTGTTATAAACAAAACTGGAAAAATTCAGAAATGGAAATGAGTGAATCACTTCACGAACAAGACGAAAGAGAAACATTAAATTGCTGTGAGATAGTAACAATCCCGAGAAGATGTCGAATCCCAATCTAAATAAATGAAACTTACTGTTAAAGTTAGAAAAAAGAGATAACGGAAAGCTGGGTGTTGATTTCTCTTCCCTAGAAACACGAGAGATAGTTTCCGTACTCAAAAAGTGAGATCTTCTGAGTGACGGCCAATAAATTGTTAGAAAACAATATGTAATACATTTTAAATGCGATAATATTTACTTCTGCTGCCTAAGACGTCGTGTCTGTTATATTTAAAGTATTTTAGTGCAGATATGTACTTAGAGGATCTCTAATGAGTCGGATTTCATATGAAATTTCTGTACCGAGTTCACTCAAATCGACCTGATCTGCTCCGAGGTCTACCGACGCTCAGATCGATTTTAGCGAACACCGTTCAGACATTTCATATCGTGGCAAAATTTGAAACTCATTTTATCACAAAATGTTTAATTTAACCTTTTATATAACATAATGCCTAAACTGACAAGTGTTGTTTATAAACATTGCGAGGCGATTGTTCAATATTTGCCTTAAAAACATAGCTTGTGCCCCTCGCTGGAACGTGCTATCCGAGCCCGCTCTAATGGGGGGGGGGGGGGGGGGGGCGGGGGCACCGCTGTGTATTAGAGGCAAAACTTGAAAAAATTTAGTTATTCAGGAAATGTTTTTCTGCAAATGCCATATGCTATTTGTATTAGGCAAACGGTTAATGACATTTAATTCAACTTCCGAAACAAACTCTCTCGCAATGTTACTACGCCAACATTGACTTTTGAAGTCAAGTACGTATCAGACGTTTTGTGAGCGATATCCGTGATGAGCTATTTGATGGTGATAAATAATATTCTAGACTATAGGCAATGGATGGACACTAGAAGAGTATTTTAATTTTGAGACAGACAAGAGAGGGAGTATTTAGTTTGAGCACAGGTAGACTCCACGGAGACCACACCATGGCCCTTCAGCAATTGATCAGCAAACTAAGCAGCCTCCGTCGTAGCCTCACAGGCAGATAGAGAGCCCGGAGTGTACCCCCACCCTACCCCACAACCTGGGCTCTTCCTGTTCTATTCAGATACGTTATCATTTTAAGTACACCCGTGGCACAATGAAAGACACAAACACATCTGAGTGGCTTGTTCTCAGCTACATAGCTATACAAAAAAAGCTTTTGAGACAGTGCTGTAAAATCCAAATGGCACTTCTACGGAAGGCCATAGGGAATATCCCCTGTTCTAAATGCGATGGAGAAATAGGGCATCCACTATGTATTTTCTGGTGATGTGGGTAGTTGGTAATAAGGAATGAAAATGACTCAACAAACTGCGCAACTTTAGGGATGAATTTGAATGTCTTGCGACGACAGAGACCTGAAAAACATCCATTTGCATTGACGAGACTAATGACTATACTCCTCCAAGAAGACTGCTATTGATGAATGCATCGAACAATTTCTCAATGAAATGTACACACTAGTAGTGAAGGCGTGCAATCTGGGTACAAGCATTTAACACTGAATTTCCCACACGGGCCATACCGCAATGTGGGCACTTGAGGTACAAAATTAACATAGGATTTCCCATAGGGTTTTGTACCTTAAGTGTAATTTTTATACCCAGAGTGCCCCCATTGGAGGCAAACATTTTTCTTTCAAATCTTTTCTTTGCCTCCAATGGGGGCACTCTGTGTACAAAAATGGCACTAGAGGTACAAAACCCTATGGACAATCATATGTTAATTGTTAATTTTGTACCTCAAGCGCTCACATTGGAGTATGGGGAATTAAGGTTTAAATGCTTCTACTCTGAGTTCCCACCATGGGCAAAACTCCCTTTCAATCACTAACGTTTTGCTCTTATACTGACAAAATGTTCTGCTTTAAAAAACCTGCTACCTATTATACATTGCCCGACCGGTAAAATTTTCTATTTCCTGCTGGGACACTTTTACCACCCCCCACTCGACATATAATAACACTGTCACACCTAGCGAGAATCAGTGTTGTTTTACATTTACATTCTTAGAGGATGAAGTGATTAGTGATATTTAACACATCATTGTGAAATTTTCTTGTGACACATTTGCAATTGCTTTGGTAGATATGATTGTACTGAGATGGTCCCCAGTGTTTACATCAGCTCTCTTGACAGACAGACGTTTCGTGACAGTCATGGAAAGAATGTACTCCTTGATTTTCATGATGTTTTCGTGTACTGTCGACATGTACATGAGATGTGTAGGGTATTCAGTCTTCATTTCAACACAAACCCTTGTGATTTAATGATTAATTATGGCCAATGCAAATGTAAGAAGACATTTATCTGAAGCAGAAATGTGGCGGGTTGTAGGTACGGGGGAACAAAGGGCTACCCATAGTAAGGTTCGTGAAGTCCTTGGTGTGCACCATACGGTGATAACCAGAGCATGGGCAAGATTTCAGCAGTATGGCACACCAGTCAGGCGACAAGACAGTGGCAGAGACAGTGCAACATCTGCAGATGAAGACCGGTTTTTGATCATGCAGGTCCGTGCGAAATGCTTTGACACATCAACCCAGCTTCGCAGTGACCTTCAGAAAGCACCCGGGGTAAATGTTTTGACGCAGACTATCCGGGCAAGCTTGCACGAAGGTGGTCTCCGATCGAGAAGACAATATATTCGCATTCACCTGTCCCAAAACCACCATCAGACACGATATGAATGGGCCATTGATCAGGTTGGATGGACCAGAGAAGATTGGCGACCTGTCCTTTTTTACAGATGAGTCAAGGTACTGCCTAGACAAGACGGATAGGCGTTCTAGGGTATGGAGAAGACCAAGAGTGCGATTCCATGCAGCCAACATTGCTGAGCATGACCGCTATGGTGGAGGGTCAATCATGGTCTGGGGCGGCATCATCTGGGATGGACGTACAGAGCTCTGTGTCCTTGACCGAGGTACATGGACTACACAGCGAGATCCTGATGAGATCCTGGATACCCACGTCAGATTGTATGCATGTGAAGTGGGTGATAGATTCATTCTGATGGACGATAATGCCCGTCCTCGTGTAGCCCATGATGCCCGGAAGTACCGACAGAGGGGAGGGGGGGGGGGGGGGTTGAGCGTATCTACTGGCCAGCAAGGTTCCCTGACCTCCATCCAATCGAACACGTCTGGAATGAGTTCAGCTTGCACTTTCAGTCCGTCCAGTCCAACCAAAAAGTGTCTAGAAGCTTGGTGCCCTGCTGGTCCGAGAATGGAAGAACATCCCACAATGGACCATCTGAAACTTGATTGGGAGCATGAGGAGGCGCTGTCAAGGTGTATTAACAATAATGGGTCTCATACTCGATATTGAACCCATATCAGTTCGCTCCATCAACTTTTTAGCAAATTTAAAAAAATGACTCTTTTACCAATAATATCCATTTCCCTTGGTTATCGTATTCAAACGCTGGGAAATAATGTCAAACACAAATAAAATCCTAATTTCTGTACTTAAATCATTAAAGATATAATTAAATAAAAATATGTACACTTTTTATAACAATATTTCAACTAAAACGTAAAACATGTAGTAGGATATACTTGAGTATTATATTTTACAAATAAAGGACGAAAAACATTCTCTTTTCAATATCAGCCCGTCAAAAATAGCTAATGCGAATGCACCAGACAATCGGTGTTCTATTCAGTTCAATTTTTATAGACTTTTTCTAACGGATGTTCTGTTGGTAACCCAATAATTCAGTGGATTTCCGAGTAACTTTATCGGTAGAAAAATACGCGTACTCTTTCAGGAAATAGCCGCGTAATTGCACTCTGATTGTTTAGTGATGGGAAATATATCTCTTTCATGCAGAGAAAATAACTTTGCTGGTTAGATCCTTTAGTGCGCGGGAGAAAAAATTCGTTGATTTGAACATATGTAGCGAAACGTTAGACTACATATTAAAATATTTCATTCACATTTCATGTTTGGCGGGAGAGTGTAATGTGATTTTCGTTTCGCGTCATTTCAACAGTTGAATTTCGCTATTATTATATGTACTTATCACTGATGGAAGGCAAAATACTTTGACTACTTCCCCCCAGATTTTTTTTTTACGACACAATGTCAGTCTTTCCCTCAAATTATTTTGGAGGGAAAGACTGACATTCTGGATCATCTTAGTGTGGCCAGGCGGCGAAAACTACTCATTGCGTATCCAATGGGTATTTCACCCGCTTAAATCTGACCAATGGGGCGGGGGTGGGGGGGGGGCATTTGAATCGGGAGGCTTGAAATACCCATTGCATTATTTCTGGCGTATTTTGCCCTCCCCTAAATGACTATAAATACACTCTGGCGGGCTCATAACCTCAATTTTCTTATTGTTATCCATGAACTTGAAGCATCTATTGAAATAGAACTTCCACCACAAGAGGGTTAGTGTAGGGGGCAGCAGAACAATGATCACGCTGTTATCCCAAGAAATAATCTGCACCAACTAGCAAGTCAGCCTGGGGGTAGAGATGTCTTTGATTTATTTCTCAGAAGATTGATGGTTGAAAGTTGCTGTTATGCGATTCCCAGATCCAGTGAATTACAAAATGACTTTTTTCAGAGCCAACATGATCTTGAAAAGACTTTCTTAATACACAATATGTCACCACATTATTCATTCATTCATTTTTAAAAAGAGGCAAGTCTCATATTTTAGTTATTTTCTTTGTGTTTAATCTAAAGTCAAGGACAAATAATTGGATTTTTCCAATTATTGGTACGTCGTGTTTGGTGGTTCACGACCGGTGGTTGTATAAACCACTGACGTCCCCCTGATTACACACAAAGAAAGTGAAAATAATTATTTGATTTTTTAGGGGAAATTCAGTGACGCATCCTGCTACCAAAAATGACGCTCTAAGTAAAAATCTGTGACGACTGTCAGAGTCAATGTTTTCGAGTGGAGTGACAGTTATGGGTAAGATATTCTCCTGTAATCACGAGTTGAACCCACACCACTGCTGGCCGACACGCTAGAGGGAAGGAATATCGCTGAAATAAATCAAAGACATCTCTACCCCCAGGCTGACTTGCTAGTTGGTGCAGACATTAGTCATGAAAACAGTATTATGTGGGCACAGAAAGCAAGGCCACGGCTATTCTGCCAAATGGCTATGCAGCAACAATAGCCAAAAAAAAAAAAAAAGAAACTGCAAACGTTGTAGTTTAGTTTGTGGGATAATTTCCCCAAACCTCCTCCCCGAAAATGTGTAACGACCTCAACCATCAACTGAGAGCAATCACCTCACGATAAGTATCTAAAAACACATTACATAGTATATTAATGAGACATACCAGCCGTCAGTGAGTTGCCTTAATGAAAGGTGCCCATAATGTAGCACTCACTAGATGAGAAGTTCTCACTTTGTCTGTGACAGTGTTGAAATATTTAAAATACTTTCATATTACAGGTATTTCATAGTATTTTAATTTGCAGGCCTTAGTATTTATTAATTTCAGAATTACAGAACTTCCTTTCCAACTGCATAATTTTATTTCAGGATTAAACTAGTTAAAGTGTTAATATTACAGATGTCACACAGACTACAGTCAAAGATGGTTAATTTCTTCTTTAATTCAATTACAGGTCATCAGGTTTTCTCTTCAGTATTTGCTGATTACCATGCCTCACTCACTGCATGCACTGAACACTGATTAACTAATATTTCATTGGATAACTCCTTTGATCTTCTCCTTTAAAGTGACCTGCATTATCAATTAAGGTGACATCAATCATTCTGCCACATGAGGAATCTTTGCTGTTGTTACTTTATAATCTGTGGTCATCGTTGTCTGTTTTAATTTGTAAATATTTGTGTGAAAATAATATGTGACACCTTGTGATACATAAATGACTATTGCGTGTTTCTTGGACGAATAGGAAAGGATTCATATCGGAATTTGTGAACCAGGTACAGTGAGATTAAAAATTATATTTTATACCCTTAATTATATTTTCTTTAATTGATTTATTTATTAAATACATTTTTAGTTAATTTCATGTGTGGTCGGATAGCAGGCTCGGCATTTCATAGCCATCGGGACCAGCACCAGGTCCGCCAAAGCTGTTAACGATAATTTGCACAAAGTAAATTACTTTGATTAAAGTTAAAGCCGTCTTCACTTTGAAGACCCGTTGTAGTAAATGTAAATGCTGCTTTATTTAGAAGTTAACGGTAGATTTTAATATCGGTAAATATATTATTGTTTTTAATCAACACGTACCCAGAAGAATTGTAGTCATGATGCTATTCACGGTGGACGGGCGATTCGACTCATTCAACGAATGTTGAATGTGTCGCATCGCACGTCATTGAGAATGCGGCATTGGATGCATGCTGATTAACCCTTTTCGATAGCCATAAAGTCTAAGGACTTGTTTTGTTATTATATTCAGGTTCAAGAAATACCAATCCCAGTGCCGGCTTGCACATTAACAAGTGAACTCGTCACACCGAGGGTAGGCATTTATTAGTTAATCCCTCCCGCTTTAGCCTATCGGCTAAATGCTTACCTTTATGTCTACAGCAGACGAGTTGGGTTAAAATATATATATATAGTTTATGTATTTGTTTCACTCGTCAGGAAACAAATATTCTTTTATATTACTCAATCATCTATTTGGTCAGTCATTATTATTCCGGATTAGGCGCACTTGCTTAATAATGAAAATATTGATTTTTGTGGATCGAGTTATGACTGATTGGTTTTATGCATTTTAGTAAAAGGGTTTGTTGTGTAAATATTGTTACGCTATATGGATTTCCGTACTTTTATGTACGATGCAGAATCTCAATTCCATAGGCCACTATGGTCAGGTATCATTTATTAGTGGTATGTAAACGCAGTCTGAAATTAATTCTGTAATCAGAATTAATTGTTGTTTATTTCATGCATAGTCTACATAGTAGATATTTGTAGTATCGTTATAACTGTACTGGCATCGGTTGTTACACTTTGCTGGAATGGGCTCATTCCAGCGGAATATAACAACCCATGCTAGGTTGAGTGAGTTTTCACTCTTGGAATATTTAAATGCTACCCTGTATTCGGGATTTGTACTGGTCAATTACAGTGTGCTCTATTATTTTATATTTCAGAGTTTATATGTTTATATGGGTGTTAAATGGACATTAGTGTCATGGCTACCATTTTGTGAAGCACACTGATTTGAAACATCACCATCATTTTACTATGGAAATAAACGAACCCGAGTAAATAATTTATTCTGCCTCCAGTTGTGTTTTTTTCTAAATCCCAGTGTGAAGGCGGGTACATGTCTACAGTGCAAAGATAAAGAGTCTCGGCAACACAAAACCTTCGCACGAGACTCACAGTCGTAGTCATGTATAATAATATTCTCAGAAGAAATAAGACTAGTAAACGTCTTGGGTGACATATATTAGTCACTGGCTTTGTAAGTTTTATAAGGGCCTTTCAATGTGAAATTGATATGAGTATCAACTATTCCTCTTTGGTGGTTTAAATGGTGACGTATGTGAGATGATTTCACAATGCAACTCCACCTTATAGACAATGATATTTATGGCTCGATCTCTCCAATACTCTCTACAAATCTACTTTGAATTGGTGTTAAAAAACTGTTTTATGAAATACTCCAGATTTGTATTGTCTCGGATTTCGTCAGATCTGGAGATTCGAAATTGGCTGATCCACTCACAATGATTGGTGTCAGAACAGGCCGCTCGTTTTGTTCTGTCTCATTTTTTCGGCGTACTTCAAACGACGAGCAATCTTCTCGACTTATCAAGAAAATAATATCTATTCACTATTCACAACAAGTATAATATATAGTCACTTGATGAGTCTAGTTAAAATTATGTTATATGTATAAAGGCCTAAACCTACAGTGTTCAGTATTTGGCGACGCGGTTTTCCAACAAACTGGTAGTAGCCCAAGAACATTAGGTTTCACTAGGGAAAAAAATCGGAGAAAGCTGATTTTTTCAGGGAATGTCGAGTACATGTCACTGAACGATTAGACAAAAGTCCCCTAAAATCCCAGTTGAGCTTTTTTTTCTACAGCCTTTTTTCGAAAACGCGTTTGAAAAAAATCAAAAAAAATCGCACGAACTTTGTAACCTCGAATTGATCCAACTGTATTTTTTGTTTACGCGTATTTCGAGCTACATAATGTCTAATATACATTTACCTAGAGGAAAATGTGCATTCTGTGACAATGTCTGCGAAAAAGTATTGAAAATTTACAAAAAAGTATCGGATTTACGCAAAAAAATGACGATTTTCCTAACGGATTTGCCCAAAGGGTCGTAGTACAGAACGGGATGTTAGTTGGACAGACGATAAAAAATCCACCACCATTTGAAGACTTTTATCATTGCTTACAAAATAGACATTATGGAAGACCCCCCCTGCTTCTGGCCGAGTTCCCCTTTTGGCATAAAATTCGTCAGCATGAGAACTCAACTATTTTCGGGCTTGGGACCGAACAGACACGTCTGTGTCTGGCAGCGTTAGATCAATAAATAATATTTACAGAATGTACAAAAATCAATAAATAATATTTACAGAATGTACAAATCAATCAACATGGATTAAGTTACATTGACTATTATCAACGCTATATACAGAAATGACATGACCTATATACATATTATTCATCGAACTCAGAAATTCCCGACAGGACAGTGTTTCTGTGGTTGTTACAAGAATCCGAACTGCAATTACACAAACCTGAGCAAGAGAGTCCTGCCTTCTTACACCCACACCTTTTTGTACAAGCACTCTTGCAACCACAACTGATCAGATTCAGTAGGTTATCGGGGGCACATGGCTTTGTGGCTGCAGTCGGTACAAGAAGTCCATTGTCTAGCGACCACCCCCAATCCGTCGGAGGAAGCGAAGTGCCCAGCCATTGTTGGACCTGGAGATAACATCTGTAGACATGTTGTTGTGCAGCATCACTGCTTGGTGGGAGTGAGGCTAGGTCGATGGGTTTATTCAGTTTAGATTTTGCTACATAACGCTTGTAAGTGACATATCTATATTGGTCGAGAGAGGAAACAGTTTTACTCCCGTATAAGATCAGGAGAAGTTGTTCCCCGGCAGCGGCTACTGCACTTGGTGTACTGTCATCCGCCAAAATTGTGTTGACATACTGTTGTGAGTCGCTAGTAACATCGGAGACAATTGTACTGAATACTTTCTTCTTACCAACTCGAAATAGTGCAGAAGTAGTGTCACAACCACTTATAGAATGTGCTACAAGGAGGTTGCTTCTATGGTCACCCATTTTGGTTGCTATTTCACTAACTGAAACTAGTAAGTTTGGGGTAATGGAATACATCATGTGAATATTACATCCCGATTGAACTCGAGAGGTAAGAATGACTAACAAGTCTGTGTCTGTTCCCACAACGACAACATTGTTGTCATCTTGAGCGATGTCAAGTGCAGTTTCGGCTATCAGTACATCAGCATCAGCCTCGGCCTGCTTGGACTGAATATTGATAGCAGATAGCTACATCAGCATCAGCCTCGGCCTGCTCGGACTGAATATTGATAGCAGATAGCTCCTGCATTAGAAGATCGATCAGTTGGGTTTTGTTCTTGGCATTTGCAAGGAAATCGTATTAGGGTGTGGTGGCTGGTAACTCGGGTGAGATATTGATATCAATGGAATACCTGTCTTTAGATCTACGGGCTTGTTCCATGCCCTTTGCCGACATTGTACAAGCATAACCATCAAAAACAACCACGACGTTCGCCCCAAAATGTCTCACTAGATAATTGGAATATGATGTACCTATGTCCTTATATGACGACTGTTTAGGCCATACAACTGCCCTCAATAAAAATCCACCATCTACAACAAACAGAGAATGTTCTGGGATTTTAGTTTGCTCGGAACCGTATGTTTTGAGGATCTTACCGAGCGTGCTTTTCTGTGTCTTCCTCATTCCAGCAGAATCAAACAATGCTGGTGGTTTCGGGGCGAGTTCATATTTGAGATACTCTTCCATCTCTGCTTGTGACTGAATAACACGTGATGCGGTTGAACAGAATTGTGGGGTCAATCACTACCTTACTTCCACGGACTTTGATGCTATTTGCCATCGATGCGAAAGACTTCACAGTGTCAACACGTCGTAGTTTGATGCTGCTGAACGTTTTGCTTACAACATTCGATACGCAACATTCACCAATTTTGCGAACTTGGTCACAGTTCACAGTTTCGTCGGCCACAAGCCCGGTCGCTATAGAGACTAATTGTAGTGGATCTCTATTCTGAAAGGGGGAATGCACTCTGAGCCAGTTCAATAATTTGGTGATATCATTGGCATCAGTCAATTGTGAACTTTGACGGAGATCCCGATGTTGTTCGCCATGACCAGTGTGAACATGAACAAAATTTTCGAGAGCATTACATATCGGAAGGCAAAGAGGTAGTCCATGTACCCATTTCGCAACAGTGCTATCGGTTATTCCCCTGCCATGTGTGAGACCACCAGGGAGCTTGAACATTCTCATTAAACACTGCTCTATGGTCTGATCAGAATATATCCCGTCCCAGAATTTATCTGAGCGCCTTATGGTAAAGTAACCTTTCTCAGTGAACAACTTCAAATCATCCTGTTGCATTATTTCTGTTAGCTCATTCATCTGCTGCAAATAGAGATGAGAACTTTTTGCGTATGCAAAATGACCACCTGCGTGAAATACTGGAATCATATTGCGAACACAATATGTGTGGAGTTCCCAGTCGCCTGTGCGCTCTGCTCTCAAGAACAACTGGAGAAGACCCATTTGCTCGTAGTATTGTACCCAAAGCTTTCCTGTGCGTCCTACGGACGCATTCTGGAGCAGTTCGTGTAATTTTGACAGTAGATGGTTGACACTTTCTTGATTGACAGCGTCAGCTGTTGTACAGTCACCTCTGGCAAGTCCACAGAATATTTCATTGACTTCTGTGCAGTCTATGTTATCTAGTGTTCGGCTTTCTTCAAACACAAGTTTTGTAATGGCAATTTGTGTTAGCAAATGGGCACGAACTGCTCTTGAATATGCATGACCACTGATCAAATGATGGATTGACCCACCAGCACAAACAGTCCCCCAAAGTTCATCCAAGCCGCCACCAGCCATGATCGAACCAATTGCCCCTAAATATGACATAATCATATGGAAGCCGCCACACATTACATGCCAATGCATCTTGAGTGTAGGCGAACACCACATTATGTGATTTAATCGAACATGGAAATTGAAACAATGATGCTATAATAGGGTATTTGAATGAGAAAAGTCGATGCCGTTTGAATTTGAGTTTAGGGGGTATGGTTAATATTTCACACGTTTCACCAGTTCATTATGGAATAAATGACTATTGTTATATATCATTATAAAGCCACTGCTTTTCTGCAATTTTTGATATATAATTTAACTCCTAAAGTAGTCGTAGATTTGATTTAATGGACGTTGTGTACCGTTGTGTGTATGAGAACAATAAATTTGTTTTCGTAATTTTGTACATTTTCGTGAATATTTCACCATTGAGTGTGAGGATTGGTACAAAGTTGGCATTTCTGTTGGGGATATGTATTCTCAATATAATTCAGCACGATATTTATGATTCTCACCTTACTAAGGCGAATAAGAATGAGAAATATGGAGCTGGGTCGAATTTTTTTTAAAATTTTTTTTTTCATCAAAAAAACGCTATAACTAAAAAAGCTCAACTCGGATTCGCGGGGACTTTTCACACTTTATCCGCAATGTGTGTCCCGGAAACATATAAAAAAATCAGCTTTCTCCGATTTTTTTCCTTACTTTCTCATTTTTATGTCTGATGTGCCTGGACTATAGGGCGAGTACCACTCGCTACGCTTGCTGTGAAAACAATGATTGCGTTCCTCCCAGTGTGAGCCTCAGACATTCATTTAGGGTTATTAATTTCTGACCTCATCATTTATTCTAAATTTAAAAAATATGCATGTATTATTATTTGAATCAGTGAGTTCGTGCTCTTTGATCTTAAATTTCTCGTGAGCAATTTGAAAAGATCGGTCTGTGCCTTTGTTTCAAATTAGCAGTCAGTCAGTATTAAGATGCAATATATTCAGGGAATTATTGGGATTTACAAAATTATTGAGTTGGTGCTCTGTGAATTTTCTCCCCGATAAATGTTTTGAATATCAGGTTGTTTATATTCTAATTTAGGAAATATATTTTTGTTTCAACACTATGGGTCTACAAAAATATCAACTTTGTGTATAAGGGGAGTTTGTTTGGTACATTTTCTATAATTTTCTTTCTAAGAAAAAAATATTAATAGAAACATTTTGATTTGCTAATATTGTAGATAATCCTATTTACACATTTTGTGTCATTTTCTCTCTTGACAAGAATAAGTGGTTTTTAGTAGCCATGTCAATAAATGAGAAGAAAAGTAATCTAAACAGTGCTTCGTACAATGAACGACAGCAAATTCCACATGTAGGTAAAAAATAGCAGCTGAATTTATTCAGCGTAGAAACTATTTAGGAGTTTGAACACGAGAGGACTTTGTTACAATTCCTTATCTCAGAGGAACACGGGATCAATGGAATGTGATAGATTTTAACTGTCCAAATAATCCCCATATAGTTGATAATTCATTTGTAGCAATAGTCTTTCCCTGCTGGTATACAAATGTAGTATTGTTGGAATTGTGATATTGTTCTGTTGACTTTCACATTGTAACTGTATATACTTCATGTATCAATGTTTATTTTGTATACTGGTGAATAAAATATATATCATATCATATCATATATCGTAAGTACACGTAATGGTATTTCAAATGGTGATAATTGACTATTGTACCCACAAGTTCCACCCAGGGGTCACTTTAGACAATGGAGAAATGGCTCATATACTGGACTATCGCCACAGTCATTACGTAGTTATCTTCTCACACCCAGTTCACTTTGTTCTTACAGCATACGTTCAAAAGCTGAGGGTGACATTGAGTTAGCATTTCAGAGCAGTTATATTACATCACAAAGTGGGAACGCTGATATAGAACAAGCTTGCAGTCAAATAACCAGTCTGATTTTTCTGAGGATAATTCTCAATTCTGTCAAGTGGCTTTGCAACAGAGAAAAGAGGAGACTGCAAACGTTGTGGTTCAGATTGTGGGACAAGTTCGCAAAACCTCCTTCCCAACAACCCCAGCAAACAACTGAGACATACTAGCCGTCAGTGAGTTGCCTTAACGAAAGGTGTCTAGAATGTAGCACACTAGATGAGAAGTTCTCACTATTTTGTCTACAGTGCAAAGATAAAGAGTTTCGTCAACACAAAACCTTCGCACGAGAAACACAGTCATAATCATGCATAATAATATTCTCCGAAGAAATAAGACTAGTAAACGTCTTGGTTGACATATATTAGTCACTCGCTTTTTGAGGGCCGAGCATGACATGTTGGGCTAACATATAATTTTCAACATTATTCATGGTGAAATTGATATGAGTATCAACTATTCCTGTTTGGTGGATAAATGATAGCATTTGTGAGATGATTTCACAATAAAACTCCACCCCATAGACATAGTTTGAGTTGGTATACACGTCCAAGTGTTTTCGTGGGAAACAATCGTGTCATAAATTATGTTGGTGTCAACGATATTTATGGCCCGATCTCTTCAATACTCTCTACGAGACTACCTTGAACTGGTGTGAAATTGGTTTTATGAAATACGCCCGATTTGTATTGTCCCGGATTTCGTCAGATCTGGAGATTCGAAACTGGCCGATCAACTGACAATGATTGGTGTCAGAACATGCTCGCTTTGATCAGTCTTAATAGGTGTTGTAGCCAAAACGATGAGCAATCTATGTAAGCACTTGGTGGGTCTAGTTAACATTATGTTATATAAAAAATTCCAAACCTAAGTTTTCAATTCTGGTACTAGTGTCACTTCTGATACTGACGAGATTTTTTACTATCCTTGTATGGATACTGGGCTATCACCGCAGTCATTAAGAAGTTCCCTTCCCACTCCCAGTTCACCTCGTTATGACATCATACATTCAAAAGCCGAGGGTGACATTGAGTTAGCATTTCAGAATAATCATATTACACCACAAAGTGGGAAAGCTGATAAAGAACAAGAAAGCTTGGTGTTAACTATCCAGCCTGATTTTTATCAGGACAGTTCTCGAACTCAAGCTAGTCGTTTGAATGAAGAGGATCTAAATTCTCCGACTCAGCTGATAAATAAAAATATAGTGAGCCATACACCACACAATACAGATAATTCAGAATTAATTGCCTGTAACAAGGTAATAGGAGCGGAGGAAGGATATCAGAAACCATCTCAAGATGGTGAATTTTCACGGCACCCGAAGTATTTGGTGAAGAAGTTTTTAAAGCACAAAGAGGAAAATGAAGCATTATTGCAGAGGATAAAATACTGAAATGCAATAGTTGTTTCAAGCTATAACTCACCTCCAAAACCCAGATGTTAGGCAAAACGTGTTGCTGCATTCTGAGGCATCGACTCGGTTTGATGATGAAAACATAACTTTTAGTAGCGAGGGACGTTCGACTGAAAGTTCTCCATTGGATATGTCATAAGTGTCTTGTCATGGCATTGCAAAAATACTGCATTGCTTGAGCAGAGGAATCATCATGCCGAGCCGATGGTTTGGGATGACCGATACCAGAGAGCAGCAAGTGACCAAATATCCACTCTAAGGGGTAATTTAGGAGCAAATGGGTATCAGGCTGATCAATATCAAACAATACATACTATGCCATCAGAAAGCATGTAGTGGAGTGATCTTACTCATCAAACATACCTAATTTCAGTGAATAGGAAAAGTGTTAATTTAAATAGGATACAGCAGATTAATAAGTGTAGTTCTTATAAGTCAGGTCAGCCACAACAGGTTATCGTAGGTATCCAAGATGATGTTACTAATCATAAGGTGGGTACAAATTGTACGATATCAGATCAAAAAACGTTAGCCCCTCCACACTCTGTCACTTTTGTCACTACATATGTCAGTGATGGTGTTTTAAATAGTACAGCAGTGATTCATCATATAAGTAGAAGTATAGCATTTACTGAAGTAGCTGAGATGAAGAAAGCATTCCAAACAGTCATTAACAATGCAACACATCCATACTCTCAATCACAAATACCCATAGTTTTTCATGTCAGCCAAATAATACATTGGCTACGCATGGGCCAATCACTAATTTATTTATCCATTGGTGTTTTAAGGTCGCATATTTCTGCACAATGGCTAATCATGATCTCGACAGTTCTATGGGTGGAGGAAGCCGGAGTACCCGGGGACAACCACCGAGCAACGGCAAGCAACTGTCAGCTCCCCAACATACTAAGTCCACACAAGCAGGGTTAGCATTGGTTGAAGACAGTACACCATCGACGTGCACTACGCCTTAGTACACAACGTCACCGTGTCCCCACGTGGGCAATGGGGGTGAAGTGTCTTGCCAAAGGACACAAAGCGGTTGCTGCAGGTGGGATTCGAACCGAGGACCAACAGTCACTAATGAAAATACAGCTACGTACACTACGTCTGCAGTAACTGGTAACAGTATGAATTGAGGTGAAAGTTTATATCTATCAATAAACAATCTAAGTACCCCTACCTGTAATTATAATTTGAATGCTAGTTGTATTTCTGGCTAGGGTTACCCAAACCTAGCTTGTCAAATAATAGTGGATACCAGTGAGGGCTAAATACAGCTTCGAAATCTGGACCAAATAATGCCAGAATGCCAGATAACTGTGGCCTGCGGGGTACCAGTTATCACCTAACAGTCAATATGCATATAATAATCATCCACACAACAATGTACCGTACCAATTAGTTTTTAACCAAACCACAAATGATACTCAAATGAGTGAAGTGGTTACTCATGTGACGAATAGAGACCTGGTTAATTCTTATGTAGAAACCCAAAGATACCAACCAGTTCAAGTTAGCCAGATGAGCGTATACTGGTCCAGTCATCACAAATGTTAATTTCGTGAATCACTGCGGAGTATCTGAGGGGTTCCAAGTTACGATTCCTTACAAATCTGATTCTCAAAATTCTGGACTGGCCGAAAGTAACTAAAATTATTCAACACCTATGGAGAACATTACTGCTGTGTTCCTCAATAGAGTTTTGGAGGTACGTCCAGATTATATCAGACCATGTGCTCCTCAAGTGCTTCCCAAGGCAACAAGTTCAAGCCTCCGCACTATGTAGGACATTTCAGGGAGCATTGGAGAACCAAGTGCCCCAAAATCCTTCTATAGAAGAACTTAATATGTTGAATTCTCAAGTTCTTGGGAATCAAACTTTATTAGTTTCACAGGAAGGTGCATTTGGGAATCTACTACGTCCTCGAGCAACTATTAGTTAAATGGGACATCACGAAACATCTGGGAGGGGGGGGGCGTATGGGGTGGCGGGGGTTGGTGGGGTGCAACTACCACAGAACCAACTAAATGTAGGCCAAGACCACTCCCACCAACCCATTTACTAAGAGAGAGATTGCAAGTGCCTCGAAACCAAGAATATGTTGGTCAAAGGTGATGGAGCAATGGATTCCAGAAGAACAGAAAAATATCTTGTGCGCATGTCTCGTTAGCAAAGCGAGCGCCGTTTATTCATTGTAGTGTGAAAGGAATTTAAATATGACAATAGAACAACAAATGAACCAATTGGAAGCCCGTTCTGGGGATCATAGCACCCCGAAAACAACACAATTGGAGTTCCAAAATGCTAAACAAAAAGTAGGCCAATCCCAAGAAGACTGAGCAGAATCTGTTCTTGCACTGGCTACACGTGCATTTAAAGATTGTCCGTCACAGTTCATTCCCCAACTGGCCTTATTTATGTTTTATCGTGGGTGTAGTGATGTCAAAGCAGCTGAAGCTGCAATTTATTGTCGCCCTACTGTGCATGGCGACGCATCTCGACAAGTGATGTCAGAGTCGGACAGTAATGAATGTCCAACTCACATTCGAGAAGTTAGTAGTGTAGACCGGGGAAATTCGAGATTTTGTGAGATAAAAAAGTAAATTCAGTAATAGATTGGATTGCGATCGTCTAACTGCGGTAAATCACCCCAACGGGATAGTTTACCAAATACAACTGGACCAGGAAATGACTATCAGTATTTTAAATCAAAAACATTTGCCTTAGAGGCCAAGACAGAGAGCTTTGACCAAAAGATTCAGCAATGTTTCGAGAAGCTAAATTCTTTACTCAAAATGAAATTCGCCACTGACTCAACAGGTATTGGAGGGTCAAGTGGAATAACCATGATCCTGATCGATATCCCCTAACTGTAAAACCTTAAAGTGTCTCCTATGTCAGGATTTTGGTCATTCTAAGTCACTGTAAAACGCCAAAATAAAGGTAGGAGTGACGCGAAAATTCATTTGAAAGCTCAGACAAACGCGAAGGGGACGAATTACGAGGTTTGCATTCGCCCCATCAGCCTCAACAAAAGACCTCATGGAAAATAATTCAGATAATTTGCCAATTGACGATGAAAATGTAATTGCACGGCGTGTTAAATCCTCATCTTCAATTCAAATAGATTTAGCAATCGCCTGTTAGAAAACATATGAAGTTGTTGACACAGCTGCAGATGTAATAGTTTTGCCAGCTAAATTTTGGGGCACATAAAACCAGAACTGCCAGTGATAAAATCTCTTCGTTTCAACATAGCAGATAGGGATGGATAAATGACAGAATGTTATGTAAGTCCTATACCAGTACAGACTGGTGATTTTACATTTAGTGCGTGCATTTATGTTGCTCCAATTGAGGATGAAATATTACTTGAAATAGATTTTTTAAGGAAACACAAAGCAGTGATCGACACTGGAAAGAATTAAAAAATAGAAAATGTTGAAATGCCCACTATAACTGAGAATAGAAATCTACAAAAGTGCAAAAGTGTACCTCGAGATACAGTTATTCCTCCAAATTCAACAGCATTGCTAAAATGTGATTTAGACAAAATGGTAACAAATTTTATTGCAGAACCTACTGAGACATTACCTCTTTTAGGTTTACGTTCTATTTATACAAATCAACATGAACCTTAAATGTTTGTCTTATAGATATAATTAATCACAATGCCCCTTTACATAAGAATGAACTAATTAGAAAACATTCCCAATCATCAATTCGTTAAAAACATGAATGTTAATAATGTAGGTATTGCCAAAGTGAAGACTGCCCTACCGAAAAGAAAGGCAAGTAAGAAATCGGCCAAAATGAACTTTGCAATTACACTTGCACATCATCTAACTGGTCTGTTTCTTCGTTCATCTAAATATTTGAATGAAACATAAACTAAATAGTTGGCAGCACTTCTAACAGCATATGAAGATGAGTTTGCCAAAAATGAATTTGATATGTGAAATTGTAAGTGAACTGAACATTCAATTAACACCAGAGAACATCAACTAATTCATCAGCCCATGAGACGTACTGTACTATGTTTTGTAGATGAGTAAGAAGCCCATCTTCAAAAGTTACTAGAGGCTGAGGTTATCCTGTTAAACCTAGTTTAGGTGAGTGGGCATCGCCCCCAGTGTTATTTTGCAAGAGAGGTAAATCATTGAGGTGGTGCATAGGTTATCGTAAAATCAATACAGTCACAAAAATGAAGTATATCCATTATCTCAAACTGATGATAGCTTGGATTGGTTAGAAGGAAATTTATAATTTGGGAAGGTTTATTGCATGAGCGGCTATCATCAGGTGAATGTAAAAAGGAAGATAGGTGTACAACTGAACTTAGCACAAAACAGGGAAGCTGGGAATTTCTTAAAATGACATTTGGTCTATCTTGTAGTACATATACCTAGTCTAGGGTTATAAATGTAGTCCTTTGGGGCCTTACTTGAACTACAGCTCTTTGTTATCTTTACGGTGCAATTTTTAGTGGATAATGTTTTGAAAATCACATGGAAAAGCTGGAGAGAATGCACATCAGAAATTTCTTCATTATTGCCTTAAACTGACACCAAAAAATGTGAAGTTTGCCAAAATAAGATTGAATAGTCAGTGAAAATGGCATTGAAGTTAATGATGAATCCAAGCAAACTGTCAAACACCTGCCTGTTCCAAAAGGCACTTGAGAGGTAGAAAATCTTTTGTGGTGTAATTAACTCTCATAGAACATTTATAAAAAGATTTTGCCAAGATTGCCAAAATACTCTATGATTTGACAGGTAAAACACATTTAACTGGGGAGGGGAGCAACAACAGGCTTTTGATGCACTCGAAGTCTGTTTGGTGTCCCCTCCTGTTCTCAGTTTCCCACATAATAATGTCACTATCATTCTGGATACTGACGCCAATGGCTGGGCGTTGGGACAGAACTTCCACAAGTTCAAAATGAAGACAAAAGGATTATAGCTTATCGTAGCTTTGTTCTGACACCCCAACACATTTGATACTGTACTACCCAGAAAGAGCACCTTGCACTTGTACTATTTACCCGACAATTTAGACCTTACCTTTGGGCCATCCTTTCATCCCAAGAAAAGGCCATAATAGTGTATGTGATACCACTAGCCCCATGTGAATTTGTCCTGCCAGAAAGTCAATCAGTTGCAGTAGTGCATACAGGGATTCAGTCAGCAGACATTGCAACTGGAGATAATTCAGTTCCAAAACCACAACCTAAGATCACAAGAATTCCCTGGGATCCCAGAGGTGATTGGACAGACACAATACTGTGGTAGTATCTGTCCAGATGTTAGGTTGTTCCATACCCAACTAGATATATGATCTTCAATTAATGGACCCCAATTACAAAAATATCACAGCTCATAATGAGCCTTCGAGATATTTTACCGATAATCCAATGGTTGGAACCGTGAGAGGAACCCACTGGGGTGAACCTTTCATATGTAGTAAAGCTACTGAATATATGTGGCCAAATCGTAAAAAAAATAAAGAAGAGTAATGTTTTATATAAAACAAAGTAAAATAACTCGTACCAAGTACTCATGGTCTCTAGTAAATTTCATCCGAAATTCTGGCTTTCACTTATGATATCCTTGCTTCTGGACATCAACATGAAGTTTGCAGTAGATATCATCTGTGTAAAGATTTGATTGATATGGAATGTGTGAAAATATAAGATCATTTTTGGGATCTTGTCTCCGATGTTCAATTGGTAAAAGTCCCAACAGGTCTGAGAAATGGAATTTGACTATTTTTCTTGCAGCAAACCCAATGAAAAGAGTCCATCTAGATTTTGTAGGTCCTTCACCATTAACTAAAAGAGGAAATAAATATATTATGATGATCAGTGACCCGTTTACTAAGTGGGGTGAATTCATCTCTTCACCTGATCAGACTGCTGAAACTTGTGCCTGTAAAGTCATTAATTAGTTTTTCGCCATGTTTAAATGTACATTTCAAATTTTTATGGACAAGGTCCATATTGTGGAAGAACACTCTTTTGTGCAGTTTGTGAACTCTTACAAATCCACAAGGCTCTTTCCGCTAATGGACAAATTGGATGCTAAAACCGTACTCTAATGAATGTTGTCAAGTGTTGTACTGACAAAAGTCAGACGAATGGGGATAAGGTAATTCTTCAGTTAACTAGTGTGCTATGCTAATCAGTACAATGGTTAACTGTTTTTTTATTCCAAACAAATTGATATTAGGTCGCGAAGTCAACCATCCAAGTCTCCTCATGTTTAACTTTAAAAGGAGACTTTTAAACAAGACGTTTCAGAGTTTGTCCGAGATCTTGAGGCAGAAAAGAAAAAATCCCATGAAATTGCTCGTCAGCAGTTGAAGGCAGAGACTCAATAAATGAAATGAAATTATGACCTCATCCTAAATAAAAAATACATAAGCTAGGGATTTAGTTAATATGTTAGAAGATGCCACCAAAAAGGAAAAATGCAGAAAATTATTATCTGTCTGGAAGGAACCAGGAATAATTGTGGTAATATACATTCCCTACTTCTTCAAGATGTTCTTCAAGAATTCCATAAGTGATGTGAATCATGATAGGCTGAAGACATGCCATGACAAAGTTTTACCCACATGACTGAATAAATGCTTGAAAAAGATTGAAGAAACAGGTTAAATTAATGTTCGTAAGCCTTCAGCACTGTTCTGTATTTGTTGCAACCCATACAGTGGTCAATTTATGATTCAATGTGAATTCTAAATGAACCTCATCTATTTACCCTATTAATTCTGGACTGCACAATGAACAATGGATTTATGGGTATCTGTACATGGCATTACGCTTTGGAGCAGACATTATGTTGGATGGCTTCACTGTATCCAGTCTGCTATATAAATGGGGAATAATCGGTTGTTGGGGAGCACCAGTCCATCAATTCTGTTAACTTTTTATGTCAAATTTAATTTAATTTTAAATTTCCGTCCAATCAATGTATGACATTCAAATAAATCCTTTTACAGAGAAACTGCAGTTTCAAGATCTACTCTAGACAGACAGAGGTGCTTCGAAAAATAAGCACCGGGATGTCAAAAGAAGATGTGATCACTTTTTCAGTGGTTCTTTGGTAAATTTGTAGATTTAAGGAGAAGGGATCGATGAATATAAATTGTTAATGTTTTCGTTTCTTTTCAGGAAATATCTTCTCACAATGAACTAAATTTGGATGTCACTGATCTCATGATTATAGGTTACCGGCGAGGTAACACAGTAGGCTGCTCAAGTCCGTGTAGATATTTCAAGGAGGAACAATCAGTATGAGGGAAGTATGGAAGATATTCTACACGCCACACAAGCGAATGCAGTGGCCTGTCGTATCCAATGAATTTCCTTCCCATGTATTCTCCCTTGTGTGAAATTAGAGGGTGATTGATTATCTAAGTAGCATAAAATTCAATTTCCCTTCAAAAAGCTGTCTTCTAATACAACTGGCTGCTTCCCAGTGTGAATACACAGGGGAGATTTTAAGAAGAAAAACGAAATCAGTTTTGACAGGTATTTTAAAAATTGATTGATTTGATGTTTCTTTTACATTGACGGTTTTCCTTTGAGGACAACAGCATTTTGTGTCCTCAGGAATAGTCCAGTACGTTTTGACTTTCAGACCTTTGTATATAATGAAGTGAGAACTGGAAACTTGTGACCAATATGCGAACTTGTTATTGATAAAGTCCAAATTGACTTATACTGTTTTAATGGACACACTCTGCCTCTTAGACCAAAAAAAAAAAAAAAAAGTAGAAGAGTGTTGTGGAATTCGTTTTATGAAATACACATGATTTGTATTGTCAAGTAGTTCATCAGACCTGGTCATTCGGTACTGGTTGATCCCCTTACAATGATTGGTGACAGAACATACTCGCTTTGATGGGGAGGGTGTTGTGGTATTAGTTTTTTGAAACACGCTCGATTTGTATTGTCCTGGATTTCGTCAGATCTGGAGGTTTGAGATTGGCCAATCAACTCACAATGATTGGTGCCAGAACATGCACGCTTTGATTGATCTTAATTGTTGGTGTACATCAAACGAGGAGCAATTTGATAAAGTGATCAAGCAATCAATACATATGGACAACACGCATACTATATAAGCACTAGGTGAGTCTAGTTAAGATTATGTAATACAGAAAAAATCTGAAAGCATAAGTTTTCAATACTGGTACTAGTGCCACTTCTAATACTGATGTGTTTTTTATTATCCTTATCTCCTATTTCCATTTGCTTCCCTTTCTCACCTGTTTGTGTTTGTCCCACTTAGTGGTTTAGCCTACTTTATTACATATTTGCTTACATTTATTCTGTGGGTCACCGGGAAGATGGCTAGGTCGTAACCTAACAATATCCTCGTGACAGTGTTGGGACTTGATTGTTGTGAAATTATTGTATATGTATAGAGATGTATGTGATTAAATAACTTCAGTTCAGTTCAGTTCAGTTCTGAAGAATTTAGATAACGTAAATAAGGTTGGATATGTCAAAATTAATATGGAAATGCTCACTCGAACCTCCGGGGTGTGTGATATAATGTATCAATAAAAAAAAGAATGCATGACGAATGGCAATGCAAGGGTAGTAATTAGTGCTTAAACATGCGATGACAGATTCAAATCAATAAGAACTTTCTCCTTTTTGGCTCGGGGGTGGGGAGGGGTGTAGTTTTGACTTCCTGAATTTCTAGAAGATAAATAACATAATCTACATGGAAAATAAAAACAATGAGTGTTTTAAGTAGGGTGTGATTTCATTCGAGTATCTGGTGAAACAAAATGTAAGCCGAATGCATAATTGGAAGCAGGTTAATAAACATTTCTAATAGTGTGGTACTTTTTCAAATCATTGAGATAAATTGATTCAAAAAGCAAAATCCATATCCAGTAGTGTGGTAGGTATTTATATTTATTTATTGGTGCTTAACGCCACATCAGCAGCTAAGGCTATATCGTGGCGAGAAATCAGAGAAAAGTAAAAAGTCAATATTATGAAGTAAAAGATTGAATAAAAAACAAAGGATAATCACAATAGACATGTCAAAGACAAGAATAATTTAAATAACAATAAGCAATGAGATAAGTGAAAGATGTCTACTTTTAAATCAACCTGATGAACTGAGCTTGATGAGTCTAGATTAAAAGAATAAAAACAATTTTAAAATTTGTTAAAAAGGTTGATTACTTTCAAAAATGATACAATTTTGTGTGGGCTCGTATTGTAAAATAGATCTCTAAGGGATCCAACTGTGAAGTATGCCCTCTAACAAGATTAAAATCAGTACAATTTAAGAGAATGTGCTCCACTGACAACACCTGCTGACATGGAACACATTCTGGTCGCATATTACCCTCCAACAGAAAGGAATGTGTAAGTCGTGTGTGACCAATATGACATCGTGTCAGAATAACATGATCTTTTCTACAGAGGTTACTGGATGGGTAGTGATCAAATATGTTTGGTCGGAAGCGATGGAGCTTGTTATTTGTCGCCCCATCCCATTCCGCCTGCCACATAGATTTGATGTAACAACTAATATGAGGCTTAAAATCACTGAAAGGGATCTTAAAATCAGTGAGAGGCTTTGTTAAAGCCTGTTTTGCCGCACTGTCTGCTCTGGTGTTACCAGCGATACCTACATGTCCAGGTAACCAGCAAAACACGATATCATATTGGTCAGACATGAGAGTTGTTAACTTCTCACGAAGTTCCAAAATGAGAGGGTTCTTCAACCTGGGGTTGAGCAAAGCAAGCAAAGAGGAAAGAGAGTCAGAAAAAATAATCGTCTTCTTTTCCTGTACATTTTCGATATGTTCAAGTGCAAGTTGTAGAGCTTTAACTTCAGCTGTGAAAATAGAACTCTGATTCGGTATTCTGATTGAGGTGATACCATCACCAGTAACAGCAGCTGATGATACTTTGTCACCATCTTTAGATCCATCTGTATAGATCCTTGTATATGCACTATACTTGGACTTTATTTCGGCATATTTTTGTTTGAACTGCAAGGAATTGGTATCAGATTTTTTGGTAGAAGCAAGGTCCAAAATAACTGTAGGTTTTTTAAGATGCCAAGGAGGAATGTGTGATTTACGGTTTTCTTTTATAGATTCAGAATCAATTTTTGCAGACTCCATGTGGGGTTGAATTCTAATTCCCAATGGAGGAATATGTTTCGGACGTCGGTTAAAAAAGTAAACATTTTGAGGTTCTGAAATACAATTAAAAGCAGGATTTGAAGGATTGGCCAAAAGTTTAGACACATATTGGAGAGACAATTTAATTCTGCGCTTCTCGAGAGAGGGCTCCTCTGCTTCAACAAGCATCGAGTCTATTGGGGATGTTCGAAAAGCTCCTAGACTAATTCTAATACCACTATTGTGAATAGCATCAAGTTGTTTTAGGTATGACTTCCTTGCAGAACCGTAAACTATAGAACCGTAATCTAATTTTGATCGAACAAGTGACCTATACAGATGGAGCAAAGTTTTTTGGTCAGCACCCCAATCAGTGCTACCAACGACCTTCAGTAGGTTCAGAGCTCTCTTACATTTAACTTTTAGTTGTTTTATGTGGGAAGTGAAATTCAGTTTGCTGTCAAACAACAAACCTAAGAATTTCACTTCCTTAACAACTTTAATAGGACTCCCATCAAGTTTTAACTCCGGATCGAGGTGACGTTTCCGAAGCTTACAAAAATGAACACAATTTGTTTTCATCTTTGAAAATTTGAAACCGTTTTCTGTGGCCCATTTTTGAATTTTGTTTAGGCACAGCTGAAGTTTGCGCTCTATAGCATTCATTTTCTTGCTGCTATAACAGATTAAAAAATCATCGACATACAATGAAGAGTCTACCATATTTTCAATTGCATCGATGATACTGTTAATTTTAATCGAAAACAGGGTAACGGATAAAATACTACCCTGAGGAACCCCCAATTCCTGCTCGTGAGGATCAGATAACGTTGACCCAACACGAACCTGAAACTGGCGGTCCCTCAAAAAGTTTTCAATAAAAAGAGGCATACGCCCTCTCAACCCCATGTTAAAAAGATCTTTTAAAATCCCATACGTCCACGTTGTATCATATGCCTTCTCTAGATCAAAGAAGATGGCGACCACATGTTCTCTTCTAGCAAAGGCATTTCTTATAAACGTTTCAAGTCTGACCAAATGATCCACAGTACTCCTCTGGTTTCTGAAACCACACTGAACATCCGCAAGCAGATTGTTCGATTCCAGAAACCAGACAAGTCGATCATTGATCATCCTCTCCATGGTTTTGCACAGACAACTGGTTAAGGCAATAGGCCTGTAATTGCTTGGGTTGCTGTGATCTTTATCAGGCTTAGGAATTGGAATTATTGTTGCTTTACGCCAGGATGGTGGAAACTGGCCAGTCACCCAAATGCCATTAAAAATTGATAATAAAAGTTCTAGTGAAGATTGAGGCAGATGCTTTAAAATTTGGTAGTGAATTTCATCGGGACCAGTGGCAGTATCCTTTGCTCTATGCAAGGAGTTACATAACTCCTCCATAGAGAAAGGTTCATTGTAATCCTCTAAATTGTTGGAAGTAAATTTGATCTTTTGCTTTTCTTGCTGTTTTTTAATTTTGATAAATTCTGGATTACAATTTTCAGATGACGAATGTTTCGAAAATGTAGAGGCCAAAGTATTTGAAATTTCTGTTTTAGAGGTAATTAAGGTGTTGTTTTCCTTCAGGTGTTGTACAGTTGATTTTGTTTCTTTTCCTTTAATCTTTTTAATCATTTTCCAAATTTTAGTGATAGGGGTGTTTTGGTTAATCTTCGAAATGTAAGATTCCCAAGAACTTTTCTTTTTTTGTTTTATATGTCGTCTTGTTTTTGCCCGATTTATACGAAGTTTGTTTAAATTATATGTGGTTGGTGACTTGTTAAATTCCCTTTCAGCTTTCTTACGTTCCTTTATAGCCTTTTTGCATTCATCATCAAACCATGGTTTGTTGAAACGTTTTGGATTTGTCGAGGTTTTAGGGATGACTGTGTTTGCAATGTCAAGCAGCTCGTTTGTAAAATGTTCGATTTGGTCAGCACTATCCTGAAATTTCTCCCGTGTGAGTCGTTCAGAACAAAGCGATGAAAAAGTGTCCCAGTCAGCGTTTTTAAAGTTCCACTGGGGCACTCTCTCATCATCCGCCGGAACTACACTCTCCAACACAATTGGAAAGTGATCACTCCCGCACAAGTCATCTTCTACCTTCCACGAAAAGTCGAGGAAGATAGAAGGGCATGCAATTGAAAGATCAATCGATGTATACGAACCAGATGCGGGGTGCAGATAAGTGTCTGAACCATCATTAAACAAACACAGATCATATTTAGTAACGAACTCTTCTACAGTTTTGCCTTTTACATCTTCTTGACTGCAGGAATCACCCCAAAGAGAGCTATGTGCATTAAAATCACCCAACAAAATGTATGGAGTTGGGAGCTGTTGGACCAGTAGCTCAAGATCATTCAGTTGTAGGACTTTACTTGGTGAAACGTAAATTGAACAAAGTGTAACTGTTTTGTCTAAAGTAAGGCGTACCGCCACAGCCTGTAAATTTGTCAGTAGTGGTACAGAACTGTGAATGATGTCGTTCCTAACCAAGACACTCGTTCCACGAATATGAAGATCATTATCATCTGCCCAGGCATTATACGGTGTATAATGCCTAAAGACTGAATGATCCCGAGCCTCGGGTTTCTTTAAAAGTGTTTCCTGCAGGCAAAACGCAGCAGGTTTGTATTTTTGGCTAAGAAGACCCAGTTCATTAAAATTAGCTCTAAAACCTCGACAATTCCACTGGATTATATTATTTTTCTGTGTTTTATCCATATTTGTTTGGAGATTGGGATGGTGGACGTATGGGCGATATAGCCCCAGTATGTTTCTTCGGTGATTTGTTCTTTGGAGACTTACTCTGAGAAGGTTTCGAGCGTAAGAGCTCGAACGTCTCATCAATGCAATCACCGACTTCCATGTCTTCAAGGCCTTCAAACCTGTTTCGGGTCACAGGGTCTTGAAGAGCCTTTGGAGTTCTGTCTGAGAGCTGTTTTGTTTTTTCTAATTTCGTTTTTGCTTTTTCTTGGTTTCTTCTTTGATTCTGACTTAGAGGTTGGGTTTCTTGTTTTGATTTCGGTTTATTTTGGTTATTTTTCTGTTCTGATTTTGCTTCTGTCGCTTTTTTCTCTTCTGGTTTAGGTTTCACTGAATTTTTCTTCTGATTTGTTTTAAAATGTTCTGTAGTTGTTTGAGTGACTGGCGGTGTCTGAGTTGACTTAACTTCTGGTGGACTATTGTGGTCTATAGTGAAGGCCTGTAGTAAAGATGGTATTGTGCCTTTGAGCCACGTGTATTGTGTCTGGCATTCTGCAGATTTTGTTGATATTGTCTTATTTATTATTGTTGCATATGATGGAATTGATGCATTCATGCCAGGCATTGATGTCACAATTTCTCTGGCCTCTTTGAAACTAATGTTTTTTTCACATTTAATTTTTTGTATCGTTTTTTCTTTTTTCCATACAGGGCAATCCTTTGAAGATGACATATGATTGCCCTGACAGTTCACACACTTGATTGGATTATTACATGGCTCTTGATGTTGCTGGCCACATCTGAAGCATATCGTTTGTCCTCTGCAATTGGTTTGACTATGACCATATTTTTGACAACTGAAGCATCGGAGTGGATTTGGAATATACAGATCCACTCTGATGTTCATATAACCAACTTTGATAGATTTAGGCGGCCGAGAAGATTCAAAGGTTAAAATGTATGTATTTGTTTGTATTATTGAGTCATCTTTTTTAATTTGTATTCATTTGACATCGCTAACACCTTGTGACTGCAGTTCTTTCTTTATTTCTAAAACATCAATGCCAACTAATTCTTTTGTTCTTACTACACCCTTGCTGTTATTCAGTGTTCTGTGTGGAAATGTATTAACATCCATATCTGCCAGTTTTGTAGTATTTAATAAATTTAGTGCCTGTGATTCCTTTTTACATTCCACAAGTAAAGCGCCAGATCTAAGCTTTTTAACATCTGTAACAGTGCCAGCGATACCTTTGATAGCCTTTTCCAACAAAAATGGATTGATGTTGGAAGCCTTCTTGTTCTCATCAGCTGCATAAATAATTATGAATTTTGGCCAGTTTTTAGGTTTTTGAATATCTTGTTCTGAGTCAGAATCAGAGCCTGAAGAAAATTCTCTATCACGTTTCTGCTTTTTGTTTTTGGAAGAATCCATATTTATTTTTAAAGTTATTCATCATTCCATGACTCCCACCCTTACTCTGAGCCCAACTTAGGGGGTTACGTTGCGGATATCCAGCAAACAGCACCAAGAGTACACGGAAAGCATACTCCCCCAGCGTTGATGCTAGTGCATACCGCTGGAGGATTGACCCGTCGAATGTTTATGGGAAGTGCCAGGTCGTGGCAGCCATTCAACCAACCATTTCATTAAAAACGAGTACATCAAGAACTACTACTGATTGATGATCAACGCAGACAGCGCAACAAAACAAAAGCTGTTAAACAAGTATTAAGATCATTAAAAATCGGTACAGGGTAGTAGTGATAAAATCTAAATAAAAGAAATGACTGGCTGAATGACCACCCAATGCCCCCCGACGTGACACCCGATATTTTTGGGGTTGGGGGGCTCCCGATTGGTCAGATCGGGCCATCCGACCATCTGTCTACTCCCGAAATTGGGGCCAAAGCAGTGTGTTGGACATTATCTTCGAAATGGAGACCAGGGCTCCATCCCGGAGACTGCCCTAACCGGGGCCCGAGTCCTCAACTACCAGGATTCCTTCTTCCGGGGCCTTCAGAACGCACCTCACGGGAGAACAAGGTGCCTGCCAGATGGTATTAGCAGGGTTGATCATTTTGGTCCGGGGCTGCGTATTCGTATATTCCGCAGCGAACCAGCTCAATTGAGCAAACCCGCCAATTAGAAATTAGCAAACCTGCTCAATTGAACAGGCCGTCCTCTATCCGCCACCTGAGGACCCGCCTAGTAGGGGATGATCAAACCCCCCTAGGGTGTGGTAGGTTATGATGATTTCAAGAAGACATATCAGTGGAGAATAATTTTAACAAGAAAAAGGTGTGAAAAGACGTCATGTGTCTTATCCATTTAGATATGTAAAAGAGAACTTCCCACTTACATGCCAGATGGCTTCGAATCTCAAGCAACTTTACTGATCCAGAAGTTTTAACTCCAATTCGGTGTTGGAAGTAGAAAAAAATTGTTAATTTACAAAGTGGAAAAAAAATTGAATTTGAAATATTAAAGGTCGAATATGAATGGAATTTTTAAAACACTCTACAATTATTTCTTTTTTGTTTTTGATTCTGTTTTGTTTTGTTCCTTTTTTAGGGGCAGGGGGGTGTTGTTGCTTTTTGTAGTTACTTTTACAAAAGTTTTGTTTTAGTATTTAATACTTCCTTTTGCATCTCTTCATATCTTTTATTTTCCATTGAGCAGTGATCTGCCCCTCCTTATAATAAATTTCTTCTCTAGGACTGTCCATACCTCTTTCATCATCATCGCCTCCAAGATCATCCTCTTGTGTCTGTCTCACAGGCGATTCCTTTACTTTTGGATAGATGGTGAACACGTAAAGCATCGTGATATATCCCTGAAGTCGTTCGTTTTTTTTTCTCTCATACGATCCATTCATTATCTGGTATCAATGATATTTTCTATATTTGTTTCACATCTGTAATCATGATTTCTTTCAAACTGAATTTATTATTTTGAAAGATGCATTTTTGATCATTGAATTTTATGAAAGGAAAAATATATGAAATGTTTGTTCCTGTAATGTTTCTTTTATGAATTTTTATATTTTGTATATTTTCTTTTCTTATTTAATATTATATTTATTTTGTAGAAATTATTTTTTTATGAGTAATGAATGAAAAATATGCAGCGACAGCAGTAATGGTTAAATGGTACCAAAAATCCACTGAAATTGGCAATGAAAGTAAGCACTAGAATCGTTTCTGAAGCTGGAAAGAAGAGTGCCAGTTTAATTCAGAATTGGATAAGACCGCCGGCAAACTGACCGAAATTGTCATCAGATTCAGAAGACATTCTCTCGAATATGAAAGTTGGAAACTTCATGGTTCTGGCATCGTGCCGATACAGGCACTCGCTAACACGATGAACAGCAGTGGATCAGGATTGAAAATGGTTTAAAGAAAAGTTGATATATAAAAAATAAAAAAATGGTTTAAAAAAATAAAAAACTTAGTTAAAAAATACATTTAAAAAACTTTAAAATTAAAAAAAACAAAGCAATGAAATTCAAAGCTCTGTCATGGAAAAAAACGAAGACCAAGAGATCAAATCATGGACTCTTTCCCAGAAGAATAATAGGATTGATAGTGGGAAGGTCGAATTATGGAAGGACGGGTCTGTTGATGAATCTACAGTTGTGACCTAGTGGTTGGATTATGAAATATTGTCTGTGTTTGGCAAGAGTCTCTTTCAACTCGAATATGAATGATATCAAAAAGAGCTGAGTGCAGACTTACTGAAGGACATGATAAGAGTAGTCAAACAATACAGCAAATTTGAAAAATGCGATGCATCACTCACATTGATCTTGCAAAAGACAGAGAAAAAATTGAGAAATTATAATGAAACATCAACCATGGAATGTCAAATTTACAACACATCCGATCCACGAGACTTGAGTTCGGAGCACACAGCTCTCCTGATCTTCTACGACCTGCTGTTGGAGAAACCGAATCATTACAAATGACACTAGGTTCAAGGACGTCACAGCAACGTGGTTTGTTTCTATGTGTCTCAAAATTATTTTGGATTAGCCAGACAGACCATAGGAGAGAACACAAATTGTCTGTGTAGTCAAGATCTCACGAATCTCAATCACATCTACGATGATCACTTAGTCATCGGCATTAGCAGAGAAGAATTCAGGAGATATTGTAAGGTAATGTGGGACTGTTGACTTTGTAACTTCGTGGCCATCGATATGACGTGTCACAAATGAAATGGAAAATATAGGAATGGATTCGGCAATTTTTACATTCTATGCAATGTGACTTATAAAGTGTAGAAAAAATATCAAATAGAAGTAAAACAGATATGAACAACTATAATTGTTAAATTAAAAAAAACATCACAATACAAAACTCTGCTATGAGAAAGGATAGCCGAGAATACGGAAAGAACAACTAATAAAACAACTTCAAAGGATTCTTTTTCGATCATGGTGTGTGACAACACGACTTGATTTATGATGAGTTTGATCTGCCGATCGAATTGAAGAGGGATAAGAGATACGAGATGGCACTGATGAATCTCGAGACATACTATTCATTTCCCAGCATCACGGAATAAAAATAATATGCTCACATATTCCAATGGTAAGGATGGATTCGCGATTCGTTATGACATTGTCGATCTGAAAGAATGCATCCGGACTAAAATGAAGATCGACAGTCACGACAGAGCTGTCATCAACATAACTGTCAACATCAACACTATGCAGATGATACTGAACATGAGGGACGGTTATCCAGTGCATTTTAGGGGAGACGACACTTTCGGGAAGATGCTGGGATTCGATCAAAAGACGTACGAATGACACACAACATGCGAACACGTAGTAGACATTCTCTCCATCAATAGCATCTTAGTAAATGTTAAAGTGATCTCTGGAAGTTACGTGAATGGTGGCACACAGCCCATGATCTACTGTTTCTTTTTGAACGTCTCACCAAGCTTCAAAATCATAATGTGACCATGGAATCTAGTCTATTTGCACATGATAACACATACCTTGTACAACATCCACACCAAATTGATGGATCAAAATTGGAAGCTGTTAGATCTCCATGGCGAACGTGCGATGATATGATTTCACATGAGAGATTTTTTTGTTTAAATTCTGTTATGTACATTATGTTATGTACTTATATTTTATTCAATAAAAAAATGAAAGAAATATTATTTACATAGCCTACATTTCTCCCTCCATAAATAATTTGTTCTCCCATTTTTTCTTTTTACTTTTTCTTCTGAAAACTAATTTTTCTTTAACAAGTCATGTTTTTTTTTATAAAAATAATTTTAGTTTTACGAAAACAATTTTGAGGAATTTCTTTTTTTTTGGAAAATATTTTTTTTTTTTGGGAAATTAAATAGTACCAAAAAATGCTATTTTTTATTTCAAATCAATTGTTTTTATATCCATATAATCCATGTAATAGGAAAAAAAATAAATTAAATAAAATTTAAAAAAAATGAAAATTAAATAAAAAAAAAATAATGTCGAGATTCAGAACACCAAAGGATGAAAAGACAAAGTTCATGGAGCATTAGAAAATCAAAACAAATCAGGACTGGCCAGTTCAGGCGCACAGAAAATAATTTTGAAGTGAGTGCTGTATCCAATTAAAACGGTTAGTAATGGACTGTACATTCCACACTCACAAAGAATGTCTCTATTTGCAGAGAGGAAAGAATTTCAGTGATGGTCGAAGTCTGTTGTTAGGTCAGAATTCGCCTTTTCAAAACGTTTTCATTCTCAGTATGTTATTATAAGACTTAAAACAATTAGGAGAAAATAACCCGTGCACAGTATATATATATATATTCTTATAGAAAAATAAGAAAGAAAAAAAAAAACAAATACCAAAATGGAAATAAGAAATAATGTATTTTCCAACTTACCGCCGCCGACTGTACTGTGGACGGCATCTTACTTGGAAGACAGAGACAATGCATTTCACTTCAGTCAGATCAATAAAATTCAACATTATTTGATGATGGAAGGAAATAGACGTGTTTTGCTCAATAAAAAGTATATGTGAATGACTGAATCAGGTGATGGACTAGATCTGACTCTCATCACCATATTCGTGGATTTGGGTCCTGCTGGAATGGGTCTCCTATCGACCGTGGCCACCATTCTAGACGTGATGGCGATATAAAGCATCTCTCTCGTGACTGTATTCTTGAGCGCATGTGGAAAATTCGTGATTAAAAAAATTGAAGGCCAAGAAAAGATCAAAGTGTTGGCAGACGCGAAAACCAATTCCATAAATGGCATGATGTTAGCTTTTCTGAAGGACGGTGGTATTTCCGGTCAGGATCATTGCTACATTCTCAACAAAAAGGATAAATGTGACATGTTGAAATAAGATATAAGAATAAAGTCTAATTGGATTCTTAAAGAGGAGATGAAAAATAACCTAATAGAAATATGCTGAGAAGAGGCCAGAAAAATACTCTCATAAACCCCTTGGGGAAAAACAGAGATCCAGAAATAGTGACAAATTTAAACAATAATAATGATATTAAAATATAAAAAAAGTAATTTAACAACAAAAAATGTATTGCATAAAATGTAAGACGTCAGCAGACACTGAAAGCTAGCGAAGAGTGCAAACTAAAAACAACAGACAGATACTTTGTTTCACTTGTAAAGTGTGTGGTTCAACGGCAACTCAGTTCGTTAAAAGAGGCGGAGTAGAGGTCAACAGACTCATCCAATAATCATCCCTTTCAGATGAATCTGATGGGACATCGATTCACCAAAAAATGAAAAAGAGATTGAATAAGGATCGGACGCCGAAATCGTGAGACAAACCCATCAATGGGGTGGATTAAGTGCCCTTTGATCCTGATCCCTGTTATACAAAGCATCCCTGTCGATCTGGTGGACATTCAATCATTGTGAAAACACAATGGAAGTGTGAAATATTTACTTACGGTCATAGACGTGTGTTTTAAACATGGATGGATGAGAACGTTGAGAAATAAATTGGGATCGAGCATGGCTGAAGCATTGTAAAACATATATACTTTTTCATGAAAACCAGAGATATTCTGAGTGGAAAAACGTCGAGGATTTTTCAGTGTTCACATCGTCAACTCGTCGACATCTATTTCACAGAAAATGAAGAGAAGATGGTCGGACGATGGAATAGAACTATAAAGGAAAAATGCACAAATATTTCATGGCCAGCTTGACTAAGAATTGCAAACATGTCTTAGATGATTTGGTCGACGACAAAATAACTCGCATCACAGTTACATCAAGATGACAGATCTGGATGCAAGAAATCCACAAAATGAAAAGAAGGTCTCTGCGGATCTCTATCCATTGAACAACGGCGACAAGACGATTGAAATTTACCGTGGGAGATCGAGTGAGAAAAAGGTAGAAAAAGTGGAAAAAACATTTCGTAAAAGTTTATACCCCTAGATGGATGGAAGAAATCTTCGTCATGGTTCTAGTGTTTTTTCACTTACAAGATAGAAGTGTCAGACGACGAAGAGATCATGCGAAAGTTTTAGTAACAGCAATTGCAAAAGATCCATATTTGAAAATAGATTTTTTATTTCTTCACGTATATGCATATATAAATAAAATAAAAACAGAAAAAACAATAAAACAAAATAAAATAAATAAAAATAACATTGAAGTGAAATAAGAAGGATGATCACATTAGACATAATGGACAGTATAATGAGAGACAAAAGTATCCAAGAGTACAAAGTACACAGATATTTACCTGCGGCGGGAACTGGTCTCAATAATGAAGGAGAGATAAGACTCAATATCTGAAGGTGATTTTTCTTTATTCATCCTAGCAAAAGTTATCTCCAGACAGCAGAATGCTTGATGAAAAAGGATTGTAACAGCTATGCCTATGACTACTTCATCACTTTAGCTCATAATGGCTTCATGCATGTTTTCAGGAGAATATTTTATAAACTCTCAGGTCAAGAGATAAAAAACATCTTACATCAAGGACAGGCTACCACGATGATAGGACTTTTGAAATATCACAATGATTTTTTTTTTCAAATCTGGAGGCGTCAATCAATGGTAGGTGAAAGCCCCAACCATGATGCGAATGCCGAAAACCCAGGTCCAGCCTCCAGATTTAAAAACATCGTTCAAGCGTCGATGCTTAGAGGAATGCTTTCGTCCAGGATTCCTTTGAAACACGTTTTGGCATTCGCTGAAGATTACTACAAAATCGTCCATGGATTAAAACACAACCTTTTCCAGTTTAATTTAATATTGTTTGTTTTTCTTTACAGGAGCTGAGTTGGATATTCTCTATCTACTAATAAATGCAAAATACTCCCTCGATCGCAGATCGCGAGAGTTCTCGACATTTTCCAAAATGGCTAAATTTCGAAATCCAAAGGCGTCGGTTGCCCTCGATACTCGATCATTTTCTCCCACCAATTTATCATTATCCTGCACCTTCAATGTCCACAAGATGAGAATCATACTCTGTCCTGCGTTAATTGTTCGCGTATTGTTGAATGCTAAACCTATTGTGTGAGGTCCCGAAGCGACAAAGTGATGTAAAGTGTATCACCTTTTCAGGTAATGATCAAAACCCCTTTCGAGTGTGTTAATCTCTAAAACAACCACAGGTGTTGTACTGGGGACCAGTTAGGGGTATGGGCACGTCTCTAAAGATGAGCTCAAGTGGGACTCTTGAACCAATGTTCTAAAGTCAAGTTTCGGGTGTTAAAGGTTGTCTGGGCGTCGCCGACAGCATAATGATATAATATTGGTGGTGACAGCTGAGAATTTGTGAGTAGGACAATTGAATTGTTGTTGCTGTTTTTATCACTGAAATCATCGTATAGATAGGGATTTACATAAATTTGTGAGCAATGTCCAGGATGTAACGAGTGGGTTAGTAAGTGGTGATCGGGATTCAAGGATGGTGACACCCCTCTGCTTATTTCATGACACCTGAGCCATCTTTTTACAACGTATGTTTTATATGGTCCTGTGGGTGTTAGGCCCGACCAGTCAATGGAAGACCGTGCAGTGGAGTTGAGAAGGTCTAGCCTCACTTTGAAATGCAAATTGATAAATGAGTTGTTAAGCAGAGTTCATTGGCAGATACACCCAGACGTGATACACAAATGGACCCTCGGGACACTATTCCTAAACACCAGTATACGAACTCTCCCAGCAGGTCGCGGGAAGTTAGTCGGTCACGGGTGCCTCAACATGAAACATCATTGTCAGCCTCATTTGCGAATGCAGATCAAAAAAGGATACCACGAAAGTCGGTGGATTTATTTCGGTGTCACTCCTATAGTGCAGGCACAATGTAATCAGTCGCATGGGAGTGGGGTGAGGTCCTCCAGCAAATCCATAGTTACCCTTGAAGTGCTATGGGTCTACAAGTGTTAATGACTGGATAATGCATTTTTTTAGAAGTGTTTAGAAATTAATGAGTGGAGTGAAACAATAGCTTGTAAATGTTTGGGTTTCTGCCTGCGGGGTGTCGCACTTCAATTTTACCAAGATTTGGGCCCCGAATAGTAAAGTAGTTCTGTGGTCATTCTCCAGTTTTTAAAGGAAAACTTTGACTCCTATATGAGAAGAACCTTTCTTAGGGTCCCAGTTACGGACGAGCAGGCATTTGGCGCATGAAACTCTACCAGGATAAGCCAGTAACATTTGACGATTAGTTAAGCGTGCTTATCACGATGCGCCCGTCTTTGTTAGGGAAGATTTGATTAAAGAGGCATTGCGGCTTGGGCTGACAAGGATAACAGAATGTATATGCTAAGGGGAAGGCCCGGTTCTTTGGAAGTTGCTGTTCGATTGGCTTTAGAAGAGGAATCCTACTGTAGGATCGAAATTAATTCTACAGTGGTGAACTTATATTGTAAATGAACCCCTTAAATCGGACGTGCCCGAGGTGCTGGACCGAACTCTACAGACACTGAAGAAGCGTTAAGGTCAGAACAACCGACGTTGAGGCTGGGAATGGCTAACCATGCATAGAAGGAAAGCCAGCTTGGGGAATCAAATATTGACCGATCGAGAGAGTTTTGAGGAAGGAATAACTGGGAAAATGGTATTTTGTCGAGTAGATGGGAAGATTTAAAAGAATATAGACTGAGGTTGTGGTTGAACTTCAGTCTGGAGACAAAAGTCTGCCTCTTATTGATAAACTTAGTTGTGCATATATATATCTGGGTCTGCTAAACAAAGAAATTAAATTTTACTTGATATCGGCTCTGTAGTAGGTATCGCATGTCAGGAGTTGTTATGTTATTTTCGTCAAAGTGATTTGACTAAACCGGATCATTTGAAAGTTTATGAGCAAATGGTCGGCCTCTTAATGTGGCTGAAAGCATGGTTTTGTCCTTCTCATTCGAGAAAAATAGAGTAAATCATTGATTTGTTATTACCGAGTTGTCGTTTAATGCTATTTTAGGCATGGGTATCATTAGGTTGTTGGGTGACGAGATATTATTGAACAAAGCATCGTTAAATTGATAGGAGTGCACCGCCCTATTAAGTCTGATGGGGGAATGATGCAGTGTAATAGAGAAAATTTAACCCAAAACGTAGCGTGCCCCCTGGTTATGAGAGGTGGTGTTGAAGGAGAGAGATTAACTCAGGGTGTTTGTGAACCCCATACAAAATTTCGGGATATACATGCTGGCCTCATAATGGTGCATAGATGTGTGAATGCTGCTGGTGGCTGTGAGGTGCCAGTTAGGATAGTTAACACATCCAGTGCTCCGAAAAGGTTAACAGCAGGTGCCATAGTAGCAGTACTGCGGTCTGCTCAATTGGTACATCCCGTGGAGGAGAATTTAAAAACTGTTAAGGCTGAGGATAAATATTCTCTTAATTAGAGGCATGCGGAATGGGAGCGGATGATTAGCCAAAATACTGCTTTTATACAGTCGGATGCAGATTTTGGGCACACTGAGTTGGTTAAACGTGAAATTAACCACCCGGTCAATGGGACATTTGGTGTTAAACAAAATTACGCTATGAGTTTTACGCCATAAGATTTACGCCAATTTCCCGACGACAACCCCGTATGCACTCTGGCGTAATTGCAACATTTTATGCTACACTGTTTTTCAAATATCGCTGATTTGTATAACAAATATTCGATATAAACAATCACCCCCAGAGTGGGTGATGGAACTGTGTCTCTCCTTCAGAGACATTTTGTGTTTAAAAAAAAAATAACACTTGTAATGTGCTTTTCAGAGAAAGTCTTTTGAGAAAATGTGGACTCTGAAAAGAGCCACAAGTGGGGTATTTTCTGAAGATACTCGTTTTGTGATACCAGCACATTCAAAACGAAGTGTATAGATAAGAAGAATTGGGATAAATCAGATTAATTTGTATCCTGAATGTATGTATGTCAGGGTAAAGAATTCAAAAAGTTTACTTAGATTTTTAGGAATCCTCGAAGAATTTACTCAAACCCGGGTATAGATTAATGAATTTAACTTCCCATTTTTTATATTTTCTTTCAGGTTGCCAATTAAAATCGGGATACAGAGCAATCTTTTCTTACCTGGTACTTCTCCAGCTCACAGCCACGAGCCAATATGAACTGTCTTATCCGTGCACGTCGTTCCAATTTGTTAATACTGACAAATACAGATCAGAGGACCTGTACGACGCATATGTACAAAACAATCTTCTGATAACTATCTTCGGCACATCTTATCTTTCTCTATCTTTCATGTTTTTCTTCCAATCGCTTATTCCATTCGTTATCAGATATTCCCCGGTCCTCCACTTTCTGTAAACTTCTTGATCTTGAGAGAACTTCGAGTTCATTTTTCATGGAAGGCGAAATGATGAGCACATGAACTGTTCACTACTTTTTATGTCGAACATAAACTGCCATTCGGATCAACATCTCCCCAAAGAACGATCATGCGTCATTAGATTATAAGGCGGGAAAAAAACAATCCTTTACGACGTTTACTATGATGTCGTTGTAGTAAGTATAGAACTGTCAACTCGAGATGGATTATTTCGTCATCATCATCAATCAACCTGACTTTATTCGCTAGAGATCATGAAGCCAACACAGATGTGGAATACTCTACAGCTTTTTGGAAACCATAAAGAGGAGGGCAGATGAAAAACTTTTAGTCGCTCCAGAAAGATGGTGGCCAGCAACCCTACCAGCTGAGGTGTACAGAGAGATGATGGAGAAGTTTCCAAGTGTTGAAGAAGTTAGGAGACAATTCGGGGAGGTTCTGTACCACAATAGACCAAAGCATCGGTTTGAACTCCCCGTTTGGACACAGGAAGAAATTCTAGTGGGGAAAAAGATTGGGAAAAGGACTGTTTCTACAGAGGATGAGATGCGTGGAGAGGTGGGCTAATGAGCACTATTATGGCTTCGTGCAGGCATTTTTCAGGGCCCACATATTCTTAACAAGAGTACCTTCTACAAAAGTTACATTGCTTCTTTCCCCAAAAGTGTAAAAGTTAAGTGCGTGATTTTTTATCAAACAAAAAATGTCCAAGTGAGCTCATTCCTCCACTACTTGAACATAAAAAAAAGAATTACAAAATGTACTTCCCTTGGCAGTTTCCCACTTGAGACTTGACATTAAGACTTTATTCAATTCAAACCTATGGGGGGGGGGGGGGGTTGACCATCCCCTACTAGGCGGGTCCTCAGGTGGCGAATAGAGGACGGCCTGCTCAATTGGACAGGTTTGCTCAATTAAGTTGGTCTGCTGCGAAATATTTGAAATACGCAGCCCCGAAAATGGTCAACCCTGCTAACACCATATTGTAGGCACCTTGTTCTCCCGTGAGGTGCGTTCCGATGGCTGCTGAGGACAGTAAGGAATCCTAGCAGTTGAGAACAGACTGGGTCCCGGTTAGGACAAATCTCCAGGATGGAGATTAGTTGTAAATACCTATTTGGCCCTGATCTCCATCATGGAGGTTCCTGTTCAATACACTTCTTTGGCCCCGACGTTGGGAGTAGACGGTTGGTCGGATGGCCCGTTCTGGCCAATCGGGAGCCCCCACCCCAAAAAGTACTGGGTGCCAGGTCGGGGGCATTAGGTGATCATTCAATTAGTCATTTCTTTTATTTCAATTTTATCATTGATACGGAGTGCTGCTCTCCATGTCATTTTTAACCTTTTTAACTCGCAGTTTTATTGCGCTGTCTGCTTCAGTTCTTCGTAGCCATTGTCATAGCTCAAGTTACACAGAATGATTGGTTGAATGACCGCCACAACTTGGCACTTCCCTTAAAAATACACAGGTCAATCTTCCGGCGGTATGCATTAGCATCAACATCGGGGGAGTATACTCTTCAAGTACTTCTGGGTTTGTCGCCACCCCTTGTTAGGCTGGGGCATACCCCCTAAGTTGGGCTCGAAGTAAGGGCGGGAGGCATGAAGTGAAGAATTTAATTATTCAAAATTATGGCAACCGAAACAAAAATTAAACGACTGTATGATTCAGCACATGATAACACTTATTACTCTGATTCTGAATATGACCGACAATCAAACAATTATCAAACAGATGGATGGCCTCGATTTATATTAATTCGTCAAAGTGATGACAACAAAAAGGTTAACTAGGACTCATGTGCATTGGAGAAGGCAATACAAGGGATCGCTGGCACTGTTAAATATATTACAAAAATACGATCAGGTGGCATTTTGATTGAATGTGCTTATAAAGTCCAGTCATTCAATCTCTTGAGGACCCAGAAACGTTTAAATGTTGGTGTGAAATCGGAAGCTCACATAACCCTCAATACCAGCAGAGGCGTTGTACGAACCCGTGAGCTGACCGACATTGATGAAGGAGAAATAATTCAAGAAATGAAAACACAGGGAGTATCGGGTGTTAAAAGAATGAAAATAAAGAAACATGGGAACGAAATCAGCACAAATACTTATATATTTACTTTTAATACTCCACAGCCACCAAAATCAGTCAAAATAGGTTACATGAACGTGGAGGTGGATTTATATATCCCAAATTCACTTCGTTGTTTCAAATGCCAGAAAAAAGGACACTGTCGAAATTCATGTAGAGGCCATGTAGAGGCCATCCAGTCTGCAACAAATGCAGCCAAGAACACGTTGAGCCATGTACCAGTAATATGTTTAAATGTGTAAATTGTCAGGGCAGTCATATGTCGCCATTAAAAGATTGCCCCATCTGGAAAAAAGAAAAAGCCATACAAAAAGTAAAATGTGAAAGACAGATAGGTTTTAAAGAGGCAAGAGAAATTATTTCATGGATTCCAGGCATGCAAACACCAACACCATCATATGCTACCTTAACAACACAAAAAGTTCCAACAAAGTCGATATAATGCCAGACACAATATACATGGCTCGTAAGTTCAATATCAACCTTACTACAGGCATTCACAATGGAACACAGCGATCAAATTCAGCAACAGTCAACTCAAACACCACCAAGCCCTCAAACACTACCAAAATAAAAACTTAAAAGGAAATCAGAAAAAAGAACATCCAAAACTTAAAACACAAGATGAGAAAGCAACAGAATCGAAACCAGAAAAGAAAAAGCAACAACCTAACTCAAAATCGAATGCAGAACTTCAAAAATGCTAGTCAGAGTCAGAAAAAAATCAAGAAAAACTCAGAAAGAAATTAGAAAAAGAAAAACAGAAAAAGTTATCGGATAGAACACCTAAGCCCCTTCAAGACCCCGTTACCCGTAACAGGTTTGAAGGCTTTGAATTGATGGAAGTTTTCCGTCTCGATCGCACCTCACCAAAAATTAGCCTTTTTTGAGCAAATCGCGTTCGTCACGATCGAATTGTATGGATTTGTTCGATGCGACACGTCCACGTTCACATCGTCACTTTTTCCTGATTCTTATAGTGGGTGACGGTAGACGAGGTGTCGTGAGTAGTAGGAGATGTGGAGATCGTGCCAATTCAGGGGGATCTAATGGAGGACCCCGCAGGGGACCGTTGAAGGGGTAGTAGGAGATGTGGAGATCGTGCCAATTCAGGGGGATCTAATGGAGGACTCCACAGGGGACCGTTGAAGGGAGTAGTAGGAGATGTATGAAACGGGCCCTATTTCCCGGACCTAGAGGGGGACCCCACAGGGGACCGATTAAGGCAGCCAATAAGCTATCGAGCAGTTACTGATAAGTCATTGTTCGAGCGACTCGAATCCCATCGAGCAAATAAGCTATCGAGCAATTGCTCGGTCAAGTGACTCGCACATACAGCTCGAACGACTCGAAGTCCATCGAGCAAATGAGCTATCGAGTAATTGTTCGTTCGAGTGACTCCTCGGACGAATCTTAGACTCATTTCAGAAAAAAGGGATTCCAAAAAGGGATTCTTAAAAAGGGATTCCGTAAGTAGGGTTTTTTCCCAAATAAGTCAAAGAGCCAAGAGAGTAATTGCTCCGTGAGCAACTGCTCGAACGACTCGAAGCTCATCGAACACATGAGCCTTAGAGCAATTGCTCGATCGAGTGACTCGCACATACTGCTCAAACTACTCGAATCCCATCGAGCAAATGAGCTAACGAGCAACTGCTCGTTCGAGTGACTCCTCGAACGACTCTTAGACTCATTTCAGAAAAAAGGGATTCCAAAAAGGGGTTCAGGGATTCTTAAAAAGGGATTCCGTAAGTAGGGCTTTTTCCCAAATAAGCCAAAGAGCCAAGAGAGTAATTGCTCCATGAGCAATTACTCGAACGACTCGAAGCTCATCGAGCGAATGAGCCTAAGAGCAATTGCTCTATCGAGTGACTCGCACATACTGCTCGAATGACTCGAAGTTCATCGACAAATGAGCTATCGAGCAATTGATCGTTCGAGCGTCTCGCACAGACGACTCTTAGCCTCAGTTCAGAAAAAAGGAATTCCATAGCCACAGACGTTTTCAAAAAAGGGATTCCACAAATGGGATTCCACAAATGCGATTCCAAAAAGGGATTCCATAAGTGGGATTCCGTCTTACCTCAAGTGACTCGCCATACTGCTCGAATGTCTCTAATTCCATCGAGCAAATGAGCTATCGAGCAATTGGTCGTTCGAGTGACTCGCACATACGACTCTTAGCCTCATTTCGGTATTTGAGAATACCTATGACCGGGTATTGTATTATTTGAGGTTACCTATCGAGGATATTTTCTGGAGAATCCCTTTTTTGTTTTTTGCCGTGTGTGGCCATGAGGGTCATGAAAAAATATTCCTTTATAAGGTATAATTTACTGTCCCCCTTAACCTCATTTCTTTTGAGTGCACGAGGTCCATGAAAAACTCCCTCGGTGAGGCCTAATTTACTATCCCTCTTGGGGCTCATCTCGATATTTAACAGCTATAGCCCCTGAGACCCCAATTTCAGCATCCCTTTTTGGAAAACGTTTGGCTTTTTTAGTCGTATGAGGTCATGAAGGCTATGTGAAAAGTATGGCGGTCGTGCTGCAAAATATTCTTGAAGAATCCATATCACCTACAGTCGGGTTTTTTGGTGATTTGAGGACTGGTGGGGACTATTTGGGACTGGTGGGGACTAGCAGGCTAATTGTCGTAAAAACCTGTGGTTTCTACAACCGGATCTCCACATCTCCTACTACTTCACTTCCCCTCTGGCTCTCCTTCCGGCCAATGGGCTCCGTTTCATACACCTCCTACTACTCCCGTCAACGGTCCCATGCGGGGTCGTCCATGAGATCCCCCTGAATTGGCACGATCTCCACATCTCCTACTACTCCCTTCAACGGTCCCCTGCGGGGTCCTCCATGAGATCCCCCTGAATTGGCACGATCTCCACATCTCCTACTACTTCACTTCCCCCCTCCGGCTCTCCCTCCGGCCAACGAGCCCCGTTTCATACATCTCCTACTACTCCCGTCAACGGTCACCTGCGGGGTCCTCCATGAGAACCCCTGAATTGGCACGATCTCCACATCTCCTACTACTTCACTAGCGATCCAACGTCGATTCCCGCGAAAAAAACGGAGTCCGAATCGAGCGGCGAATTTATCGGTGGGACCGAATCAGCCATCGATGACGTAGAGAGGATTTTAGCAAGGAGAAAGAGATAGCTCGCGAAGTCTAAAACGCCTGAGGGGGGCCTGCTCCAGTTCGCGATTATGTAGATATTACGAGTTGTGAGCCGGCTAAAAAATTGTTTTTTTTTTAAATATATAGATAAAAAACATTCAAAAAATAAGAATACAAAAGATATATTTAAAACAACATTCAAAAATATATAAATAGAAATACAAAACGAACAGGTTCGCGAATTAATTCGAAGTAGGGAGGATATTCAGGCGCAGTTTAGGACCAGACGATTGGGAGAGATGGAATTGAGACGAGAGGCGACCAAGTTGTTCAGACCCGTCACCGAGCTTCAGGAATGAGCCAGGGAAGAGATCGTGGAGGAATTGAGACCCATAAATGGAGGTTCTCAGAGGATGACCGAGAACTTTCTACGGTTTCATTCCGACGGGAATCAAGACCGATTCTCGTCGGAGTAGCATCTATAGCGACGCTACAGACGCTAACCCGATGGGAATAGAGACTGATTCAAATATCGACGATAGTAGCGATGCTTCGAGCATTCTTAGCAGATTTGACGATGGTAGTGGAATTGTGAAAGATTCGATGTACGGATTTTGTGACGATGGGGATAAAATTTTTGTGAGTGACACCTCAAGTACCATCGCTTGAAAGTCGTTATTTGATCGTCGGTCCGAGTAGGTACGAAATGACTGACGGATTGTATATGCTGCTCTCTCACCAGGGACCTCATGATTACACCCAGGAGGATTACAAACATTATGGAGACATTCTGGTTTAAACTCACGCCATGAAGAAGAACAAAGATACCAAAGAAACGAGACCTAAGGTTACAAGTGGAAGAACGTCGTGGAACCCATATGGAAGGCGAACGAATATTTCGTGAAATCGACGACTGGAAAGGGAATGACCGATACGATATTTCTTCCACGCGATCCCGATGCCTTGTTGGGGAGATTGAGATTGTTGATGGCAAGCAGGGAGGCTGGTAACACCGGAGTGAATAACGAAATAGTGAGCGTGTGCGACAAATTGTTGAGGCAGAAGGTCTTGAATAAGAAGAATTATCAAAAGTTGATGAATCGTTTGAAATAATAAAATATAAGAGAAAAGAAAAAAAATATTAAGTAAATAAAAAGTATATATTAAAATAATAATAATAATAATAATTAAAAAAAAGTTTTAGTGATAAATAACAGGGGATATGCTAGATCTTACGTGTACGGCGGATCGGGCATCGTGGATTCGATGATGTGATTTTTAACTCGTAAATTCCAGCGATGCCGTGAAACAGATCGCGTTGAGCGCTCTCAAAATCGGAAAGAAAACGTCGATCAATGCATGTAAGAAAGCTGCGACAGAAGCAAATGGTAGAATAGCCTCGGAAGCCGGTAAGAGAGGTGCCGGCGCTTTGATTAATAAATTGATAACACCACAACCTGCCAAACGATCGAGAATCGAACAGAAAAGTTGGGGAGATTTCTATGATGATGTCGTACCGATACAAGACTTGGCTAAAATGACAAAAGAATCGGAACTGAAAGTGATTTATAAATAATAGAAAAAACTTTTCTGTATATATATAAACAGAAATTAAAATATAAAAAAAAAATTAGAAAAAAGACATAATTCAAAACATAGTGAAACAAACAAACTAGAGAAAAAAATGAATATCATGTCTTGGAATGACGTGATGACCAAGAGGTCGAGCGACGAGTTCTTTCCCAAGAGCACAAGAGGTCTGATAGTGGGAAAATCGAATTGCAGAAAGACCAATCTCTTGATGAAGCTATTGTTGCGACCTGGTTGGTTGGATTATGACAGATTATTCGTTTTCGGCAAGAGTCTCTTTCAACCGGAATATAGATTGTTTCAAGAATGCATGATGCATACATATGCATTGCTTCAAGAATGCATGATACATACATATACATTACCCAAGGATGTTATGTCGAGAATCTTCGACAATGGAGACGAATTCGAAGGACATGAGACTTCGAATATATTGGAAGCCACAGCGAGAGAATTGACCAAGAGAAACGTTGAGTGTTCGGACGTGGAATGTCAGTTTTACGAGAATGACGACGTTCCCGATCATAGACAGTTGAAGTTGGCGAATAAGAATCTCATGATCTTCGACGATCTACTGTTGGAGAGACAGAATCGATGCAAATTGTATTATGTTCGAGAACATCACAGCAATGTGGATTGTTTCTATTTGTCTCAGAATTATTTTCGACTGCCCAGACAGACAATAAAGGACAATGCTAATTTTCTGTGTCTCTTTCGTCAGGATCTCAATAATATCTATGGAGATCACGTACCAATGCCATGTGTAGAAAAGAATTCAGGAGATTTTATAGGAAGGTGTGGGACAAAGGACTTCAAAGTTTCGTGGTGATCAATTAGACTAGCGAATTTAACAACGGAAAATATCGAAGTGGATTCGATGATTTTTTTTTATATTCCTAATAATAATAGAGAAGAAAATAAAAAAAAACAATATCGATAAAATATAAAAAAAAGATATATAAATAATAATAATAATAAAAAAGATGTCAGAACATCATCTATTAGAACAGATAGTCGAGAATGTGGCTGCAAAAAATCCATTCAAATTGTCATGACACGACTTGATTCACGACTAAATTCGAACCTTCTATCGAATTGAAAAAGGAAAAGAAATACAAGCTGGCGTTAGTTAATCCCGGCACTTACTATTCATTTCCCAGTGTCACTGAACAGAATAACGCATTCAAGTATTCCAACGGAGATGATTGGTTCGAGATACGAATTCCCAAAGGAAGTTATGACATAGACGATCTAAACCATCACATCCAGAAGAGACTGAAGACCGATGGTCTCGGAAGCAAGATAAGAATTACTCCCAATATGAGTACTCTACAGATGATATTAAACTTGGGTGATAATTTGGAGTGGATTTTAGTGCAGAAGATTCGATCGGTAAGATGTTGGGATTCGATCAAACGATGTATTGAGGTCATGCCACGTATTAAAATATGGCCAACATTCTCACAGTCAACAGCATTTTAGTGAATCTCAATGTGATCTCGAGAAGTTACGTCGATGGTAGTGCTTAGCCTACAATCTACTCGTTTTTTCCAGACGTTTCTCCAGGTTACAAGATCATGGAGTGACCTCGAAATCTCATTTGTTTATCCGTGATCTTAGACATGTTGTATAACATCAAAACCACATTGATGGATCAGAATGGAGATCTGTTAGATCTTCACAGAGAGAGAGTGACTATACGATTTTACATCAGAGAGATATGAAAAAAATGAAGTAAATGAAAAAATAATAATAATATAATTTGAAAAAAAAAAAATAATAATATAATTTGAAAAAAAAATAAAAATATTTTTTCATTTTACAAATTTTTTTTTTAAATTTTTTTATATATTTATATAAGAAATAAAAAAAAAATATTTGTAATCCAGTGAAGAACAAAACAACAACAAACATGTGTAGCAGTCGATATGTCATTAAAAACGTGAATGTATCCAAAGGACAGAAAGCTAAACTTCGAAGAGCGTTGAGTCATCGAGGCGAGGCCATTAGATTTAAATTCAGTCACGAATATCTGGAGAGTGGCGGTAGCGATCGGATCGCCTCGACTAAAACTCAAAGCAAAAGGATGGACAAAGTGATTCGTAATCGAATGAGAATGAAGGTGGGATTGAGTCCCGCTCAGTTGTGGTACAATCTGAGAATGAAAGGCGGTTTCTTAATGCTATTGGTGGGAATCGCCGTTAAAGCATTACCCATTCTCATGAAGATGGTGTTACCAGCTATGGGCGTAGGAGCTCTCTCGGGACTCGCTAGTTCAGGAGTCGACAAATTAGTGTGTAGATGATGTTTCTGAAGAAGAGAGGAAACAAACTATTTTTGAAGAAGGGAGGAGCCGTGTGCCACGTAGACATCAAAGGTAAAGGATTGTATCGAGAACCCATGAGAAAAGGTGGCAATGCTTTCCATGGACACGGTCTCTATCTGAAGACTGGAGAGAATGTGGAACCGATTATAAAGGTTTATTGCTCGGACAGAATTTACCGTTTAAGAATATACCCATTTTGGATATGTTATTATAAAAACAAAAATAAAAAAAAAATGAAACAAAAGGTGAGAATATGACTTTCAAGAGACGTGTTCACAAGACAGTCGTATTATGAAAAGCTTTTATATTTTTTCACAATCTTTACTCAAGTATGCATTAGAAACAATTCAATCGGAACAAAGCATACACAATGTGGGTTTAAACTGGTACAGAATGTTGTTTTCTTTAATATTGTTATTCATATTCCTAAATCGAAGCTATTTCGAAAATATCAAAAAGATGAAGTATGAAGAAAATGTGTCTTACCAAGATTATGACATGATGATAGATGTTGTATATCATTTAAAATACGATGTGACATTTGTAGAACATTATAATGACAGGAAATATTGTTAAATAATTTTTTGTGCAAAAAACGTAGTTAATGTATTAGATCGTGGTGGTGATGAAAGTACTGAAAAATCTATTGTGAATGTGTCTAATTTATTTGCAGATTACACTCGTTCACATTAAATAAATCGTGGATCGAATTTGCTGAAAATTTAAAAATCATTATTGATTATTTCCCATATCAATCTAACGACGGTGACGATGCTGTAAAAATGATTTTTTTTTATCGAAATACGAGAGGCATAAACTCCAACTTTCTAAAAAAAAAAGTCACCTCTTTCCAATAATAATACGCATGATCATAATAGACAAGAAGTATTCGTTCATTCATTTGATGATGAGAAGAATAGATGTGTTGTTATTAAAAAAAGGGTAACATTTATAAAAGAGAAAAAAGTATTAAAAAAAATAATACTAAAAACAAAATAATAGAAAAAAAATAAATAAGAAGAATAGAAATAAAACAAAATATAAAATTATAATGAACGATTCCATGAAATTGATAGCTTGGTTTCTTCGAAGGGCATTGTGTAGAGCTTATGCGATCTGCATGAACAAACAACTTTCTCGCATCTTGAATGAAAGATGCTTCGGTTGTCGAGAGGAAAAAGAATTTAATGACATTGATCATTTGTGTCTTCTGATGGAATGGGATGTCACCATCACCATGTATTTTGTGACTGTATTGGAATATGTCCGAAGTGACGACGTGATCAAATGTTGGAGACAATTCATGTCTTGCATTGGAGAATCAGAGTCTACAAAATTTGAAGAAATGAAGTTAGCACATCGAAGTCTCACCACCGAAGACAGGGAATGCATTTTGGAATATTTGTTGGAAAAGGGAAGACTGCTAAAAAAAAATTCCGTTAAATAAAAATTGTTTTTTTTTTTCATTTAACAAAAAATATCTTTTTTTTTATATATTTATATTGGAAATAAAAAAAAACTAAAAACCTTATAATATTCATAATAAAAGAAAAAGTTAAATAATAAGGATAGATTTTTTTTTATATAATAATTATGACAGACAATTTCGAGAAAGATTTCGAGGAATCGAGAGCTTGGGATCTTCGATGGTCATTGTGTCATGCTTACATGATCTGCATGAATGAACAATTTCCTCACGTTGTGTGCCAAAGGTTCCTCAGCTGTCGAGAGAAGAAAAAATTTAATCGTATTGATCATTTGTGTCTCACTCTGGAATGGGAAGACATCGTCACCGCATATCTCATGCCCGCATTAGTATACGTCCGACGCGATGACGTGAACAGATGTTGGTATTATGTATTATTTCAGATTGGAAGAGTTGAAGTTTGCGCATCGAGAACCCACCATCGAAGACAGAGAACGTATTTGAAGTATTTGTTGGAAAATGGGGAACCGCCACCACTATGCTGCTTTATATCATAAAAAAATTTTTGTTAAAATAATAAAGAGTGAAAAATAAATACATAAAATATATAATAATAGATATCAAATAAAAATAAAATGAACTTCGAAGTAAAAACATTTATCCATCATTAGAGAAGGTGGAGCCCACGTCAACTCTTCTATCACCAAAAAGTAGTGATGATGAGGTGCAGAGGTATCGAATTGAACAAATCAATAGAATTCAATCGTGTCTGATGCAAGAGAGAGATTCTAGTTATTTGCTCAATAAGAAATATTCGAGATTAGAGAAATTCGTGAGTGGCGTGGATTTGACTCTCATCATGATCTCCATGGTTTGAACGTTGCCAGAATCAGTCTATTGTCAATCGCCGCCATTGCTCTTCCGGTTGTGTTGGACGTAGAAGGATTGGCTTTGACTGCCGGATTCGTCAGTTTGGCAGAAAATTTCTCTCTAAGAAATTATCCGTGAAGGCCAAGAAACATGAAAACATCAGCATTTTGGTTGATGCAAAGATCGATTCCGTGTCAGGTAAGATCTCTATGGCATTGAAAGACGGTAGGATTTCAGGCGGTGAATTCGCTGACATATTGAAAGAAAAACAAAATTACGAAGTCACAAAAGCGAAGATAAAAGTCAAGAGTCGTCAGATTCTCAAGGAAGAATTGAAGGATTCTCTCGTGGAAAAAGGTAGGGAAGTAGCGAGACAATCGTTCTGTAAATTACGGGATCCCAAAAGATTCCAGAAGCAATTGGTTGAAAAAAATAGATATATAAAAGAAGAAAAATTATATATAAATTAAAAAAAATTAAATAATTAAAGTATATATATATATATATATATATATATATATATACGAAAAAAAAAAAAAAAAAAATGTATTGCGTCAAATGCAAGAGTGTTATCGATATGGTTAATGTTAAAAAAGTACTGACAAAAAATGAAAGTTCCATGCTTCACGGAACATGTAAAATGTGTGGTTCGACAAAAATGCAATTCGTCAAACGTTGAAATGCATCTGCCAGGACATCAATTCACGGGAACTGGCACGAAATTAAATAAGAGATTGAATCGAGGTCTGACACCTAAATCTTGGAGCAAACCCACCAATATGGTGGATTTGGCGACTTACACTCACGATCTGTGCTACGCTAAACATCCCAATGTTGAGAATCGTAATCGAATCTGCGATAAAAACATGTTGACGACGTTGAAAAATATACCAAATCCAACTAAGAGAGGGAGAGACTCAAACGTTCGTTGGTCGATAAAGTGATCGGTACCAAACGTCGATTCGGATGAATCATAAAAAAAAATGTCCGGTAAGCATTACTAACGAATGCATTGGCGAATGAACTACACGAGCCTGTCATGCATAAATTTCGACGAAGAAGGGTATTCGTGAAGGGTCTGGATCAGATTTGATAAGCTGATCAGGTCGACATTAAATCGAATTCGAAACAAAAGATGGACATCAAATATATGCTGATGGTCATTGACGTGTTTTCGAAATACGGATGGATGAGACCTCTAAAGAATAAATCGGGAGCTTGCGTGGCCGAGGCTCTGAAGAGCATATTTGCATCGTCTTCTCGAAAACCGGATAAATTGTGGGTGGACAAAGGGAAGGAATTTTACAACAGTTAGGTTCATCCATGGGTCGACCTCTATTCCAATGAAAACGAAGGGAAAGCTAACGTGATCGAAGGTTGGAATAGAACAATGAAGGAAAAAATGTACAAGTATTTCACATCTAATAAGACCAAGAAATATATTAACATTCCAGACGAACTGGTTGAACAATACAACAGCATGTGACATAGATCATTCAAGATGAATCCCGCAGAAGCTAACGATCCTCGAAATGAAAAACGCGTCTTCGCTAATCTCTACCCCGCAAGGATCAAGATCGAGAAGGACTCCAAATCATCAAAATCTGCAGTTGGCTACCGTTTGAGAATCACTTTTTATAAGTCGCTCTTTGCAAATGGATACTCTCCTAGATGGACCGAAGAAATCTTTAAGATCATTAGAATATTTTACATGGATCCAGTGACTTACAAAATAGAAGCATTTGAGGATGATGAAGATGACAGCGGGGAAATCATTGGAACATTTTACAAACATGAATTGCAGAAGACGACATTTTGAAGAACCAACCCTCCACTTTTATTTTTTTGCATGTATATAGTTAAAAGGAGAACAAAATAATAAATAAAATTAATAATTAAAAAAAAACAATTAATAATAAAAAAAAGTGAATTAACACACACAGACAACAAAAAAACAAAAAAACAAAACATGATGAATATATTAGATATAACCAAAGGTATATTGAGAGACGAAAGCATTCAATAATATGAAGTTTACGTGTACGAACCATTGACTGGAACCAGTCTAAACAATGCTGGTGAAATAAGAATCAACGTCGAAACTCAAGATCTGTTTGTTCATCGCAGCAAAAGTTACATAGTGATACAGGGCGTCTCACCAAGGAAGACAGAAGCGATTATGCCAATGATGATGTAGTCACTATAGCCAATGATGGTATGATGCATATGTTCAGTAATATAAAATACATGCTTTCAGGACAAGAGATAGAATCTGTGTTTCATCCCGGACAAGCCACCATGATCTACGGACTCTTGACGTATCTGGACGATTTTTAGAAATCTAAAGGACTCAATCAATTGTGGGTGAAAGACACCATTGCCGACATGAGTGCAGCCAATACCGGTGCCGCCCTGAGGTTCGACTACGTCATCAAGACATCGAGACCCAAAGAAACGTTTTCATTAAGGATACCTATGAAACACATATTCGGATTCGCAGAAGATTACAATGAGATTCCCTGCCGTTTCAAACACAACTGACGTTGATTTGAAAAGGAAAGCCATCATGAGACCCGCTGCGGCCGATGCGGGTAGGATATATCTGAACAAGATATCTTTGTTCGTTCCGCACGTATTGTCTTCAGTCACGGAAAAAGTATGTCTCTATAAGATCACAGAATCGAAGAGTAAATTACCGGTGGGATTTAAAATGAGACAGTGTGATATGGTTAGTATTCCGCCGTCTAGCAATCACCTTGATTGACCGTGAAATCTGCTTCGGAACGACCACGATTCATCGTAGTGGCATTTCAAACTAATAGGGGTGGGTCTCAAGAGACAAATCCTCCCCTATTCGATCATTGTAACTTGAGAAACATGCAGGTATTTCTAAGTGCCACGAGATATCCGGCCATCGATTACAACGCCTCTTTCGATAAGAACGAATTCTGCACACTTTAAGGTGACGCCGCGAATTTCAGAAAGAAATATCATCGACTGGACTAATTGATGGGTAATCCTAACATCACTCCCACCGAAAACAAATCGATGTATCCCCAGTTCGTATTTGACATTAGTAAACCTGAGCGAGCGACTCCAGAGTAGCGTCTTAGACATTCAGATCAAGATGCAATTCGATAAGAATGTGCTGAGCAGAACCGAGGCTTTTGCTCTAATCCTGTCTGATAGAGAGTTACACTCCTCGATGGACCGAAGAAATCTTTAAGATTGTTAGAATATTTTACACGGATCCGGTGACTTACAAGATAGAAGCATGAGAGGATGATCAAGATGACAGCAGAGAAATCATTGGAACATTTTAGGAACAAGAATTGCAGAAGACGACATTTTGAAGAACCAACTCTTCACTTTTTTTTGGAATGAATATATATAGTTGAAAGCAGAAAAATACTAAATACAATTAATAATTAAAAGAAAAACAATTAATAATAAAAAAGTGAATTAACACACACAGACAACATAAAACAAACATGACGAATAAATTAGATATAACCAAAGGTATATTGAGAGACGAAAGCATTCAAGAATATGAAGTTCACGAGTACGAACCAGTGACTGGAACCACCAGTCTAAACAATGCTGGTGAGATAACAATCAACATCGAAACTCAAGATCTGTTCGTTCATCCCAGCGAAAGCTACAGAGTAATACTGGGGCGTCTCACCAAAGAAGATAGAGCGATTATGCTGATGATGACGTGGTTACTCTAGCAAATAATGGTATGATGCATCTGTTCAGTAATATAAAATACATGCTCTCAGGACAAGACACAGAATCCGTGTTTTATCCCGGACAAGCCACCACGATGTACGGACTCTTGACGTATCCAGACGATTTTTTGAAATCTAAAGGACTCAATCAATTGTGGGTGAAAGACACCATTGCCGACACGAGTGCAGCCAATACCGGTGCCACTCTGAGATTCGACTACATCGTCAAGACATCAAGACCCAACGGAACGTTTTCGTTCAGGATACCTCTGAAACACATATTTAGATTCGCGGAAGATTACATTAAGATTCTCTACGGATTCAAACACAATCTGACACTGATTCGAAAAGGAAACGATGAAGCCATCCTAAGACCCACTGCGACCGATGCAGATAAGATACATCTGAACAAGTTATGTTGGTTCGTTCCGCATGTATTGCATTCAGGTGCGGAGAAAGTACATATCTACAAGGCCATAGAATCGAATAGCAAATTACCAGTGGGATTTAGAATGAGACAGTGTGACACGGCTAGTATTCCACCATTTAGCAATCACTTCGATTGGAGATTGACCATGAAATCTGCTTCGGAAAGACCCGATTCATCGTAGTGGCATTTCAAACTGATAGGGATGGGACTCAAGAAAAAAATCCTTCCCTATTCGATCATTGTAATTTGAGAAACATGCAGGTATATCTAAATGCCACGAGATATCCAGCCATCGATTACAACACCTCCTTCGATAAGAACGATTTCTGCAGACTATACGGCGACGACACAGATTTCAGAAAGACATGTCATCAACTGGATGAATTGATGGGTAATCCTAAGATCACTCCCACCAAATACAAAGCGATGTATCCCCTGTTCATATTCGACGTTAGTAAACAGAGAGAGCGACTCAAGAGTAGCGTATCAGACATTCAGATCAAGATGCAATGCAATAAGAATATGCCGAGGAGAACCAAGGTTTTTGCCCTGGTCCTATCTGATAGAGAGTTAGAATTCGAATCGGACAGACAAAAAATGCCTATCGTTCGATGATATAATATATATAAAAATAGAAATTAAAATGCCCCCAAAAATATCGATAAAATAGAAAAAAATAAATAACAAAATAAAAAAAACCCCTAAAAAATGAATAATCAAGATAGAGAATGTTTGAGACGAAATCGAAGGCATTTGTTAGATAACACAGATGAGAGCAATCTATTAAATATATTGGATCGGTTGGAAATGACAACACCCGTAATATTGACTTCGGAAATGGTAGAATGAATTAAAAAAACAGGGAACAACCATGAAAGATTGCGTGAGACATTTACTAGATACGTTAACATATAGAGGAGAAACGTCTTTTGAAGAATTTATTATTGCTATGTTGGATTTTGGTTTAGACGAGAGAATTTTAAGAATGTTAAACCAAAACAAATAACAATATATGTAAGTTCGGAATGTCAAACCAAAACAGAATAAAAAGTAATAAATAATAAAAAAATATATATATATATAATTGGATTTTATGAAATTAAATATTCAATCTCTTAAAATCCAATTATATTTTTTTTGAGTTGTCTCCCTTACATCACAACAAGTGATTATTTTCATTTTTTTTTTTGCACTCACTGTTTGTTCAGAGGATCCAGTTCGATCAACAGAGAGACCACTGAAGTGGCGACTTGAGGATTATTGGTTTTCGCTTTGAAATTGATCCTATCCCCTATTTGCACATTGAGAGGCGTAGCGAAGTCGTTAGTGTTCGAGTGTTGTTCCTTCATCTTTTCGACTCTGTACCTCTTCTCGCATTCCACACCATTCACTACGATATTGACGATTGCTTTTTCGCTCAAGTCCGTAGAAGTCAGGCTCGTTCGAGTGATATCGCCTCGGCATGGGATATCCTACCAGACCGTGCAACGGTCCGTTACCTCCATTTCCGAAGGACCATTCGGCTTTTTTCGCATCTAACGCACCACTCTCCTCGGCCCAGATGGTGATCAGTTGTCTAGCGTATTTTATCTTCTCCACGACGGAGATCAGATTGTAGGCATCCGTCATGTGAGTGGGATCTCGTAGATTCGTGAGTTCGTACACCCCCCCCCCCGCCCCCCCCCCCCCCCCATGTCCAGTTTACCTTCCATGGTATCACCTTTTCTCCAGACCGTATTTTCGTCCAAGTACTTTCTACTGACTGCGCTGGAATCATATTCCAGGTCATCATTGAGACAGAAAAGATTGTGACCAACCATGTTGCTAACGTCTTCCATGGTTCCTCCAGATTTTTTGTTCAGATACAATTCGTCGACTTGAGATTCCAGATAGGATTGAGAATCCAGTAGGGCAGAATCCACATAGCCTTGATTGACCGCCGTCGAGAATTTTCTGCATCGGTGATCTGGGATAGATTCAATATCTTGTTGAATCCCGCATCCAGTTCCGATTTCATTTCTACCTCGTTGACGTTATTCTTTCTCAGTTCCAAGTATACGTATTGTTTAGTTGCCACATCGTTGGGATTCGTGGGAGCAGACACATTGATTATCTTGTTAGAATTCGCATTCAATTCAGACTGCATCACTTTAGGAACGTAGCGATCTCTGAGATGTTTACTGAATCTCGCGTGAGAGTCGTCCGCATATCTTTTAGTGGCGGCATCGCTCGAATCTCTATTTATTTATTTATTTATTTATTGTTGTTTAAGGACACACATACTTATGCACAAGGGCTATTCGTGACCGTGACAGTTTTACGGGTGGAGGAAGCCGGAGTACCCGGAGAGAACCACCGAGCAACGACGAGCAGCTGTCAGCTCTCCAACATCGTAACTCTGAACTCTGCACCGCAGCACAGGCAAGTTTAGATTGGTTGAAGACATGCGCACCGTCGACGTGCAGTACGCCTCAGTACACAGCGTCATCGTGCCCCCATGTAGGCAATCGGGGTGAAGTGTCTTGCCCAAGGACACAACGCGGTTGCCGCAGATGGGATTCGAACCGAGGACCTCTCGGCTTGCAGCCTACACCTCTACCAACTGAGCCACCGCGCCCCCTGCTCGAATCTCTAGTATCCACTACGTTCACCATTCCTTTAGATTTCAAGTCCACATCATCCGTCTTGGCTTTATTCACGCAATTATCTCTCATCATCTGTCGAAAATTTTCATCTCCTTTGTCGACATATTTTTTAGTCGTGGCATCCGACTGATAGATCGGTTCGGGAAGATTGTAGATTTTCTTATTGTTTAAATTTAACGATTTTTGTTGAGGTTCATATCTCCGAACGAATCGTTCGTCTATGTTGGCAATGTCATCAACAATTTCGACTGTGGTTCTTCTCATCTTTCTCTCGACGAAGACAAAGAAATACTATTCGTTTTTTTGTGATATAAGTGAGGCTTTCGACAAGGTGTGGCACAAAGGATTATTACTAAAATTACAAAAATAGGCATCACTGGCAGTCTGCTAGAGTGGTTCAAATCATACCTGAATCAAAGACAACAACGTCTTGTAATCAAATCAAACTCGTCCGCATGGAGAGCAGCTTCTGCGGGAGTTCCACAAGGATCAATATTGGGACCTCTTCTCTTCCTAATTTACATTAACGACGTTGTGGAAGACATTTTCTGCGACATTCGTTTTTTTTGCAGACGATACCTCCCTTTACGTTATTGTAGAGGATCCGGGCCGAGCTGTGGAGATTATATCTGATGACATAAGAAAAATCGAAAGCTGGGCAGATAAATGTTTAGTGGACTTCAACCTCCCAAAACCGAGTCAATGGTTATCTCACGCAAACGCAATGAAACCACACATCTTTCTATTTTAATATCTGGCACATCCATAAAAGAAGTCGCTGAACATAAACACCTGGGATTGACCTTCGGGGCGTGGGTGAATCACATATCCAACATAATCTCATCTGCTCTGAAACGTCTGGGACTGATTAGAAACCTCAAATTTTCTCTTGACCGTAAAACTTTAGAGAAGATATACTTTGCCTCCATACATCCTGTACTTGAATATGCGGATTCAGTATGGGACAACTGTACCGAAGGTGAGTCCAAGGAGCAACAGAAACTCAAAATAGAAGCTGCTCGAATTGTCACTGGGGCGACGAGAAGCGCCAGCAAGGAACTGTTATATATGGAAACAGGGTGGGGAACACTGCAATCTCGTAGTGAGAAACACATATTGATCCAGTACTTCAAAATGTATCAGCATCATGTGCCTCGCTACCTTTCTTCCTTAATTCTGCCATCCTCGTCAGCATCACACGAATACTCACTTCGCGGCAATACAAATTTGTCTGTACCTTCAAGTCGTACTGCATTACATCAAAGATCATTTATACCCGATCAGTTATACCATCTACTACCCGACTATGGAACAGCTTACCAATAGCAATCAGAGAAAACAATTCGATTACAAATTTCACATCCTATATCAACCGAGAAAAGCCTTTTTTATCCCCAGTACGTTTTACTTTGATAATCACGCATAACGCAAGTGCTCCATGGCACATTGCGCCTGAGGTGCAGCAATCTCAATGAGGACTTACATAACAATCATTTAATAAGCTCTTCTGATTGTAGCTGTCGCAATTGGGAATCTACTGAGCACTACCTTTTTAATTGTCATATGTGTACAGAAGCAAGGCGCGAAACTCTCGATCGCCTTACATATCCCATCGACACGAACATTCTCTTATATCGAAATCCGTTTTACGATGCCCAGACTAACCAGAGAATTGCGAGTTGCCTCCATGATTACATTCAGAAAACTGGTAGGTTTTAGTCATAACCATTCAACGACCCTGATACAGGGCAGGCAGAGGGCTGTTGATCTACATTCTTTGAAATATTATGCCATCTCCTCTTCCCAGTCCTAAAATCTTTCTCGAAGGCACTTGCTTTAATAGGAATTCCCCCCCCCCCCTTTGCTTTTGGTGAATAACTTCTCAAACTAGTGCACCCAGTTAGGCTTAATACTTAATTAGTACTTAGACTGGTAGATGTTAGTCATAACCACCCAGCCTCCTAGATACAGGAAGGGTAGAGGGGTGTTATTGTTTTCTGAAATATTGTGACACTTCCCCCTTCAAAGTTCAAAATCGGTCAAGCAGGTACGTGGTTTGGTTTAATGATTTAATGGGACCCCCCCCCCCCCCTGACTTCGTTGATTAACTTCTACAACTACTGCGCCCAGCTGGGCTAAACATTAAATGAATACTTGTATTATTATTATTATTATATATTAGTGGTGTCCCCTCTTACAGCAGCAAGTTTGTTCATTGACTTGTTGAGTCCTAGCTACCTAATTCCAACCATTTCCCAACACCCAAAGTTTTGTGAGGATTACTACCCTTAGATATGAAGGGTGCCGGTGTATCTCGAGCTGATTATGAATCCATCACAATTCGTTCGAAATTTACTGTCAACCATTTACTGTAACTAGAAACTCTTTTCTGACGAAGAAAAACATAAAAGGCGTGAATAACACACCGGTGTTGTTAGGCCACCCATGGCTTATCCAACTCTTAACCACCACCCGTAGTTCTGTCACCAACTGGTCCTGTCTTAATACAAACTCACTCAAATATCTATTCTTCTCAACTGTTTTGCTTTTTTATTCTATTGTTTTGTCTACCCGAGCACAGGAGTATCCCAGCTAATCTTTATGTGAAACAATTTTTCTCGCTGTGTTGATATATACTCTCCCAAAAAAGAAAGTGTGCATGCTAAAAAATAACACTAAAAAGATATATATCAATTTCATTCATGGAAATTTTATTAAATCACAGGTGAATCAATTTGTGATCAACACGAGAAATGTCATTACGCTACGACGAATACTCTTGATGCCATGGAGAGTCAAAGACACTAAGGGTCAAACACAAAAGTCACACACTCAATATCTGGTATGACCTCCGTCTGCATCGACTACTGCTGTGCATCTACGCCTCATGGAAGCGAACAAGTTAGCATGGAAGTGTTGTGGGATGTTATTCCATATTCTGATAAGCTGTCTTTGGAGTTCCACAAGCGTTGACGGGGCATGGGGAAGCCGGCGTAGCTGACGTTTCATTTCGTCCCATACGTGCTCAATGGGTGAGATATCGGGCGAATTTGCGGGCCAGGGAAGAACATCCACTTGTTGTTGCTGCAGATACTGTTGTACAACACGAGCTGCATGGAGTCGGGCGTTGTCCTGTTGTAGAATGACGCCGGGGCTGTGACGTTGCAGAAATGGGACAACAACAGGTGTAAGCACTTCATCACGATATCTGGCTGCATTGAGATTGCCATCAATAATGACCAGCTCAGTTCTGTTACGGGCAGTGATGCCACCCCACACCACGAGAGACCCTCCCCCATAACGGTTTCGCTCCACGACACATGGATCTGCGTACGTTCGTTTCGACGTCTGTACACTCTCTGGCGGCCATCTGATAATGAAAGATGGAAACGACATTCATCTGTGAATAAAACACTTCGCCACCAGTGTAAGGGATGCCTGAGATGTTGTCTACACCACTGCAGTCGAGCACGAAGATGACGTAACGTCAAAATCGGACGAATTGCAGGTCTTCGAGGACGTAAGCCGTATTCTCTCAGCCGGTTGATTACTGTTTGAGGATGTATTTGTCTCAGGTTAGGGATGTTCCTGGCTGTCGTCTTTGCCGTTTGTTGCCGGTTCCGGAGATGGACGACACGGATATACCGATCTTGTGCAGGGGTGGTAACTCTGGGTCTCCCGGAGCGGGGTCGGTCTCGAACGTCATCATGTTGTGCATGTCGATGGACTAGCCTGTCTACAGTGTTACCGTGGCAGTTCAAATGCTGGGCAACCTCTCTGTGTGTTCTGCCAGCTCTAATCATACCCAGGGCAAGGAGACGTTGATTCATTGTCAATCTTGGCATGCTAATGTGGAGTCGTTTTAACAGCAGCGCAAGTTTGAATGTGAACGATAGGAAGGCCTTACTTTAGTGTTTAAATACCCAAGGATTCTTCACACTGCTGCATGAATTTTCAGACTCTCCACGTGCAAAACATGCCTTTTCACAAACGTGCAGCACGTCATTTAACGTTAATGCAATTTTAACGGGGAAAGCTGTTTTTGTGTTCAATATAACTTATTCATGAACAGGTTAACACTCTTTACACCTACGAAATTATTTTTTTGGAGTTTGATCAATTTCTGCAATGCACACTTTCTTTTTTGGGCGAGTATATAAATAATGTGTGCAAATACAATGAAGACAACTCACATAAGCATAAATTATGCTTGTTGCTGAATCCATTTTTCGTTTTTGTTCTATGTATATCATCTCTATTATTGGGTCTATTGAACTCGGAAATAAATATTGTTTAAACTAATACAGATGAAGACTTTTGTGAATGATGTTTGATACAGAGATGCCGTGTGTCTAGAGCTCCAAGTTACTGACAAGTTGACATGCATCTGTGTAGAGTGTTTGATGTTTAAAGCGTCCGTGATTATGGTGCCGGAGCATGATGTTCAGATGTGTAATTCCATTCCATGATTATACCATCAGTAATGAAATGTGTTTCATGATTATACAACTGGTAATGCACTATGCACCTCCATTCGATGATTAAACGTCATCTGTGTCTCATGATTATTCTACTGGTAATGATCTGTGCATCCCCATTCCATGATTATAGAGTCAGTAATGAACTGTGTTTCACGATTATGCTATTGGTCATGAACTGTGCATCTCCATTCCGTGATTATATCATATATGGTAGGAGGCAGATAACAAAGTTTCAGTGTATTGCCTACGGATTGCCTTTTGTCGAAAACAATGCATCAGTACGCACACCAGTCATTGATGTGGTTACCTTGGGACCGTAACAGACGAAATGAATTGGGGTGCTTGATCGAGTACATTTGGCCACTCTGCGTCTCCCTCCCCAAAGATTTCAAATATGCACCGTACTGGAGTGCTTTTAGTAGACGACCATTCCCTACCCCAAACAGGATCATAGCTGTGTCGCAGCCCGAAATGGCGCGACAAGCGGAAGCGAGCAAGTATGGAATGATACCCCGCTTAGCTCTGACAGTTTCCCGTTCGTCCATGAATAGGGAATTCCATAGTCATCGGGGCAACTTGATTCTGCTGTAAATAGTGAAGCAGCCACAAAACCCACAAAACGAACACATCGCTCTCGACCACAAGTGTAACCACACCTTTCTGTTCAGCAGAGCAAACATTAATGGCGCGATGAATATTTGATTGTTGACAGGTCGAATCGTTTCCCCACTGATCATTTCCTCGATTCGACGCGAGTATCATTTTCCCATTTATCACCAGTGTATGTTTCATTGTTTTCAAATCAAATGACTTGTTCGTGACAAACTGTCCACACATGTCTCTCAACTGCGCCTCGTTTGCAGCGACGTCAGAACGTTTTTGTGGTGGGATCAAGGCATTCCAGGCTAGAAGAACTTTACAATTAGAAGAACTTCTGTCAACCCTGCTTATGGTGCTGAAATGAACATATCTGGCAAAGATGAAATGGACGTTATTCGACTGCACATGTTGCATATATTTAAACTTTTCTACAAAGTCCATAACTATCGCGTTGTGCGTTTTTCCCGAAACTGGCCAATGTGGAATCCACAACAATGCACCGCTATCTATCACTAGTGCTGTATGTCCCCTGTCTATTATTCTGTTAGATGAAACAACCATCGTCTCATTTGAGTTTGATTTTGAAATCCGCTTGTCACCAGTTGCGTCAAATAGTGATGTAAGCAGTGGCGATAATTCGTAAGAGAGAAGTGCCTTAGCATCGAATGTGAGAGCTTGAGAGTAGTCTGAGTTGTCTGGTGTATATTTGATTCGTATCGTAAACTTCAACATCACCAACCTTGACAAAGGTTCTTGACACATCCATGGTTTTGACTGACACTGGAATAGAGTTGTGGAATCCCCCAAGAAGGTTCTGTTCGAACTTGATCATCAGTGCTGAACCTAACCCTAGGACCTTGTCCACGTTGAGAAACGCAGGACATACCTTTCTGGTTATAATACTGACAGAACTTCCAGGGTGCTGTAACGAATCCATAGGATCTATACGCATCTCATGTTTGGAGTGGAGACTTTTGCGGTCAGCAGCATTGGACGCAATTCGCACTTTGCCCAACTCTTTGTGGAAAGTTCGTGATCTTTCAGTGTTCTTGTACTCACATACCTCTGATATGCTATGAGCTAGGGATCCACAGAGATTAGAGCCCATACCTTAAAGGCTTCTGATTTGAAAGTAATGCCTATATACCCGATTTACCTTGGCCATATCTCATAAATGTAGTTTATATGAACATGTTACTTCATAATCTGTTCCAAAGACCCGGAATGTCTCAAGGCAGGTTCTCCTCTCATGAAATGGGCCGAAACGTTTTGGTTCAAGATTCTCCATTTGGAGGGATGGTACAGGCCATACCTCGCGTAATTCGTGTGGCCGGACTGATTGGTATCTATATGAACATAAACTTCTAGATTTGTTCTAGTAAATGCCGATTATATAAGACAATTTCAGCATCTAGGCTAACTGTGCGAATTAAAACTACGTACCCCCTTTTCTGCAACAAATATATCATATTGCTCAATGCGGTCAGACGTCCAGTAAACTTTTTTTCTGAATCAGCAGCTGTCCCTCTATAAGAGACCATTGATAAAACCTTTGGACGCTACTTTGAGGTTGGGCAGAAAGTTTGCATTTGGCGGCCGGACTAGTATTCATCGGACGAAAACATTGAATTGGCTATTTATGACCTGTACATGACAGCTAGGGGGATCAGAGAGCGCTATCGTGTACCAGAGAGTGTGGCTGATTAGCTTGTTGAGATAACTGAGCATCCCCCTCAAGCGAACACACATCGAAATAATTCACTCACACAACATGAGCACACTTTTGAGGTATTTTTTACATTTTTGGATTTTATGTCATTTAGGAATGTCGCGTAGTTGGGCGTGATACAGTGAAACGTGTTCTTCATAAGATGATTCCGTCTCTGTTAGAGATTGCCTCAGAAATTATCAATTGGCCAATAAACACACTAAATGCAGCAGCAAGATTTTTTGAATTGAGTGGTATTTCAAATGTTTGTGGAGCATTGGACGGATCGCACATAAATGTAATCCTGCCTTCAAGCGATGAACACAGTTATGTTAACAGACAGAGTGTCCATAGTTTTAATGTTTTAATACTGTGCGGTCCTGACCTAAAAAAATATATATTTTTGTTCCAAGAAGGCACCGGGGAGATGGCATGACCCTCATGTTCTTCGTGAATCATATTTATGGAAGCGTTTTCAAGGGAATGCTCATAGACCGTTTCCAGATGCCATTATACTAGACAACAGTGCTATTCCCCTGCAACAAGTGGCCTGTAACCCTTATTGATACGGGTATCACTGATGCTCAAACAAAATTAAACAGCGCTCTCAAGAAAGTAAGAAATCCCGTCGAACGCTACTTGAAGGTGGCCAAAGGACGTTTAGATGCCTAGAACACAGGCATTGGACTAAAAAGCAAGATTGACGCTTCAAGACTTATAAAATAAGCATTCTTATTGCATAACCTATGTTTAGCACACGGAGACGATGGTTCTGATTGTGATGCCACCAAAGGACAACCAAGCGTTCCATCATGTATCAGTAAACATGGTGCAAGTCGCCAAAATCGAACCAGATGACAGGACGCATTCGATATTTTAGATAGCTCCATATCCTACACACTTTGACAAGAGAGTTGTACGATGCTAACTCACGTTCTGTTCTTGAGCTAGTGCATGCTATCAATGACGTGGATAACACTGCTGAACCTGAAGTGTTATATTGCAACATTTTCTCTCTTGAGTACATTTTTACCTAGAGCAGTCAGTTGCTATTGAAAGATTTTAGTGTGCAAAAGAGAAACAAAGAAAACTAGAAATTGGAGTTTCCTGTTTACCAATTTTCAGTTTACATCTTTCTACTATTGAACATTAACAACGGATATGAGCATTGCACACGATGTGTTACTGTTATCAGCAATAACTGCTCCATGTCTCATGAAGGGTTACAGTCTTAACATTAATATCATGTTTTGGATAAGTGTGTTCAAATCCAATGAATGAAATAGCGGTTTTACCAAACACATAGTATCTTGCAAACTGCGGGAACTCAAAGAATAGGAATATTATTTTACATGAATACTTTCGAACATATGTTTGAAAGGTAACAATATCAAGTATTAGTCTCATTGCAAATGTTCTCTGTACAGGGTCATATTCTTGAAGTTCTACCCTGCTGATGCCAGAAAGTTTATGGATGGGAATAAATTCTGTTTTCCCGATAAAATAAGATCCCAGAACCAACTCTAGAAAGTTCTCTGAAGGAAATGGTATTCGTATTTAAGCATTTACACATTCCCTGCCTTGTGATAAAGTGATAAGTAACTATTTCCTTTCTCAGATTGTATTTTCGACACAGTGTACGGCAGTCATTTAAAGGCTGAGTTCAAAGTGCAATCTGAAATGTACAGCCACTAATTATAATGTTCACACAGCACTGTTTGTGTTTGGTCTACAGCAGGACACTTGTTACAGGTATCACATTATGCTATAACTGAGAAATTAGTGGAAGTAGTTTATTAATTTATCAGTGCTCACAGCACGTCTAGTGTAAAACTTTTATCACAAGATCAGACAATTCTTCCAGCCATTAACTTGATACCTTCAAAACACAATCATTCAATAACATTGAGAATGTGATGTAGCATTATGTAATGTAATGTAACTTCATGGGAAGATTTGTTTCAGTCTTTACTTAACCTTTTTAATCACGCAATTTGTCAACAACAATTATTCTATTTTTCTCCTAGCAATTGGAAAAAAAACACGTTTTGCTTGCAAAACATAGCTTGTGACCTCTCTGTTTGTGAGGGAGGTGTGGGTGAGGGGGGCTGGGGAGGGCTGTGGGGGGTGGGGGGGTGGTGCACTGTTTGTGAAAGGGCCTCATAGTTTGTGAAACAAATATCAAATTGTGATTTCGGTACTATCATATATATATCCACGTTTCTAAACAAGATATAGATTTTTTATAGTTATGCAAAAATCCCACCAACGAGCAGTAACAGTAGCTCTAAACTCCAATCAATAAGCATAAAAATGAACTAAGAGCCAGAAGCTCTCACCAATAGTGTGAAGTTCCAAACAGCAGCTATTATAAACAACTAAACTAGAGGCTCAAGAGAGCCTAAAAACGCTCACCTGGACCAAGTTGTCCTAAACTGAAAGAGTTATGGGTATGGAGAAAATGTAATCTGAATGAACCATATGACAGATTCGCCAGCAATTTGTTTGTCCAATTGTTTCAACTGCTCAGAAGAAAGCTTCATACCAAATACATAATCTCTAGTCCGTGCAGTTTGGGAACTATTGGACATTTCATTTTTTTCTATTTCTAAAAACAGATGTTCCCACGCGAAAAGTTTGGAGAGCATGAATGAAGGAAGTACTTAGCGTCAATTAATGCCAAACATAAAATTTGGTTCAAATCGCTCCACTGGTTCTTGAAATAGAAATTTTCAGGGAATCTCAAAAGTGAGCCCATCCCCCGGAAAGCCCAAATATGGACCTATCAACTTTCTTTGAACAACTTTTAATCTTGAACACCAGAGGACTTTTCATACCAGATATCAAAGCATTGCCGCTTGTGGTTCATGAGAAGAATATTTTTAAAGAATCTCATCATATTTGGGCATAAGACCACGCTCAAAAAGGGCGGAGACCCCATTTGAACAAAACTAAAACAGAATACCCCAAAGATGATGTGGCCCGTATATGTTACAATTGGGGTCATCTGTTTTTGAGGAGAAGATTGTTTTTCACATTGGCCTCTCAATTCGGGAAATAAAAAATTTGTATGGGACACAAATTTGGATCTTCCCGTAGTGAGTTCAAATATTGACCTAGAAACTTTCGTTGGACAAATTGGAATTTTGGGTATCAAAAAAGGTTGCATATCAAATTTCAAAGCACTCTGATCTGTGGTTAAGGAAAACAATTTGTACAAAAGGAATGCAGGTATTTAGGCATCAGGTATCAGAACCACAGAGACAAAAACAATTTTAGTGTACTTATTTATTGGTGTTTAAGGTCATATATTTATGCACAATTGCTAATCCTGACCACAACATGGTGATAAAGTCACGTTTTGTAAATAGCTTATACTCATGTTGCCCTTTCTAATATTCCTCATATTGAACAATACTGAGCCCAAATATGAACCGAGGGACTTGGCTTGAACAATCCTGAATCTCCTTTCCTTAAGGATGCTGTATACCAAATATCAAAAGATTCTGACTGTTGGATCTGGAGAAGAAGATTTTTAAAGACTATTCCTCATATTGCACTAATTTGAATGTTTGGGCTCCTGCAGAGTGCCCAAATATGGACCCAGGGATTAAATTTCTACAACCATGTGAATCAATCTTCCATAGATGTTATAGATGTTATATGTGAAATATGAAAGCTTTTGGAGCTGTGGTTGGGGAGAAAAAGATTATTTTATATTTTCCCATTACTTTCGGAGTTAAATAATGCTGACTCAGCAATTTTTCAAAGTCCCGAAACTGTACCTTAGGACAAAACCGATAGCGATTTCTTTCACCATTCCTTTCTACTGGTCCTAAGGAAGCTTCACACCAAATAAAAAGCTTCAGTGCCATGCAGTTTTGGAAATATGGGCGTTTGAATTTTTTTCTAGTTTTAGCTCCTGAGGTTCCCACGTGGCAGCAGGAAAATTTGTTTGACATGAATCAAGTACTTAGGACCCAATAATATACCATAGCAAATTTGGTTCAAATTGGCCTCTCGGTTCCGAAAATAGAAATTTTGGGCGGGGCAGAAAATGGAGATCCTCTCATAGTGAGCCCAAATAATGACTGAGAAAAGTTCTTTGAACAAATTTGAATCTTGAGTATGAAAAGACCTTACATACCAAATATCACAGCATTCTGACTGGTGGTTCATAAGAAGAAAATTTCAGGAGAAATTTATGCTTTTGGAGAATCACCCCCATCCCAGTAGGGCCACCGAGTTCATTTTAACAATCTGGAAAGAGGATACCCCCAAAATATTGTTAAATTTGTTTGGGCTTGGGCTTGTGGTTTTGAAGGGGAAGACCGAGTCGCAAAAGTTAACAGACAATGGATGATGGACGACGGATGATGGACGCCAGGTGATGACAAAAGCTCACACTGACTTTCAGTCGGGTGATCAAAAAAGCGGCCAGCAGAATATACCATCCCAATAATAACTCCTCAAAAATTGTTCATTTGACCACAACTTTCACAGCGATTTACTCAAAGTGTAACAAGACTACTCGTCACTTGTAACTCGGGATCACAGCTTGTTAAAACTGCATTAATTATTGCGCGAGCTCCAGCTTTCAAAAACACAAATAGGTGGATTCTTTATAACCGTTATGGATGTTGGCGCAAACTGGCGGCTGTTTGGGTTTCTAAAAACAACCATCAAATTGCGATTTCGGTACAACCATATATACGCCAATGTTTCTAAATGAAACACAAATTTGTTGTAGTTATGCACAATTCCTAGTCCCCTTCCAGCTCGAAGACCTGAACCCACCATCTCACTGCCAATTCTCACTCACAGACTAAACAACATTACTGACACTTGCTTCCGACGCTCATCGATTCATAAATTATTCGGGTCACAAGGGATTTCAAATCCCACATTGTCCCTGCCTTCGGCACGCTAAAACGTTTCAAGTTGCTCGAGGAGGTTATTTTTCACAATTCTGCACCTACAGTTAAAACTAGAAGTCCTGTCACGAATAGTGCGCTTATGTAGGCTTAATTGCGCGTTGGAATTGCGCGCAATTGCCATATCGAATGACACCCAAAGCACGGCAGGTTCTCCTGGTTACTCATAGCAAACACATGCAATGTTTCTGCCAATGGACCTCCGGGTTACCCGGAGGTCCATTGGCTGAAACATTGCTTGTGCACAGGCCATATGTACAGAATTTGATAGCTTTACTTGGGCCATAACGCGCACATTAACGCGCATATCAACGTGCTATTTGTGCGCATTTCATGACAGGACTTCTAGTTTTAACTGTATATTGCATTTTTTGGTAGGTAATGCAGAGTCACATATCACCTTCCGATGGGGTATTTTTACAGCTAATCGGGTAACAGCGTTTATACCACTTTTGCATTTGGGGGGGGGGGGGGGAGGGGGCGTAAGCGAAGGAAGGGGACTAGGCCTGTTATGAGAAATATTTGTTTAAGTGTCAAAACGTTTATGATAGAATGGTAGTTCTCATGTTTTTGTGAGATTTTTTGGATAAAGGTAGGATTTTTTATCAAATCTTTTATGATAAATTTGTGGATAAAGGTCAACATGTTTGGGATAGAATGATGGTTTCTTCTTGCTTTTGTGAGGTTTTTTGGATAAAGGTGGGATTTTTTATTTTTGATCCAAACATTTATGATGGGAGGAGAACACCTTGCATGTTTTCTATTTGGCTTTTTGGTCGACTTCTTATCAAATGCTTTAAAGTTAAATATCAGTTTCATTTAATATCGGTAACAAGGAATGAAATATGACGGGTGCACATGCCGATCTTCTGCACTCCGATTGGCTGAGCATGTACAGTGACAATCACAGAGGGGCATGTCTTTCTATTAGCTTGTTAACAATTTATCATTGTTGTTTTCTATGATACATTTCCAACAAGTCACAGGTTGTATCACCTTAAAATTAGTACCTTTCCTTTTTTACTTGAGTTTAACAATCAAAAGCAATTATTTATTAGGGTTTAGCGACTCATTAACAGCCAAAATCATATTATGTCGGTGAGAGTTTTATAGGTGTAGGAAGCCGGAGTACCAGGAGAGGACCACCGAGCAACGATGAGCAGCTGCCAGCCCCTCAACATCGTAACTCCACACTACAGCACAGGTAGGGTTAGATTGGTTAAAGACATGCGCACCATCGACGAGCAGTACGCCTTATTACACGGCATCATCGTGCCCCCATGTGAACAATCGGGGTGATGTGCTTTACCCAAGGACACAATGTGGGAGTCCTAATCGTTCGCTTAGACGGTCACCCTTCCAAGGGCTAACCGGGCTCGACGTTGCTGAACTTCGTTGATGTGACTAGAACAGGTTACCGCAAAGCCACCGCACCCCTGACAGACCGTAATGTTTGAAAAAACAAAAAGCATACCTTTGCCGTTTAAATTTCACTGATGTTTTAAATGCATCAAAACAAAGGGAGAAGGCGACCCATTGTTCAAAACATGCCATATACATGTTCTTCTCACAAAGTGAGATACTATCTCGTTTTTCGAGAAATTTAGGGGAGAGCTTATAAATAAACTCAAATATTTTAAAAGTAATAGATACTTTAACGACAATTATTGGAGACCAGCTTGTTACGCCATTTAAATGTTATAAAATTTCTTTTAATTGAACATACGTCATTCAGTTGTTAGGTGGACTATGTCATAGCAATTAAAATTCTCTGCTAACCCCAATTAAAATTATCTGCTACTCCAATTAAAATTATCTGCTAGCTCCTTTCAATTGTTGGGGGATTACACAGTAATTAATTTTTTTTAAAAATATGACAGCACTCTTACCTCCTTCGCCCCGCTCCACGACCTCCTTTGCCTTCCCTATCCAGAGGAGGATCATCATCCTCTGAGCCTCCTACGGTCAACGGGAATCGATTTATGCATCTATACTACTCTTGTAGTTGTGAACGACTACATTGGTTTTGTGTATTTATAGTATTCGGCCCTGGTCCCACATTACCGTATTTATTTATTGAGGTTTAACGACACTGTCGACGGCCAGGGTCACCTCGTGTCGGACAGTTTTATAGGTGCCGGAAGCCGGAGTATCCAGAGAGAACCACCGAGCAACGACGTGCAGCTGTCCGACTCCCCAACATACTAACTCCACACAGGCAGGGTTGGCATTGGTTGAAGACAAGTGCACCGTCGACGTGCAGTTCGCCTTAGTGCACAACGCCACAGTGCACCCATGTTGGCATTTCTGATTAAGTGTCTTGCCCAACGACACAACGCGATCGCCGAAGGTGGGATTCCAACCAAGGACCTCTCGGCATCTCTACCTTCTGACCCACCGCGCTCACACACATTGTCCTTTACAAAATGTGTAAGACTAGAATAACCAATCTCACATCGTGTTTTTTTCTGCGATTTTTTAAGATTACTAGACGAATAATTAGTTTTAGGTCGGAAGCGACAGAGATTGTTACTTGCCAAACCCATTCCTGTTGTCACATAGATTAGATATAATTATTGGTATATGGCTTGTAGTTACTGAAAGGAATTGTAATTGACTTATTTAAAATCAGTTTGTTGCATTGTCCACCCTGGTGTAATCGGAGATACCGACATATACAGGTCACCAGAAAAACATAATATGATGTTGGTCAGACATCAGAGCGTGTTCGAGTTTTCACGAAGTTTCATGATCACGGTGTTCTTTACCAACTTCCTTTCATGTACATCCCCGATGTGTTTGAGTGCGAGTTGTGAAGCATTAACTCCAGCTGTGAGGATAGATCTTTATTTGGTATTCTGATACAGATGATGTGACCACCAGTAACAACAGCCAATGGTACTTTATCACCTTCTTCAGATCCATCTGCATAAATCATGTTACATGCCCTAAATGTAGACTTTATTTTGGAACATTTTTGCTTGACTTCATCTCAGATTTTTGCTAAAAAACAAGGTCGAACATAACACTTGGTGTTTATAGATACAAAAAAGGAAAATGAGGTCCACAGTTCTTTTTCTGATTAAAGTTTGGCTGGCTGCCATGTGATGTTTGATTCTAATTCGCAGTGGAGGAATATGTTATCAATTCCTGTCAAAAGGTTAACATTTTAGTCACCTGAACACAATAAAAACATAATTTGATCAGCCAGGAAACAGTTTAGAAACATATTGTACTGAGTTTAAACCTGTGTATCTTGGTTCTACTATTGGCTTATACACTGACTGACCTTTGATTTTGTGGGATAAAAGCAGCGGCATGTACGAGATGTGACAAATGTTTTATTTCTCGCCTTTAAGAAGGGGGGTACTCTTTCTTTTCGTCATTTTGTTTTGTTTTTCAAGTATTCTCGTCCTATCATTGCGGTCTATACGAGTGGTAGATAATGCTGCATAGGAATGGAGCCGTTATTAGTGTCGTGTAGTTATCCATAACTCTCAGATGATTTTTTTTTGTTTTATTCTGATACTACTTTAGAAATAATGTCCGGATTTCCAGTATTCCCAGTAAGCAGAATGTCTACACTTTACAAGCGATAAAATCAGAAAAAAATCAACCCCATTCAGTAATTTTAATTGTGGCTATAGATGACTACAGGCAATAACAAGGTATAAATAAGTTTCGGAGATTTCTTGAACGCTGAAATCAATGCCTTCTTCCTGGCGGTAACGGTGTGGTTGTTTCATATAGATGTTCCAGTAATATCGAAAGACAGAAAACCATAGTTTATATTCATCTTCAAATTGACAGCAACAACGTGTGAACTAGAAAAAGTCATGCATTCATTAGACAGTCGTTCAAACATTGTAGAGAGCAGGTGTATTCATTGAATACGATCAAGGAGTACTTACACATCATGCAATACACGAAAGTAAGCATACCGGGATTCATCCGTACGGGTTTTAAAATAAGTAGCGCAAAGTTTCAATAGAAAGTCAGTCTTTGTCCTTTGGTGTGTGAGATGAAAAGGTACGCGTGCACTCTTGCAACCACATGTACTCGGACGGTATGTTTGATAGATTTGGACTTAGATGACATCGCACGTGCCTCAAAGCTTGCAATTCATGTAACATACATGCATGCAAATGGTTTGAAACCAGTTGCCCATGCTCATAGATCTAGCAAAAAAGCTCACATACTTCCCAATAGCATGCATGATTTAATCGCACCTCCAAAGCGTCTAATGCAGTATTTGTGTATTCTTTCTACTTGAAATGAGGGGGAAGATTGTTTAAAGAATATTCCTCATTAGCATAAAAGTAAAATTCAGTCTCTCATGTGATCACAAATACAAAAAAACTTGATTTTGATGTTAATAGACTTACACCTGACCCCTGTCCATCAAATGATTTCCTATTCCAAATATGTATGGCTGGTAGAACTGAAGAAAATATATTTTGAAACAACAATCCTCGTATTCCATAAGTTAAAAATTGGGCTCCGCTTGGTGACTGTTGACTTGAACAAACTTCAGTCTGGCCCTCTTTGGGACGCTGGATACAAACTATCAACAGATTGTGACAGGTGGATCGGAAGAAGAAGAATTTAAGAAATTTTCCCCATATTGAACAAAGCTAACTTTCTGGCTTCCGCAGGACTCCCAATCATAAACACAGGGGCTTGATTTGTACAAACTTGAATCTGACACCCGTAAATATGATCTGCACGAATATAAAATATTATGGTGCGTCTAACATTTTTTAAAGAATATTTATTATATGCCTGCTTTATGAAATTCCCTTCTATAGCAACACTAAACCATACGGATAGTGAAAATCCATTCTGCACACATGTGCCGAACGGAAATAGTCGAATAGACGATTGATCACCCTAAAATGACAGATTACGACATAACTAAATAAAATATCTAAAAGTGGAGGATATGGCGAGTTTAATGTGTAAGAAAATCGCGAAGAAGAAATAGAGTCTATATATAATGGGGATAATGAATACCCAGAAGAAGAAGAAGAGTATGAGTACGAAAACTTAAATTTGTTTGGCGATAAAATGTTTTCTTTTTTGTTGATAGTTGTCAAGTGAATTGCTCAGTGTCACTCTAATAATTGTTTTTTTTATAGATGTGAAGGCGTGTAATAAAGGCAGAATGATACGCGCGTGTGAATGGGTTAATCGATATGGCGTTTGAGCCATCACTGGACGGAATGTTAAGATCAGGACCCATAAGCCGTCGGGTGTAAAATGTGATAAGGTTCATATACCCCTTTGGAGACAAAAATGGACTTTGAATCATTTCCAGTGTTCTTACACTTGCAAGGTTCTCTCGTTTTATTCTTCCGCGCCAGCACTCGCGCCATATCGATTAACCCATTCACACACGCGTGTCGTTCTGTGTATTCCCATATTGCACCAAGTTAAAAAACTGGGTCCTCGTGGGGGATCAAATATGAATCCAGAGACTTGATTTGAATAATCTTGTATCTGCCTGAATCTCCATAAAATGCCAGGGGCCTGTCTGATATGAAAAAAAACCCTAAATTAGATCCACTAAGAATGCTGTATACAAACTATATAAAGACACTGACCGATGGACCTGAAGAAACTTTTTAAAGAATATATTGATCGTATTGCACTACCTGAAAACTCGGTTGCCCAAAAGGAACCTAAAATGGACTTGTTTTGAAGAACATTAACTGTGTCCCCCTATTAAGTACGCTGTATAACAAATATGAAAGACTTGTGATCAGTGGATCAGAAGAAAAGTATTTTTAAGGACGCTTCCCCATACTGCACTATGTTACACCTGAGGCCGTGCATGAAGACAAAATACGAACCAAGTGAGACCAAGTAGGAATTTACCTCACATTGAACTAAGCTAAGATTCAGATTCCCAATAGAACCAAAATATAAACCCAGGGTCTTGATTTAAACAAACGTGAATCTGATTTCCAGAAGTGTGTTGTATACCAAATATCACAAGAATCGGATTGATGGTCTTGGAAAAGAAGCTGTTTTAAATTTATGAAGACATGCTTACTTATTGTCCCAGTTTAAAATTCGGGCTCCTGTATGGAGCCAAAATATGGACTCTGTGACGTGATTTGAACAAACGGGAATCCGCAAACAAACACACCCATCACCAATAACGCACATTATTCCTCACATGGAATTCAACAATTAAGAAAAACACTGAGGACAGTTTGCAAAATGAACTGAATGTTAGCCTGGTGGATCTGAATTCTTTAATACGATTAATTTCGAGAAGTTCAAGCAATAAAATGTATCATACGATCATTTTAATTTGAAGTAACAGGCTATCAGCAATTCCAATAAAAGTTAGGTTTATCAGTAAACACTGTGTGTCACCAAAAACATCTCCCAAAAAAGGAAATAAATACAACATGACTTACCCAGATCTCTTCTGTTATATACACGTATCCATTTTATGTCTAATCTCTTATCTAGGTCGACGGACCACCACGGTTCCAACCCTAGGTTTGTATGAATGAAATTGTAGTACCCCATTTTTCCATCAACAGCAAAGGACGAGGTGAAATTTTTATATGTGCCGCTCTGGGCAGTTACTTTTTTGTAGGCACCATTCAAACCTTAAATAAACAAGAAATACAAATAAATAAATAAATAAATAAATAAAGTAGAGGTATAAATTAGACAAGCAGTTATTCAGCGTAATTCAATGCAAGGCGTCTGCCGTCATTTGGGAAGCTAAAAACAAATTTCATTTATAAACAAATCAAAACCCTTTTCATTTATTAGATATGATTGTCATTCTCAGAATTGATATGACTTCAAGCTCAGCTGAAATAACTTTAAACTCGGCTGATATGACGCCGAACTCGGCCGATATGAGGCAAGATTAGATTTGTCCCCCTTAGTAGTGGTCAAATTTCGCATTCTTGCTCAAGAGAAATTCATTTGTGTCTCTCTGTGACTTCTTGCATTTTTCGAGATTATTTTTCCAGAAGGAATGTAAGTCTAAAAGCCCTGAAATACTGACTCATTTTAGAAAACGGATGGAAAATCGAATCACCGATAGAAAAACTACGAGGATCTGTCAGCACTTATTGGTCGAATCTTGGAGATTGAGCAAAAAAAAAAATCATAGAAATTATTGGTAAATCTTAGAGATTTTTGAGATTATCTGTTTCTGCTCCAGTGCAAGAATTCACTACATTTTTCCCAAGATGATAAATGACGACGATGAAAATACCGCAGTCCGAGATAAAGTTGACGATAAAGGCAAACTATGTATTCTTTACTCGACTTTTAAAGTGTTTTCTCGATTGGCTTTGACGTGATGCGAAATTACACATCGCGAAACATAATGTTAAAACGAGTAATTGTTTGTCGGTTTTCTCAAGTGTCTCTACGAGGGAGTTTGTAGACTTGGCTGTGATGTCTCGAGGGCAGAACATTAGAAATTAACTGCCTGTGTTTTGCAGTAAACCTACGACTCGCGAAGTCAATTTGACAGAGAACACTCGGATGTGTGGGAATATTTCCCCCTCATATTTGTTCGATGGCAGTACTGTGTGTCTGTGACAGAGAATATATATATATTATATATATTATTACACTTCATCAAATATTTACTTGCTGCCACCCAAGGAAGATATGATACGGTTATTTTGCGCGTAATAGACTCGGATACGGGGAACAAAATGAAACGGGGAACATACCTTTGCCACCCAAGGGAGATATGATACGGGGATTTTACAAGCAATACACTTGAATATGGAGAACAACGCGTTTGAACAATTCGGGTCAAGGAATGGTTGAATGTGTGAATACTGCATGCGAACTCGCTTCTGCCTCTGTTACCAGGGCGAGGTTGAGATAAATGACTGAATGCTCCTAATTCTAAGGCTGAAAACAAAATTTGCACATAAAAACGCGGAATATATCTCCATTTGTTACCACCTAAGGGAGATCTGATACGGTATTGTTTGTCCATAATTTACAATTAAAAACAGTGAATAACGTGTAATGCGGAACATATCTTTACTTGTTGCCACCCAAGGAAGATATGTATCGGCGATCTTATAGACGGGTTCGTGATTAGGAGCTAGGCGGCCACTTGCCAAATAATAAATCGATCTGTAAGACGTATGCGTATCTCGATCAATTTTATAATTCCCATTCAACAATTAGGATCTGTGTGACGCTAAATTTTACGTTCCCATGACGCGATACACATTGGTACGGCACTTAACGTAACGGAATTAGAATTAGTCAAAAATGAAAGCCGCTTAGAAGGAAGTAAACTTCCGAGCATGACGGCAGTTTGACGAAGTTATATATATATTATATATGTATTATTAAGTAGAAGGAATAAAAAAAATAAAATAAAAAATTCGAATTAAAATATTACTAAAAAGCATTTCATTTTTAATGATGAAAGATCCTAAATTGAGAGACGAGATGATTCATAGACTTCTAGAACTGAAGAGGAATATTTGAGAGAGCAATGTGGCTAAATGGAATGGGGACATCGAGATGAAATGAGAGATGACAAAGTTGTTCAAATCTGTGACGGATATAAAAAATGAGATTGCCAAAGAACTGAAACCGCAGATAGAAAGCAGGACATCTAGTTACAGACCTTCTATTTATGAATATTATCATCCGACTTATGGTTACAGACCTTCAGGTCAGACTTATAGTTAGACACCTCCTGTTCCAAATACTAGTTAATACCCCATTCTCCTTCTGTTCAGTATTTTCCGCTGAGTCCTTCCGAGGTAGACAGAATTGAGACCGATTCTGAGAGAGAACTATCGATGGTTATGAACGTGAGCACGATCGGCGACATGATGCCCGATGCTTGCAATATGAAACACGAAGATTTCGGAAATTTATATAAGACAAATCTGTTGAATGCGGACCCTGTCAGCGACTTGCACGAGGAAGGCGATGACAATCTCTGCATAGGTGACAAACGAGTGGAAGAAACCAATGACTATAATTTGATTGACGAAGATCGAGAATACGAAGGTACTAAAGAATTGTGAAATCTGCTCATGCGGCTAGACCTAATGATTACGACAAAGAGTATTATAAACCATACAGAGATCTCCTGGTGTGGATGGATGTCATGAGAAAAACAAACATTTCAGAGATATGAGACCAAAAGCGAGAAAATGTTCGAAGTGGAAGAACATGGTAAAACCCCTATGGGATGCTAATAAAGCATTCGCCATTCGGTCACCATACAGGGAATGACAATCACAATCATTTCCTGTGATCCAAATGCACTGCTGGAGAGATTGGATCTCTTCATGGCGAGTCAAGAAGCTGGTAATACCGAAATGAGAGCCCAATTGATGAGCATATGTGACGAATTGTTGAGACACAAGATGTTAAATAGAGAAGTGTATCAATCACGAATGTGTTGAAAGAAGCAGAAATAAATAATAGTAAATAAAATAGAAAATAAAAAAAAAATATTAAAAATATAAGACAAATGGAAAAAAATATGTTAGTGATAACGAACAGAGGATTTATAAGATCGTGTTTGCTGGAATCGATGATGGGAGCTCTGTTGTGCACCTTCACCAGTGGTGAGAATAAAGAGATCGTTTCAACAGCAGTAAAAGTCAGAAAGAACAAAGAGATGGATGTGGATAAGAAAGCCGTGATGGAAGTGAGCACTTGAATTGCTTTGGAAGCTGGCTAGAGGGCTGCTGATTTAATTCAGAAGTTGATAAGATCTCCACCAGCTAAACGGCCGAAATTGTCGTCGAAGGTTCTAGCGAACATGAAACTTGGTACAAAAAACACAACGGCAATGGAAATTGAAGCTTTATCGTGGAATGCACCAAAGATGGAGAGATTGAATCACTAACTATTTCCTAAAAGCATAAGAGGACTGATAGTGGGAAAATCAAATCTTGAAAAGACGAGTCTGTTGATGAATCACGACGATCATGCAAGGAACATAGAAAGAACTCAGAAAAAATAAAACGTCGAATGTGGAATGATTGGCAATTTTATGGAAATGTGAACGACCTGACCGATCCTCGCATCTTGAATTTGCAGCACAGAAATCTCATAATCTTCAGCATTGATGACTTGATGTTTGAGAAACACAATTCGAGGATGTTACAGCAACCTGGACTGTTTCTTAATATCTCACAATTATTTCAGATTGCAGAGACAGACTATAACAGAGAATGTGAATTTACTGTGTCTGTTTCATCAAAATGTCAAGAATCTCAATCACATTTACAATGATAACGTGGCTAACAACATGAGCCAATGAAATTAAACAAAAAAAAAAAACAACAAAAAAAAATGATGATGAGATACATAACACAAACTGTAAACATATCCAAAGGTTACATAAACAAACTTTGTAAAGCATTAGAAAATCAACGTGAACTAGTGAGATTGAAATTAAGTCATCAATATTTTGGCAATACATGCAACAAAAAACACCTGGACCAAAACGCAAATTAATAGAATAGGCAAAGCATATCACAATCGAAAGGATGAGACTGAGTCCTGCACAATTGAGACATAATTTAAAAATGAAAGGTAGTTTTTTTAAGGTTATAGGCGGGATTCACCCCCCAAGTCATTGCCCATTACCTATTCTAACCAAAACTGTCATGTCGGCTTTGGGTATAGGTGCTCTGTCAGGATTGGCCAGTGCTGGTGTGCAGAAATTAATGGGAAATGTATTGTTTCTTTAGGAAGCCGAAACGTCTCACTTTTTAAACTTTTACCAAATTATTTCGGCCCCAATAAATAAATATTTGCTTATGAGTCAATAAATATTTTTAAATACTATTCGACATTTACACCTCTAGAGGATTTTTTTTTTCACAACTCGGTACATAATTAAACACAGTGACAAGTTGTAACTCATATAGATGATTCTTGAGTTTGGTTTTCGCAACTCACTTTGTATTGAAAATCAGCAAAGCATCATATGTCAAACTTGAAAAACGACTGAAGGAAGCTTGGAGTAAATGGGGGCATATTTCCCCCACCTGCCCGCCACTCTCTTAAATAAATTTCTCGTTATTTGGCAGTGACTAATAAACAATGATTAGAATTTTTACCGGATTTCATTTAATTTAATAAATTGGTAGATAAGTCTGTAACATTGTTATATATATTTGTCTCCAGTAATTTTGTAGAATTATTCATTGATAGGGCTCCTCTTCAACATTTTTCACGAATAAACACAGAATTATTAATTTTTTTATGAGATTGCATTTTGCCAGATAAGTCTGTAACATTAATTGTTATTAAATTATTACATTTTTTCACCAGATTTCGTTTAATTTAATAAATTGCTAGATAAGTCTGTAAGTGTTATCTAAATTTGTCTCAATAATTTCACGTAAATATTCATTGAAAAGGCTTCAGTTCAGCTTAAATAATCAAAATTACTCTTCTTGCATCACTTTGTTGTATGAGGCGTAGATTACTTTTCACTAATCCACATAAAACTATGCAATATTTAGAGTCAGAAGTTACATGTTTTATTTTGTTTATTTATTAATCCATTCCTTTGAAGAATGTTCGATTTCGTTGTATAAGTATGCGTATTGTCAGGCCGAAAATCATTGTACACACATTGTCAAAGCATTCCTCACATGGATCTACTTTATTTATGTTGACTCTCCACCTTCTTTCTGCGAGGCTGAAACGTCCCAGGCTGAAACGTCCCAGGCCGAAACGTCTCAAGGCTGAAACGTCCCAGGGTCAAAACGTTTCAAGGCCAAAACGTCCCGACCCCACTGCTGATTTCAGACCATTCACACAAGTGAAGCAAAAAAGAGTCTCTCACTTACAAAAAATCATTTTCACCCATATTAATATTACATAGCTGATAGTAAAGTGTTAAGCAAAACTGACAGAAGCAATTTTAATTTACGTAAAACAAAATTGATCTTTTCAAACCAAGAAAGTTTATTTGCTTTCATGCATGAAAAAGATAATGATTGAGTGCAACTAAAATCTGAAAAGACAACATCATGTGTGTAATGAAAAAAAAAGTATCCCACTTACAAAAATTCTATTTCACTACTATTAAATATTACATAGCTGATAGTAAAATGCTAAGCAAAAATGAAACAAGCAACCTTCATTTATGCAAAACAAAATTGAACCAAGATAGTCCACTTTCTCATGTGTATGAAATAAAATGATTTTCAATTTTTTTGGTTTGTTTTTCTCCAAGTTGAATGTTAAAAAAATTGCTTTATCAATTTCGTTTTTTAATTATTTTTCTTCAAGTTAAAAAACTGATTTATGAATTTCGTTTTTTAAATTTTTCTTTAAGTTAAAAAAAAATATTACAGTTAGAAAAATTGATTTCGGTAAAAAAAAAAAATTTTCAATTAAAGGGATTAAAATCCAAGAATTTTTTTTTCATATAGCATGTATGTATATATATATATATAATGAATTATACCATAAAATTCTTTCATCCTATATATATATATATATATATATATATATATATATATATAGGAAATTATACCATAAAAGTCTTTTATCCTGTATATATATATATATATATATATATATATATATATATATATATATATATATATATATATAGGAAATAGAAACAAAAATAATTAAACAATGGCAATGGAGAAAAAAAATTGGATTGAAAAGAAGTGCTTCACACAATGATAATGAAACGTTTTATTGTATGATTTTCTAAAAGATAGCGAGAAATTCTTAACTGATATTTTTCTATATCTATCATCATGATATATATAAGAAAATATCCCTTTGTTGATTAATTGAATCATGCAAGAAAATTAGAACCAAATTACTCTACCAACGAATGTACTTTTTATATGTCCAATACACAAAGCACCGGTAAATGTGTATTTTAGCTCATCTCAGAGTAACAAAGTTAGTGTTGTGAATAGTCCAAAATGGAAGGAGAAGAAAATCCTACTCACTGATAGTGACAGTGACAGTGATTGACAAATATGCTAAAAACAGTTTGAACATTTGAAAAATCCTCCTTCGTCCTTCATTGAACATGTTGTGAACTGTGTCATGTTTGTGTGCATCTTTGCAGTGCACTTTTGTTATTACTTTTGAATAAATGTGCCACCCATTGTTTTTGAGGGAATGTCAAAGACCACTTTCACATACGTTCGTTGATTTTGTGTACGTAACTGATAATATGGCCATTTTCTAAGGGGATTTATGTGAAACTATTTTGTTGAGTTGGAGTTTGATTTTGAAATCGGGGCCACTAAGTAAATGGGTTAGCTGCTTCAGCTGATTTTTGTTGACATTGTCACTTTCTCCACCTCGGGTTTTTGATGGCAATGAAAACACCACATTACCTCTTTTAATCACAACAAAAACAACGCAACACATATAATAAAAAGAATACCCACTGTTTTTGAGTGAGTATCAGAATTATCTCATTTGTGGCTATAAAGAAATTTAATTTTTCACTCACAGCTTTCAGCCACTTGTGAAAACTAATATTCCATTGCAGCCACTTATGAGATAATTCCAATACTCACTCAAAAACAGTAGATATCCTCTATTTATTTGTAACCTAATCCAATTGAATTGAATGATGTAGAAATTTTGTGTTGCAAACTCTTGAAAGAAGGAAGTGGAAAAAATATCAAACAGTTCCATCTGATCTACAGCAAAAACAAAATATACCTGAAAATTTATAATGGTGTCACAGATCAACTCGGAGAAGAAGCTCACATACAGATGAAATATGCAACTGTAAAAAGGATTTGAAGTTATTTTTCCATAAATCAATATTTATATTTTTTTTCAATTTGTTTTCATTATTTTTTTTATTTTGATTTCATATTCTTCTTTGATTTTTATTGTAAATTTTTGTTTCTTCTTTTTGTTCCTTTTATCTTCCCGTGAATTGGATACAAAGTCATTCCATTCCCATTTTCTACTCTTTATTTAACTAATAAATGGCTGTTGCGATGATAAGTATCATCACTTTCATTTATGCATACACATTCAGGCAAAGTCTCTGTAAAATCATTTTCCATACACTTGAGCAAATTTTGTCTGTATTTTCTGATATCATAATATTTATCGTATTTTGAACAATCCATTTTATGAAAAACATTTATTGGAAAAATCATTTTGGGGGAAATAATCAATTTTTATTTAATTTTTTTTGTAAATAAGGAATTTTTAAAAAAAAATGTTTTTTTGAATAATCAGTTTTTTTTTAAAATCTATTTTTTGTTGAAATTTATTTTTTTAAAAATCAGTATTTCTTTTTGTAATTTGTTTTTTAAAAATCCATTTTTGCTTTTTTTTATCCATTTTCTCCTTTTTTAGAAATTTTTGGAAATATCTTTTTTTGAAAAATCATTTTTTTGGTTTGAAAAATCAATTTCTGTTTAAATTATATTTTTTGTAATAATTTGTTTTGAAAAATCAATTTTTTGTTGTTTAAAAATCAATTAATTTTTATCAAAAAATCAGTTTTATTTTTGGGGGGATAAAAATCATTCTTTTTAAATCTCTTTTTAAATTTTTTCTTAAATCTAATTTTCTTTTACATTTTTTTTAAAAATCAACTATTTCTTTTTGAAACTTTTTTTCCAAAATTCAGTTTTTTCTGAAATGTTTTTTTTATTTTTAAATGAATTGTTTTTGGAAATATCAATTTTAAAATTTGTTATTTTTTACATTATTTTTTTTTGGGGGGGGGGGGGGGTGGGGGATTTTGAGAAATTTTTGGGGAAATATCAATATTTTTCTGAAGTTTTTTTTACGGAAATCACTTTTTTGTTAATTTAGGGATTTATTGTTTTATTGTTTTCTCCTTGAACAGATCTGAGTCAGATATTCTTTATCCAGCAAATTATGCTCTCGATTTAAGCTATGAGATGGATCATCCTCAAATAAAAAAATTGGAACATTCAAATTTTGTGGGTCTTGGTTCTCCTATGGGCAAGAACATCTCCATCCAAATTCTCATCACCATCACCTTACGGTTGCTGAGTAATGCTGACCCTATGTCTTGATGATTGCATCTTCATATTCAGTGTCTTGACAGTTATGACTGAAGTCCCATCCTAACTCACAACCGGAAATCTTTCCTTCGATGCTCTAGGAATGTTTTCTTTCTTGAGATGGGCTAACCTTCTGTAAACACTGGAATCCAGGATGCTCTACTCCTTTTTGTTTTTTCATTTCATCTATCCATTTTATTTCATTTATTTTTTTAGAAAAATATATATTTTTTCTCAGTTCCTATATTTAATTTCGGTCTCTCTGCAATGAACCATCAATTAAAAATATAAGAAAATCCAAAACGGCAGTATAAAAATCACCAGCCTGGCAGGTGCCCAGAACGTCACACATTACAATTTCCTTTGGAAAAATGCCCCTTTCATATCTACTTATTTCTTTTCAATCATTCCAACTTGATAAACATGCATGTGTTTCTCGATTCCATGAGATATCATGCCATAGATTACAAAGCCTTGCGCGTGAATAACTTCAGATGGAAATATCAAGTGGACGAATAATTGATGAGCAATTGGAATTTAAAACCCCCATTCATGCTCGACATCAGCAAACAGAGCCAGAAACTCAAGAGCACCATTCTGGACATCATGATCAAAATGCAAACTAAAGCCTTCACAGTTGTCACATCAATCAGAGTGTTGACATTCCAATTGGATGGAAGTAAAATGTCTGCCATTCATTAACTGGGAAAATATTCCAAAAAATCTTACAAAAACCTCAAAAAACGTGATGAAGGTTGAAAAGAACTTATAAACTTAAACATAAAAAACTTTAAAAGAACTTAAACATAAAAAAGCATAAAAAGTAAGTCTTAGAAGTACTGAATAAAGTTCCCAAAGTTCTTTTTCCCTTCAAGTACTGGACATGTTCAATTCAATTAGAAAGTTTAAAGTATTTGTTATGCATTTAAAGGATCACAGATATTATAGACCAAGTAGCTTCGAAATTTGTCATCTTCATCTTGAAATTAATTTTATCTCTATCTTCGACCCCCAAAGAGCTTCAAATCCACTTCCATAGTACAAGAATCTGTCATCATCTCGTGAAAGGGTAGATTCGTGATCCATTTACCTCTCAAGTCTAGATCGCCTTCTGTCACCTCACTGATCTTCGCGACTTTAGTGCAGTCCACATATTTTCTCCTGACTGCACTCAAATCATATTCCAGATCGTTCTTGAATCCAAATAGTTTGTTACCATTCATATCAATGCCAGACACCTTTGCTCCTCCCAGTTGTTTGTTGAGATACAGATCGCCCACATGCTATGCGAGATAGGTTTGAGATATAGTGAAAGCAAAATCTACTTAGCCTTTATTGACTGCATTCAATTCGGCATAGTCATTGGCGATTTGTGCCATATTGATGATCTTATTAAATTAGATGTTCAGATCAGACTTCATTTCATTTTATTCATTCAATGCATCGACGATCTTTCATTCTGCAACATCTACATATTATATGGAGGCAGCATCTCTGGTTCTCAGAGATTCAATATCTTGTGAAAATTTGATTCCACTCCAGAAAGGATTTTTGTAATGTATAATTCTCTCAGATGTTGAGTGAAACGTCTGTGCAAACTGTCAGCATAATATTTTGTGGCCTCATTGCATGAATTCACTGGATCTGTCACATTCACCTATTTTTAGATTTCAAGATTGGAATGTCTGTCATGCTTTTATCTTGGTAATTATCTCTCACACACTTCTCAAAATATGCAACTGCCTGGTCCGCTTACTTTTTGGTCGTGGATTCACCTGAGATGTATCAGTTTGGGAACATTATAAAGCTTGTGATTATTCATGTTTAATGGTTCAGTTTGAGGTTTGTATCTCCTTGTGATATGATCGTTCAAGTATGTAACAGACATTCTGCCGCCACCTTCCATGGCAGTCTGTTGCTTTTTCAACACTTCATCAGGTATTTCTTACTATTTATAAAAATAATTTGTTTGTTTTGTTTCTGTCTTAATGTAAATCACTGAGGGTGCCTTGAAAATGATGTTTTGAAGACCATCTCTGGAGAACGTAGAGACACAAGTGTACACAAAAACACTTGATAGTGAGGTTGCACACATTCCGCATTGTAATAAGTTGCTAATTTGAAATAATCCATCAATTCGTCGGGTAGAGAGATCCCACTGTCAAAATAATAATTTTTCTGGCATTTTTGAACCATGCTACCCAATATGACCTAGATTCAAGATTCAACATTGTTCACCAGCTCATGCCTTTCTGGACAATACATCTTTGGAAAAGACATAGTGAAAATGTTTTATTTTCAATGCTTTGATTGCATCAAACAGATCAGTGTTGGACAGAGGTTCATTAGGTAAGATGACACTTTCTACTGATATGTATTTTCCATTTTTCTAAAATTTATTTTGAATTTATTCATTTTTTATTTTATTTTCTTAAGAGAAATTTATTTTCACCAAAAAAAAAATGGTTGCATCACAGTTCTTTTTCTTCGGTATTGTTTATATTTTTTCCGTTAATTATTTCCTTCAACATTTCATCTCTTAAATTTCATGTAATCCAAAAACAGTTGTTGCCAAGTTCCTCTCCATGCTTCTCTATTCCAAAATCCCAAACGAACATTGGAAATAATTTATTTTTCATTTCGCCAAAATCAACTTTACATTTTATTTTTTATTTTTGTTCTATTTTGTTTCTTTTTTAATTGTCTTTGTCAATTTGTAATGTTGTGCACTTGTCTAATCCTTCGTGATTTTGAGAAATCATCGACTTCGTGGAATAATAACCATGAACTAACCTGTTTATTCCATCCCACTACATGATTCTCTAATAATTGTCATCCAATAAAGCAGTGTTATTGATTATTTATGTGTAGGGATAGTGGTTGTCACTGCAGATCATGTTCATCAATTTGTACACTTCTGACTTGTTGGACAGGCATAATGTATAGTGTGATGTCATTATTTATGATGTTTCTTTTGCCCCCTTTACACTTCTTAATGCCTTCCCATCTAAGTGGTAAGCATACACTTTCGACTTTATCTGTCTTCCTTCATCTCATCTTGGAAATGTTTTTACCACATCTTTATTCACACACAACGGAATGTTAGATTTGTGATTGCTTCGATAATTGCTCATGTCAAAGCACACATCAGTGAACAAGAGTTTGGCTTTCGAATCATATTTCATTTCGATGTATTTGTAAAGAAATTGATGCATCAAATGTTTGCTGATGTCTAAGATGCATGTTACCAAATAAGTTTGTTCGTTGAATGCTAGACACGTTTTTGTAATTTGAATGGCCACTTGATTTTCATAAAAAAATGGTTCAATGCATATAGTTTGGTTTTGAAATGTATTTTCTATCCTGATGTTCCGTCACGACGAGACGAATGTCAATCCATTTTCTGATGTTTTCCATCGATTTTCTGTACACACAATTGTTCATTAGCGTAAAAAAAATCTTTCTCGAATTTGGTCATGGACTGCATTCTCAAATTTGTGCTAAGATCTATATGCATCTTTCATGCTGTAATCTATATAAAGTTTCAGATTTTCGCGGTAGACTACGTATTTACGTTCGCCATTTAAATTTGGAACGAGTTTATCGACTTTATTCATTTTCATTTTTTCCAGTGCTAAAGAATAATCATTGTGTGGACTGTTTAATGTTTCGGGACATCCTAAATCCCCACATAAGATAGGGATAGTGTCTCTAATTTTCCATCTTCTCGCGATTCACGACTCATCTGAAATTTCCCATCGGAAACAGATTACTCAACCATATAATTTATTAGCATCTAAATATGCTAGCTATTTATTTGGTTCTTGCACGTCAAATACTCCTTCCATACAGCATTTGTTTGCTTTCGCGTATCTATGAAATATCATTGACACTCCATCTCAGTTATTGTCCATCAAATCTTTCATCCATATAGCAATAGTTCGCTTTTCGAATCTGAGATATCGTCGCCACTCCACTTCTCACACCCTTTTCGAACATGAGCAACATCTCAGACAAAGCCAGGGGCTATGTAATACTAAACTAAAATTCCACACACGTCTACCAAGAGAAGGTTATCTGTTTTTAGATACAGATCATGATAATCTCTCAAGGAGCTCGTGTAAAATATTTACCGCACTTTTTGAGCATGTTCATAGTCAATATCAGAAATGTCAGCATCATATAATTTCGAATAAAAATGATTATTGGGAGGAAGCTCCGACTAGTCGAATCTATGCAAACCATCCATATAATCATAGACTCGTTTCCTCAATAAGTTCTCCAACTGGCTGTTGTCTTAATAGTAATAATATACCCATTTATATAGCTCCAAAATCATAGTTCAATGGATAAAGGACCTATCTAAGGTGTCGTAGATGTAATTGAGCTCTTGTAAATATGCAAAAAGAATATATAAGTACTTTACAGTCCGGAACATCACTTTTGGCTTTTTGATGTTTTGAGATCTTTCTTGAAAGTGTTGACAATTGACAGTCTTATTAGATGATCAACTACAATATTCCTCAAGTGTGACCATAAAATAGAAATGACCTATCTCCAGATGTCTTTAACCTATTTTTTTTTGGAACATGTTGTAGCATTTTACCATCAGACCTCAGGTTGAATTACACACATTCATGGTATTGATAAGTTCTTCCAAGCAGGCGGATGACAAGATAGTTTGTGCCTTGAAAAATAAACAATAAATAAGTTTTGAAAATTAGTCTGTACTTTACTGGCATCAAGAGTACATCCTTCAAAACAGGACCTAGGGGGGTTTGATCATCCCCTACTAGGCGGGTCCTCAGGTGGCGGATAGAGGACGGCCTGCTCATTTGGGCAGGTTTGCTAATTTCTAATTGGCAGGTTTGCCCAACTGAGCTGGTTTGCTGCGAAATATGCAAATACGCAGCCCCGGACCAAAATGATCAATCCTGCTAATACCATCTGGCAGGCACCTTGTTCTCCCGTGAGGTGCGTTCCGAAGGTCCCAGAAGAAGGAATTCTGGCAGTTGAGGACTCGGGCCCCGGTTAGGGCAGTCTCCAAGGATGGGGATTAGGTCGTAACTCTGTTTGGCCCTGGTCTCCATTTTGTCAGATAATGTCCAATACACTGCTTTGGCCACAATTTTGGGAGTAGAAGGATGGTCGGATGGCCCGTTCTGGCCAATCGGTAGCCCCCACCCCAAAAAGTACTGGGTGTCACGTCAGGGGGGCATTTGGTGGTCATTCAATCAGTCATTTGTTTTAATCACATACGAAAATTGCCATTGTATACTGTTTTTAAACATTCTATTTTTAACAACTATTAAATTTTGCTGCACTGTCTGTTTCAGTTTTACGTGACAATTATTTTAATGTTTTGTAAAGTGATTGGTTGTATGATCGCCATCTGAAGACCTTCCACTTCCACACACGGGTCAATCAGCCAGTGGCATACTTCGGTATCAACACTGGCTGAGTATATTGCTCCATACCAGGTATGTGGGAATACCGGCAACCCGGTGGGTTCACTGCATAGCAGTAACCCTACCCCTTGTTGGACTCCATGGTGGGTAGGAGCCGGGGCAATGAACAACCTATTTTCTCAACATGGCAACAAAAAAAAAACCAAAAAAAAACGAGGATATGCATTAGAATTAACTGATTCTGATTCTAACTCTGATCATGAAAAAGATAACATTATAGTAAACAGTTGGCCTAAATTTGTTATAGTATATGCAAACAATGAAGATCAAAAAGCATCAAATATTAACCCTTTTGCATTGGCTAAAGCCATCAAGGGCACAGCTGGCGACGTGAATGTATTACTTATTGGTGTTTAAGGTCACATACTTATGCACAATGGCTAATCGTGACCGTGACAGTTTTACGGGTGGAGGAAGCCGGAGTACCCGGAGAGAACCACCGAGCAACAACGAGCAGCTGTCAGCTCTCCAACATCGTAAGTCTGAACTCTGCACCGCAGCACAGGCAGGGTTAAATTGGTTGAAGACATGCGCACCATCGACGTGCAGTACGCCTCAGTATACAGCGTCATTGTGCTTCCATGTAGGCAATCGGGGTGAAGTGTCTTGCCCAAGGACACAACACGGTTGCCGCAGGTGGGATTCGAACTGAGGACCTCTCGGCTTGCAGCCTGCACCTCTACCAACTAAGCCACCGCATCCCCCTGGCGATGTGAAAAATGTTCGAAAATTACGATCATGTGCCATACTAATTGAATGTAGGCGAGAAATGCAGGCATTAAATTTACTGAAGATGGATAAACTTGTCGATATGGAGGTCAACGCCTTTGCGCATAAAACTCTAAATAGCTGCAAATGCGTTTTACATACTAGGGAACTGTCAGGCACTGATGTACTGGAAATACAAAAATAATTACAATCACAGGGTGTCACGTATGTTAAAGGAATTGAAATAAAGAAAGAGGGTAAAACTGTTCAAACAAATACATACATTGTAACATTCAACTCCTCTCAGTCACCAACATCTTTAAAAATAGGATATATGAACGTCGAAGTGGATTTATATATACCAAATCCACTTCGATGTTTCAGATGTCAGAAGTATGGTCATGGCCAGAGTAACTGTAGAGGAAAGCAAATTTGTTTTAAATGTGGCGAAGAACATCAAGACCAGTGCACTAATCCCATCAAATGTTGTAACTGTCAGGGCAACCATGTGGCTGCATCAAAGGATTGCCCTGTCTGGAGAAAAGAAACAGAAATCCAAAAAGTTAGATGTGAACGACAGATCAGTTTCAAAGAGGCCAGGTGCATAGTATCATCAATGCCAGGCATGAATTTATCATCACCTACATACGCTAGTAAATTAACTCAAAAATTACAAACAACGTCAGTGGAATGCCAAACTCAATATACATGGCTTAAAGGTACAATTCCATCTTTATTACAGGGTTTCACATTAGACCAACCTGACACACAATCAACACAAACAAATTCCACAACACAAACAACAGAGAAATTAAAAGCTAAATTTGAACAGAATAAAGAACAACATCTCAAACCAGAACCAACAGTTTCCAAAACAGAGGACAAACCAGAACGAAAACTAGAAAATAATCCGCCTAAAGCTGTACAAAATAAAGAAAATATCACTAATTCAAGACACAAAAATGAACAAAATAAAACAAAGTCTAAAACACAGCAAGAACAAAAATCACAACACCAGAATCTGAGTCAGAATGAAATGAGAAACCTAGAAAAAGAAGAAAAAAGAAAAAAAAAAATGAAACAAAAACAACTATCGGACAGAATACCTAAGGTACTTCAAAACACTGTTGTTCAGAACAGGTTTGAAGGCCTTGAGGATACCTTCGAACACTTACGTCCGACTTCCTCACAGAATAGATCCCCGTGGAAAAATTCACCGAAGAAAACCTCCGGGGCGATTTCGCCCATACGTCCACCCTCTAATTCTTCAACGAAATATGGCTAATACAAACAAAAGTAATATAATACAGTGGAATTGTCGAGGTTTTAGAGCCAATTTTAATGAACTGGGTCTTCTCAGCCAAAAATATAAACCTGCTGCTTTTTGCCTGCAGGAAACTCTTCTGAAGAAACCCGAGGCTCAGGATCATTCAGCTTTTAAGCATTATACTTCGTATAATGCCTGGGCAGATGATAATGATCTTTATATTCGTGGAACGACTGTCTTGGTTAGGAACGACATCATTCACAATTCTGTACCATTACAGCAAATTTACAGGCTGTGGCGATACGCCTAACTTCAGACAAAACTGTTACACTTTGTTCTATTTATGTTTCACGAAGTAAAGCCTTACAATTGAATGACCTTGAGCTGTTGGTCCGACAACTCCCAACTCCATACATTTTGCTGGGTGATTTTAATGCACATAGCCCCCTTTGGGGTAATTCTTGCAGTCAAGAAGACGCAAAGGGTAAAACTGTAGAAGAGTTCATTACAAAATATGACTTGTGCTTGTTCAATGATGGGTCAGATACTTATCTGCACCCCGCATCTGGTTCTTACACTTCAATTGATCTAACAATTGCATGACCTTCTGTCATCCTTGATTTTTCTTGGAAGGTAGAAGATGAATTGTGCGGGAGTGACCACTTTCCTATTGTGCTGGAGAGTGTAGTTCCGGCGGATGATGAGAGGGTGCCCCAGTGGAACTTTAAAAAGGCTGACTGGGACACTTTCTCATCGCTTTGTTCTGAACGCTTCACACGGGAGAAATTTCAGGAGAGAACTGACCAGATTGAACATTTCACCACAGAGTTGATTGACATTGCAAGCCAAGTCATTCCTAAAACCTCGGCAAATTCAAAACGTTTCACTAAACCATGGTTTGATACTGAGTGCAAACAGGCTATTAAAGATCGCAAGAAATTTGAGAGGGAATTTAATAAGTCACCAACTACACAAAATTTGGATAGATTACGTATAAATCGGGCAAAAACAAGACGACTTTTAAAACAAAAAAAGAAAAGTTCATGGGAAACTTATGTTTCGAAACTGAATCAAAACACCCACATCACTAAAATTTGGAAAATGATCAAAAAAATTAAAGGAAAAGAAACAAAATCAGCTGTACAACACCTAAAAGATAACAATACACTCATTACATCAAAACAAGAAATTTCAAACAAGTTGGCCTCTACATTTTCGAAACATTCGTCGTCAGAAAATAGTAACCCAGAATTCCTCAAACTTAAAAAAGAACAAGAAAAACAAAAGATTAAATTTACATCCAATAACTTAGAGGATTACAACGAACCTTTCTCTATGGAAGAGTTTAGTAACTCTTTGCATAGAGCAAAGGATTCTGCCACTGGACCTGATGAAATACACTATCAACTTTTAAAACATCTGCCTCAAACTTCACTTGCACTTTTATTATCTATTTTTAATGACATATGGGTGACTGGCCAGTTTCCACCTTCCTGGCGAAAAGCTACAATAATTTCTGTTCCCAAGCCTGATAAAGATCACAGCAACCCTAGTAATTATAGGCCTATTGCCTTAACAAGTTGTCTGTGCAAAACGATGGAGAGGATGATCAATGACCTACTTGTCTCGTTTCTGGAATCGAACAATCTGCTTGCAGATGTTCAGTGTAGTTTCAGAAACCAGAGAAGAACTGCGGATCATTTGGTCAGACTTGAAACGTTTATAAGAAATGCCTTTGCCAGAAAAGAACATGTGGTCGCCATATTCTTTGACCTGGAAAAGGCATATGACACAACGTGGACGTATGGGATTTTAAAAATTTTTCTTAACAGGGGGTTGAGGGAGCGTATGCCTCTTTTTATTGAAAACTTTTTGAGGGACCGCCAGTTTCAGGTTCGTGTTGGGTCAACGTTATCTGATCCTCACGGGCGGGAATTGGGGGTTCCTCAGGGAAGTATTTTATCTGTTACCCTTTTTTTCGGTGAAAATCAATAGTATTATTAATACAATTGAAAATATGGTTGACTCGTCATTGTATGTAGATGACTTTTTAATCTGCTATAGCAGCAAGAACATGAATGCCATACAGCGCAAACTTCAGCTATGTTTGAACAGAATCCAGAAATGGGCTACAGAAAACGGCTTCAAATTATCAAAAACGAAAACTAATTGTGTTCATTTCTGTAAGCTTCGGAAGCACCACCTTTTCCGGAATTGAAAATAGACGGGAGTCGTATTAATGTTGTTAAGGAAGTGAAATTCTTGGGTTTGTTGTTCGACAGCAAACTGAATTTCACTTCTCATATAAAACAACTAAAGGTAAAGTGTAAAAGGGCACTGAACCTTTTGAAGGTAGTTGGTGGCACTGATTGGAGTGCTGACCTCAAAACATTACTCCGTCTGTATAGATCACTTGTCAGATCAAAATTAGATTACGGCTGTGTGGTTTACGGTTCTACAAGAAAGTCATATCTCAAACCTCTTGATGCCATTCATAATAGCGGCATAAGAATCAGCCTTGGTGCTTTTAGAACATCACCAGTAGATTCGATGCTTGTTGAGGCAGAGGAGCCTTCTCTTGAGAAGCGCAGAATTAAACTTTCGCTCCAGTATGTTTCAAAACTTCTTTCCAATCCGTCCAACCCTGCATACAATTGTGTCTCAGAACCTCAAAATACTGAATTTTTTAACCGTCATCAGAGACATATCCCTTCATTGGGAATTAGAATTAAACCTCATTTGGAGTCTGCCAAAATTGAACCAGTTGCAGTAAAAGAGAACCGTGAACCACAAACTCCTCCTTGGCATCTTAAAAAGCCAACAGTTATTTTGGACCTGGCATCTACTAAAAAGTCTGAAACAAATTCTCTGCAGTTTAAGCAGAAATATGCTGAAATTAAGTCAAAGTACAGTACATATACAATGATCTATACAGACGGATCAAAAGATGGTGACAAAGTAGCATCAGCTGTTGTCACTGATGATCATGTCACTTCAATCAGAATACCGAATCAAAGTTCTATTTTCACAGCTGAATTCAAAGCTTTACAACTCGCACTCGAACATATCGAAAATGCACAGGAAAAGAAGTCGATTATTTTTTCTGACTCTCTTTCCTCTTTGCTTGATTTGCTCAACCCCAAGTTGAAGAACCCTCTCATTTTGGAACATCGTGAGAAGTTATCAACTCTCGTGTCTGACCAATATGATATCGTGTTTTGCTGGTTACCCGGACATGTAGGCATCGCTGGTAATACCAGGGCAGACAGTGCGGCAAAACAGGCTTTATCCAAGCCTCTCACTGATTTTAAGATTCCGTTCAGTGATTTCAAACCACATATCCGTAGTTACATCAAATCAATGTGGCAGGCGGAATGGGATGGAGCGACAAATAACAAGCTCCATCGCTTACGACCCACTATTTCTGATCACTACCCATCCGGTGACCTTTGTAGAAAGGATCATGTTATTCTGACACGGTGTCGTGTTGGTCATACACGACTTACACATTCCTTTTCGTTAGAGGGTAACATGCGACCAGAGTGTGTTCCCTGTCAGCAGCTGGTGACAGTGGAGCACATTCTTTTGCACTGCACACATTTTAATCTTGTTAGACGACAGTATTTTAATGTTGCGTCTCTTAGAGACCTGTTTTACAAGACAAACTCTCATAAAGTTTTGTCGTTCCTGAAGGACATTAACCTTTTTAATAAATTTTAAATAGTCTGGTTTTATTATTTGAAATTCTCATCTATCATTTATATCTGTTTCACAGATTGATTTTCACAATTGTTTTGATGAACTGCACTCATTTTTTAATTTCATTGTTCACTTGTCAGGTGTACTCCACGGTTTTCATATGTCGTCATCTCTTTTTTCACTTCTGCATTGAAAATAATGATCAGTTTTAACATTTCATACTTTCATCACCACGATATAGCCTTAGTTGCTGATGTGGCGTAAAACACCAATAAATAAATAAATATAAATAAATATTCAAATTAGGAGTGATGTGTTGAGATCGTGATCTTCTACATACCACTGGAGCTCATGCATTCAATACTTCCTGCAGACGGGAGTACTGGTATTGTGAAATGTTGAAAAGTAAGGCATTACAATAATCCAAAATGTGAAGTTACAAAGGCATAAACTGGACTTTTTGTGGAGTCTTTTGTTAGGAACTGTCTTATCTGTTTATTTTTGTATAGGCCTCTGAAAGCTGTGTAGCACATATTTGTAACATGCTTGTCCATAGAAAATGTTTGAGTCAAAGAATGCACCAAGATTACGTACACTGTCACTTGCCCTAATGGTGAATCTCCTACCTTCACTGAGTTTTGTCTTTAAATGTTTGGTCCTGATCTCGAACTTCTTCTTCCCCAAATTGCCGACCTGTTTATCGAGACTGGTGCACATAAATTAAAAACTATCTATGAAACGTATTTCTCTCTTGACTGCTGCCGTTTCTCCATCCATGTTTTCTTTCTCATCTCCGACTATCCATTTCGTTAAAGAAATGAATTGTTCCTCACTCTTCGAGATGCAGTTCATATTTCCTTTCCCTACACTACCGAGATTCTTCACAAACAGCTGATGACTGTCATTTCCCAGCTGATTGTGACATATCATTGAAAATAACTTAGCATCCTGATATTTTAAATTGCAAATACTATGCGTGTCACAAGTGTAAAGATTGTGATCTCTCACTTTTTTTTTTTTTTTTTGTTTTTGGGTGCCGCAGTTTCGGTGAACGGTAGTCCATAGATATGACATTCACTGGCTTTCGCATAGTCTTTCATTTGTTCATCTGTGAAGATCATCTTTGCGGGATCTTTGAATTCCTCATATATTTTGGGGACTTCAGATTCCAATTTTTCAACGAATTTTTAAGCACATCGTCATCATCTGACTGTTTCTTGTAGGTGTGCGGACCCGAAGTATGTTCAGCATCGAAAGATTATTTTATGTAGAAACAATTACCAGATGGTGTGTGCTTAGTATGTTTTTCGGTGTAAAAATGATCGTCGGACTGACACGAACTAATTTTAATCGTGCAACATTCGAAATCGGCATACACCACAAAAGGCACTCTCGGTCTTCTGTTGTGAAGAATTAAATGTAAGTGTGAGGTTTAGGCATGTCGACGGCAATGCATTGATTTGAGTTGCAGATCTCCTTGTGATGTTCCAGCAATTTGCTATGGAAGGAATTCAAACAGCTGAAACAGCAAAACCTCTCTCCAATGTGTTTGGTAATCTGTGCTGACAATAATCGTCTTAAGCTCTTGATCCAAGAGTAATGTTGATTATCGTTTTCCGAAATTAATAATAAATGAAAGTTTTTCTTGCGATTTCTTTTGAACTTATCCTCAGAGGAAATATGTGTCTTTTCGAATCGTCATATCTCAAAACGTTGATGGCGATCGTTGGAATTTTGAATTTCAAACTGATCCATGTAGCATAAGTTGTGTCGGAAAATTCATTCCCGACCAAACTATATTGTTAGAAGTGTCCACATACTTGAAAACAAAACTCTATTTTTGTTCTTTTCTATGGGATATAAGTCAGATCTGACAGTCCATTTGAAGCACTGACTGTCTTCTTTATTTTCCACGTCGATCACAGCATTTTTTTGTTTCCTATAGAATCAGACAATTTTATATATGAAGATGCTTGCAATGAATTGTACTTGTCAATATGAATTTCGAGATTCAATACTTCACCGAATTTCCAATTGCTACCTTCGTTTTGATACTGCATCAAAGATTGCACTATTTTTCCTTCCATGTTATTAAAGAGATCAGACACAGAAGAGCTTTCGATCATGGATTTTGTGTGAGATTGAAAATAACCCGTTTTATCCATGACTTTACCTGTGTTCAGATCGATCTTCTCCATCTGACACTTCAACACCATTTTCGTTTTAATACCAACATCTCGCATTCAACAAAGTAAACCCATCACGCTACAAGAAATGTTTAGGATGAAACTTTTTTATACCCTTGACACCAAACGTTTTTGAAAATTTGTCTTGACGGCCAGCTCTCATTCTACGGGAGTGGGCAACAATTGTTTGGTTGCATAGGACTATAGTATTTCTTCTCTGTCACCATCATTTCTTCGAGTTTGACCCTCGAAAGTTTGACGCTAGTCATTATTGGTCGTCTTCTTGGCGGGTAACACAACACTGGGTGAGATCCAGAGTAAGAATGAATTTGACTTTAGATATATCTGTAATCAGAGACAAATGAAGAGCCTACAGAACGACTTCAGAATGATTGTCAATACTATTCACCATACGAAATTCGGTCAAATTTCATTATTAAACAGGAGGGATTTTCGCTATTTCATCTCAATTGTCAGAGTCTCAAAGCTCATTGGGATCCCCTCAAAGAGATGTTATGTGAAATACAAGATTCCCAAAACCAGTTTGACATCATAGATCTTACTGAAATCTTTCAAATTCCGCCAAATATGTCATACCGGCTAAACGGTTACCACAGTTTAATTAAAAACACAAGGCCTGATGGAGACGACGGAGGCGGTGGTGTCGGTATTTATATCAAAGAGGACATAGCCTTCAAAATATGACATGACCTTTCCGTCTTCATCCCACACGTTTTTGAATCCCTTTTTATTGAAATCCAATTTAATACACGTATTAAAACAGTGGGGTGATATATAGACCCAATACTCAACCGAAAGCAGATATAGATCTCTTTCTGTCCAAATTAGATGAGTTAGTAGAAAATCTAAATAATGAGAACAAAAAAGCTTACATTATGGGTGATTTTAATATTGACTCCCTGAAAGCCGGCACTCACAGTAATACCACCGATTATGTTGATACTATGATGAGCCAGGGCTTTCTGCCGCACATCACAAAACCAACGCGAGTAACTAGTCATTCGGCTACTTTAATTGATCATATTTTTTCAAATAACACATGTACATCTCTCTCTGGCATTATTATTACGGATGTGTCGGATCACTTTGCCACCTTTTATACAGAGACTCACCAATAGATACGCCAACGAGTACACTAAAGCGCAGGTTAGATAAAGATAGTATAACAAACTTCAAAATACTTTTATCCCAGGCTGACTCTTCTAATGGCCCTAATTTAGCATATGATATATTTTCTAACATATTTTCATCAGTTTTCGAAAAAGCATTTCCACTGAGACGCACGCTATTAGGTAAAATATTCATAAAACAAAATCCGTGGACGTCCAAAGGACTCCTTATTTCATCACGTAATAAACTGAAATTTTACAATAAAAAACTAAAAGCGCCAACAGAACAGAATATTAATAACTACAAAAATTACTGCCGAATATTCACCACAATAAAAAATCAAAGAAAGGCATTGTACTACAAAGAAATACTCACGGAATACAAAAACAGCTTACATAAAACGTTGCAAATTTCAAATGAAACAATAAACAGAAATGCGTTTCTTCTTTACCATCCTTCTTTGTGAAAAAGGAAAATAAGGAAATAAATAATCCCAATGAGATCGCCCAAGAATTCAACAATTACTTCTCAAATTTAGGGAAAATTACGAGTTAGAAAATAACCAACCCCACAAAACATTTTCTAGATTACATGACATGGATAACAATTCTCCAAATATTTTTTTTTATAACACCCACAACACCGATAGAAATATTAAATGTTACAATGTTAATGACATCTAAAAATAGTGAGGATTGTGAAGGTATGACTACATGCCTACATAAACATACAGTTGATAAGATTGCAGAACCTCTGACCCACATAATTAACAACTCGTTTACTCAGGGCATAGTTCCCGAAAAAATGAAGATAGGTAAAGTAATTCCCATTTTCAAAGCAGGCGACGAACATAAGTTCAATAATTACAGGCCCATCAGTATCTTACCAGCCTTCTCCAAAGTACTAGAAAAACTAATGTCAAATAGAATAACTAAATACCTAGACTCATTCAACATTCTTTACCATCATCAATACGGATTCAGAAAGTCTCACTCAACTATACATCCCGTGATGCAACTTTTTAAGAATATAGGTTCAGAAAACAACAAAGACGCCAAAAGCAATACCTTAGCAGTATTTTTAGATCTCTCTGAGGCCTTTGACACTCTAAATCACAATAAGATGTTGAGTAAACTCGAAAAATATGGATTTAGGGGAATAAGTAGCAATTGGTTTAGGAGCTATCTATCTAATAGGTACCAATACGTCCAATGCGGGGGACAAAAAATCTGATTTAGGAGAAATAACATGTGGCGTTCCACAAGGATCAATACTTGGCCCTATACTATTCTTGTTACATATTAAGGGTATCAACATCGCAACATCATTAAACCTTCTTTCATTTGCAGATGATATCCTTACGTTCGAATCGTTCTTTAACGTCGAGCTTCTAGCGATACGTGCCAATGATGAGCTCAAAAAAGTATTTGAATGGTGTTCGCCAACCAGTTAGTTTTAAATGCGAATAAAACTAAATATATGTTGATTAATCCAACACCCAATAACAGGAATACCGAAATGCCTGACATTTTTATAAACAATAAGAAAATAGATAGAGTGGGTACCCATGAGGAAGAACAAACTTTGGGAATAAACATTGATGAAAATATATCTTACCAAGCCCATATATATACAATCATCTCTGAAATAAGATGGGCAAATTACGCTCTGAATAAAGTGAAAAACATTTTACCACACGAAGCTCTAAAAACTATATATTACACATTAGTTCACTGTCACCCGGTATATGGTATTCGTATATGGGGGGGGGGGGGGGTAGCTCAGTTGGTAGAGGTGCAGGCTGCAAGCCGAGAGGTCCTCGGTTCGAATCCCACCTGCGGCAACCGCGTTGTGTCCTTGGGCAAGACACTTCACCCCGATTGCCTACATGGGGGCACGATGACGCTGTGTACTGAGGCGTACAGCACGTCGATGGTGCGCATGTCTTCACCCAATCTAACCCTGCCTGTACTGCGGTGCAGAGTTCAGAGTTACGATGTTGGAGAGCTGACAGCTGCTCGTCGTTGCTCGGTGGCTCTCTCCGGGTACTCCGGCTTCCTCCACCCGTAAAACTGTCACGGTCACGATTAGCCATTATGCATAAGTATGTGACCTTAAACACCAATAAATGAATAAATAAATAATTCGCATATGGGGCACTTCAAGAGCAGTAAGAACACTTTTCACATTACAAAAAAGTTCACTCCGAATTATAAACAACAAAAAATTTAATTCGCATACAGACCCTCTGTTCTTAAAAAATAAAATTCTTAAGGTGAATGATGTGTTCATATTACAGGCCTGCCTTTTCATGTTCGACTGGAAACAAGAAATACTTCCCCAGTCCATGAATAATTACTTTAGTATCTTACACAACCCATCATATATGAACACTAGGCAAACGGGCCAAATACGGGTAAGTAAAACAGAGACAAGATCATTGGATAAGCTACCCGTATTTGCGTACCCGAGGTTATGAAATGATCTGGGTGACGAATTTCACAACCTCATTAACCGTAATGAATTCAAAAGAAAACTCAAATTCAAATTGCTATCATCATATATTGCTAATGTCCAATGTAACAATCCTTATTGCCCCGACGGTAATGCGTAGATACTTCTTGCACCAACGCCACCATTATCATTTCCAGTTCTATATATAGACTTTGCCCAGATCATTGCCTCTTTTACTAGATCAATCGTCATACACATCTTTCTCCAAGTTTGAAGTACCTCTGAGTATCTCGTCCCGTTTCTGTTCACTTTCACAGTGAGCCACCGGGGGTGCAAAACAGATTTTAAAATAGTACTAAATCACGATGGATGTCGAAGGTGAGGCTGCACACTTAATAATATTCAATTCTACGTCGATTTGCTGTGTTGAGTGCATAACATATTTATTACAAGGAGGTGACAGGTAGACAGCCAATCTGGCTATGTCATCTCCGTGCAGTATATACATGTGCATTATGTATTGTTATAATAACCATGTAATCAATTCTGTTATGCATGTAATATAATACCGCAAAATAAAAAATCTGAATCTGAATCTCGTTCCAATAGGAAGGCAGATGGGCATGATCTGGTTTATTGCACCAGTTTAAAAAAAATCATGTTTTTTAGAAGTCCGGTGTGAATTTCACGTGTATATCCCTCTCTCTCTCTCCCTCTCTGACTCTCGCTCTCTGACTCTCTCTCTCTCTCTCTTTATCTCTCCCCTCTCGCTGTTTTGTGCACCCTACTACCCCCTCCGCTCCCACTATCCCCCTTTCTTCATGTGCGAGTACGTTGGGTAATATTTTGGTGGTCAAGACCCTGCTCCCCACCCCACAACCCCATTCCACCCCAAATATATGAGTTTTTGCAATGTGTGTTTATTTCTCTTTATAAATATCTTTAAAGAAAACCTTATCATACGCATCATAAGACCTTTCACTGGTATGAGGTAACCAAACTCGTTCTTAAAAAAATCATGTTTTAGAAGCCCCGTGTGTGAATTACGGAGTCTAGCTCCCGCCTCTCTCTCCCTCTGCATCCATATCTTTGTCTCTCCCCTCCCTCTGTCTCTCGCCCCCTGTTACCCACCCCCACCTCCACGCCCCCCCCCCCCTCTCTCTCTCTCTCTCTCTCTCTCTCTCTCTCGCTCGCTCGCTCGCTCACTCGCTCGCTCGCTCCCTCTCTTTCGTCATGTGCGAGTATATGTTGGTATGCTTGCCCAGTGGCGTCGTTGGATTATATTTTGGTTGTCAAGACCCTTCCCCAATACGTGAGTTTTTGCAATACGTGTCTCTATGTCTTTATAAATATCTTAAACGAACCCTTATCATAAGGATCATAAGACCTCTCTTTGGAATGAACTAACCAAAGTCCTTTTGATATGGAGAGTTTGGGGTGGGGAAAACAGCTCTATTGTTCTAGACTACCTGACTTACTGACATTATGCCTTTGGGCTATTTGGCGCGATACCGAGTTGTCCCGTTGACATAATGTCACTCACACAAGTTGTTTCTTGGGCAATTAGTCGTCTAGACAAAGCATCCAATAGACAGGCCGGATCAGGCATCATCTGAGCCGTCGTGCACCAGATATGCCACTGTTAAATATAATATTACATACCATTTATTGCTACTGTGTATGTGTGATTAGCTGGTCCTTTTGTGTCAAACTCCCGAATTCTTAATCTCCATCGGTTAAAACCTTTTGAATGCGGCGATATTTTTGTGAAACATTTCTGGCGATCACATTTACCGTTTATACATGTTTTACTGTTCACTTATAAACTGAGAGATAATGGATGACCAGAAGTGGATTAATATCCATCCAAGATTAAAGTTTGACAAAGGAATACGGACAATATTTGAATATACACTCCACAGACGATGTAACCTGGAATATACTAATAAATTTGAGAAGTATCGCTCGTAACATTATTACCACTGAAACTCAACTTGTCTGACTGAAGTTTTTAAACATGAATAAAACAGCCGACAATGCCTGGTTCGCAAGGCTACAGCGATGTAACATTTGATACCTAATAAAAGAGGACATTGTGCGGGCTCATTGGTTAGAGCACTGGACTTGTGATTCAAAGGTTGTGGGTTTGGTCCAAACTTGCGCCACTTACGTTGTGTCCTTGAGCAAGACACTTATTTGTGCCTGCCCATATGGGCGTGTGATAGGACAGTGTGCCTTCAACCAATACGACTTGGATTCAAGCCCGCGAGCGTTCGGTTAGCACGTTGAAACGTATGACCGTTGCTTTCCGCTGGCACTCTCTGGGTACTCCGGCTTCCCCTACCCGCCTAGTTAACAAAATACAACCAAAATAGCCCCGCAACGTTCCTTGTGGGCATACTTCCCGAAAAAAACCCTCCCTGCTCAGCTTATAAAACTGCTTGGATGTATAAAACAGGAATCTGTGCGTGTTATTATTTTTATTTATTTATTTATTTACATTTTTTGTGTGATAAACTTGTCCGCGTGTGTGTGGGTTCGGGGGGTCGGGGATGGGGTGCTGAGAACGTGGGCGCATGTTAAAATATTGTAATCTGTTAATTTCAACAGGCTTTTCCACAACGAAGTGATCTATTACCTAATACAGTAAGCTGTTCCAGATTCTGATTCAGTCCCTGAATATTCAGGTCCAAAGCTAGGACAGCCGGCATGAGGAGACGAAGATGCAGATATGCCCGATGTGCACAAAAATTACCGTTAGTGAAGTAGTATAAAAAACAGGTGGGTATCTAAAATAAACACAACTAATAAATTGGGTTTTCATTCACACAATAAATTGATTCCAACGAAACAAAAAAACAAAAAAAACAAGTAGCTCCAGCGATGTTCTAGCTAAAGGACTTCCGGGTTATACTATCTGGAGCTCTGTTGGCTGCAACAATTCTTGTGCTTCTGCATGGTGTTTTCTTGTGAAATTTTATTTAAATTAAACTAACAAATGTATTTCCTTTTTTTAGTTTTTCCTTTTTTTTAGCAATTTACCTGTCATCTTCTATAAAACATTTTTGCATTCTCTCCCACGGACAGCAAATTATTCAGAAAGCTATATAGGTTTATAGGACCGCTTCCCTCCCACAAACCTGAATAAATGTTGTTTAAGGAGTTAGACAATATAAAAAATCAATCATTGTCAAGCATATGAGGGTCACACGCTCAAAATATGCTTGCTCTCATGAGAAACTTAATACTTATCAGATTGTTTTTCTCTAGTTTTTTGACTTGGCTTTTAATCTTGTTTGTTATTTTCTCTGTCAGACCTACTGGTACTTCTTTGTATGTTGTTTGGTCCCCCAACTCCATCAATATCTCATTTTCATATTTACTTGCATCTAAAACGGTTATCCCGCACCCTTTATCGGCTGGTCGCACGACTATTGTATTATCATATAACAACTCTTCCAGAAGCTTCTCTTCCATTTTTGTTATGTTGTTCCACACGCGTTTTTTTAGGCCCTTCAAAATATTTTCCGGTACTATCTCTAAATGAAGGTCAAGGTGCCTTTCTCTACCTTCTTTAGGGGTCCACGGGTTGCTTTCTTTAAGTTTATCATTAATATATTGCCGTTTATTGTCTAGGAAATACTCACTTAGTTGTATTCTGCGCTCCCATTATTTTATCTCAACGATAAGGTTCGATATTACCAAAGATTTTTTTCCGTTGGGACACACTTGAGTGTTAGTTTCTTACCGGATAAATTAAAACGTCATTTTGCTGATTTAATTTAGTTTCATTGTGCAGAATTTTACCCTCTATATCTACATAAATGTTATTTTGATCATTGCTGATATTCTTAACTTCTATTACAGATTCGTCCTTTATGGCGGCTTCTCAGACTTTTTGCCGGTAATTGTTTCGAACAACTCCGGGGATCTACAGATTTATCCTTTTTGGATGTTTCTCAGACTTTTTGTCGGTAATTTATTTTTTGAATATTCAGTTTTGGTTCATCCCTACGGAATGCGGAAATATTTTGTGACTGCAAATATTTGTATTTGATTATTTTAGGCCCATTTGTCTTTTTCATACTTCCAATCATTTGTGCAACCTGAAAATGAGAATCATTCAATAAGGGATAGAAATTTAATTCATTTGTACTCATCGGCTGTTCAGGTTCGAATCGAACCCACCTGTAATTTTGACCATACTTACAATATACACGAATCCCTATTCCCAGCATATTCACCAAACCTATTATATCCTCATCTGTTGCCCATCTCTCAATGCTACCATTCGTTTTTGGATCTGTTTCTAAGGATTCCCGATACTGGCCCATCTATATAATTAGACAGTATTCTCGCGTGATGTTCCACATACTCCATTACCCCGTATTACATGATGATATTCCTCATCGCCTGTACAGATTTTGCTGATGCATCTATAAAAGGAATTTCCGTCAGCTCTAACATTTTGCAAATCAAAACTCTTGTCTCCTCAGTTCAATGGTGTGTGTTGCGATATCAGTATGGCCGGGAAGTTTCTTCTGTAATTTTATTCCTAATACTTTTAACACATTATTTATTTCCGACAGCGATACATTCTTTCTAATTAGGTTGGCACTGCCCACCCAGTCCCGCTATCTTCTTATCTTTTGTTTTTTCAGTAAGGACTTGGATTTTATCACCATGGTTCTTTATTATTTTCAGAATTGCCTCCTTATCCGAGATGTTGAAACGGGAATTTATCGATTTTTTTTAATATCTACCAATCTCTCCGATGTTTCATTTAAAAGGTTCTCATATTCCGATTTTCGTCTTCCACTGACATCCGATGTCATATTCGATTTCACTTTGAATCTTCGCGGTATTATATTTTCTTCCTGACATTTTCTAAGATATTTTATATGTGATTCGCGTTTGTTTATTTTTTTCAATTAGTTTCCGTCCCACATTGCAGACTGTCTTCCCTTTTCGCGATAATTCCTGAAAATCCGATTTTATACGTTCCTTTCTTTTGCCAGGTATTCAATGGTAAAAGCTGGGGTGGACCAGCGTCCTTGATTCTATTAATTTCTGTGGCAAGCGGGAATTTGACAAAGAGAAGTTCTCACTGATTTCCTTGCAGTGCAGTATGTAGAATCGATCAATTACTCGATAAACAAATAATAACTTAACTTAAAAGTTACTAAGAGAGAATTCCATGTGATCGGTACTGATCTCGTACATACTTGGTTAACTAACATACCTTTTTGAGGTCTGTCGGTGGCCGAGTGGTGTGCGTGGTTCAGTGCAGTTTCGCTAGGCGGTTGGTGCCGTAGGAAACTCTCTCGACGTGGGTTAGAACCCCAGCCATGCCATTGTAAACACAACCAGCGTTCTCGATTCTATTAATTTCTGTGGCAAGCGGGAATTTGACAAAGAGAAGTTCTCACTGATTTCCTTGCAGTGCAGTATGTAGAATCGATCGATTACTATATATATAGAGGATATGGAATGAGAGTTTTTCTCATATAATATTTATAGAATTTTCCGTTTTGGCGAGCCTCTGGCGAGCCCAAACGGAAAATTCGGACAAGTTTCATAAATATTATATGAGAAAAAACACTCATTTCATATTCTATTTATCACATGACACACACAGGCACAAATTAGCCACTTAGTATGACTTTTTAACCCATCACTAAACTTGAGTTGCAGACGGCACTTGGAAGAAAACACCCTCGTATAACTTAAAAAAGTGAATGAGGATTTTCTTGTAAATAGGACGGATAACGTAAATTCTCCGTACTGAAATTATGCAAATGTGACCCAGTTGTATTTTGTTTAATCAATCAAATTGTCCAGTTTTGAAATTGACCAATGAAAGCTCCCAACTCTAATTATGCAAATTATGAAAATGTGGCCCAGTTTTATTTTGTTCAGCCAATCATATTGTCTTGTTTTGAAATTGACCAATGAAATTGATGGAAGGCTTTATTAACACTGATTAATGGGGAAGCAAAATATCAAATGTTTTAAAATGAACAAAACGGACGAGTCATATGATAAAAATTATATTACTACCCAAGTGAAGCAACCAAGTGGTTAGATATTGGATTATCTATACTTGAAATTTAGATTTAAACTAGAGGTGGACTGTCCCAGATGGGCTTGACCATACCCCCGCCCCATCTCCATGATCATTCAAAGACGAAAAGGGACACAACTCTGGTAAAAAAAGTCTGATCGAAAAAATTATGCCCACGATATTCTAGGACAGAAAGGAGCATAACTCTGGAAATAAAAGTCCGATCGAAACTATAATCGCTGGTGCACAGGTTCCCACGGTAGTGAATATCCATACCAACCTTCAAAGAAATTGATTGATAAATAACAGAGAAAAGCTCCAGACAAAATTATGTCCACGGACAGCCGGGCGGATGAAGGGGCATAACTCAAGAAAAAAATCCAATCGAAAGTATAATCGCAGGTGCACAGGCTCCCATGGTATTGAACATCCATACCAACTTTCAAAGAAATTGGTTCATAAACAACCGAGAAAACCTCCGGACAAAAAAGTTTGTCTACTATATTGTAGAACTATGTTTACCTCGAATCCTCTTCTGTTTTATATATGAGAAATGCAATTCAGTTTATTGTCAAACAATATATCCAGGCATTTCATCTCTAACTACTTTATTGGTACTTCCATTTATTTCTATTCCCGATCGAGTCGATGTTAAGAGAGCCAACAAAGACGAACACAATTCCTTCCGATTTTGGAGAACTAAGAACAATTTTAAAAACTAATTTCCGAATTCTATTCAAACACAGCTGAAGTTTGCATGCGATGGCATTCATGTTTCTGGTGCTATAGCGAATACACAAGTACAGGTGTAAAAATTGTAAATTGAAATGGACAAGCGATAAACTGCTACCACGAGGTACGCCCGATTTCCCCTCGCGCAGACCCGATAATGTCGAGCCAACATGACTTGGAATTGATGGACCTTTTAACAAATGTCTATAAAAGTGGCACACGCGCCAACTCTTCGACCCTATGCTGAAACGATCTAAAACCATATACTTGTACACTGTATCATATGCCTTTTCCAGATTAAAGAAGAGGGAGACCGCGTGCTCTTCCCTGGAAAAGCCATTCGTAATTAGTTTCAAGTTTAACCAAATGATCTGTGGAACTTCTCTGTTTTCTTAAACCACGCTAAACGCTAAGTAGATTGTTCGATTCCGAGACCAGACGAGTAGATTGTTGATTATCCGCACAGAGCCTTGCACAGATAAAATCTTGAGGCAATAACATTGGAGTGTTTTTAAACAGGTCTGGAATAGGAATTACTGTTATTTTCCCCCAAGACGGTAGAAACTCACCAGTCGCTTGTAACTCACTGAAAATTCATAGTAATAGTTCAAATTATTGTTGCTGCAGTTGCTTTAAAATTCGAAAGTGTATTACATCGGGCCCAGTGGCATTATCTTTTACTTTGTGTAAAAAAATAAATAAAATCTCCCATAAAGAAAGAGCGTGCGCATTCGAGAGGCACGGGTCCTCTTTGTTAAATGGAAATATGAACCAAGCAACAAGAAACAACACCTCATTCGTGTCATTTTATTTAACCTACAAACCATTAGTTCTGAAAAGGCTAACTTTTGGGACTTGAAACAAGGATTCGGCCAGAGATTCATGACAGTGAATTCTTAACATCAAGCTAAGTAACAAAGGGCTGAAGTTATAGCCAGGACAATTTCGACGGAGTATAATAATGACAAAACCAGAAAACCCAAGTGAAGAATGTTACTTGTCTCAACATTCGGAGTTGAATTCCATTTTAGTCAAATGTGATAATCAACTTCCACTCACAGTCAAAATGACCAAGATTAACCGGAAGAAATCTGTAATGAAATTCAAAACCCTATACATCAAAGCAATTTACAATTTTGCCTCTCTTATGATTTCAACCTCCCAGATATAGACTGGATACTGAATTTCATGTCAGGAAATGAAAATCCAACATGTGTGAACAATATTTTCCTCTCCTGTTTTACTGTGGACTACAGACGATAGTGGACATCTCCGCGAGGAACAACGCTGATCTCGAAGTCTTCCTGACCAACCTTCCATCTCTTGTGAAAAGGTGTAAACCGCATACTAGACATCAGCGTCAACGGGACACTGTTTATTCACAACAGCATCAACGTTAAACCCATTAGATATACGAAACACAAAAACTCCTTTGGGGACAAAGCAGACAAAAACGGCCTGAAACAAAATTTCCACAGAAAGCTTAGCTGGGATCATCATATTGACAAAACCACAAAGCAGGAAAATTCCACCTTAGCTTTTCTAGGCAGCAACATCAGCATGTGTTCTCCCAATATCAAGGCACAATGTTACAGAACACTGGTACATCCGACCACCGAGTATACTTCCAGTGTTTAGAGTCTGACAAAGGAAGACACCACCAAGAAACTAGAGGCATGTCAACGCCAAGCAGGCCGCTTTGTCGCAGGAGACTACCCTCGTACCACCAGCGTTATATCTATGTCGCACATTTCTAGTGGCAGACTCTCCAGTGCAGCCATGACACATTTAGAGTGACAATAATGTATTGTATATATCAGTCGAGCACTTCCTCTTTCAGACAAGGCCTAGATACCTGGTCCCACAAACACTACAGTGTATAGGGTGTCATTCTTTCCTGTGGAAATTCGTTTTTGAAACAATCTGTGTGTTGTTAGATCCACCACCCTCGATAGCTCCAAGTCTGAGCTGACCAGGGCCTACTCATTCTATACAGCAACGGAATAGTTATTTTCACAGGTTTGAACCCGCCTGTACAGTACGCGGAGAGTGGATTGTAACTAAATCACTCGCGGAGTGGAGTTATCACCCAAGCTATAACTTTCAAATTTCGTACATATCGACAAAAAATACAAGCAATGTTTCAGCCAATGGAACCCCCATGTTTAAGCCGGAGGTCCATTGGCTGAAACTTTGCTTGAGCTGGTTATGCTTTGCAACAAATTCGCAATTATTGCTTGGGTGGAATATCCACTCTGTGGGTGATTTGTTGATAATACACTATCCATGTACTGTACATTGACGTTTTTTCTTTCACATATGCACTCGAGACAATTCTTAAATGATGAGTCATTTTACTGGAGGAAGAAAAAGACAAAGATTCATTATATTTCAGAAAATAGTCAGAGTTAAAACTGAAATTTGTTTTTTCTGTTGTTTTTTTTTTCTAAAATATCCTTTTTAGACAATGATTGTTTCGAAAATGTGAAGGCCAGTTTATTACATCTTTCATTTTTTGGGCATAATTGGTGTGTTATTATATTCGAGGTAAAAACGTTTGATTTTATTCATAATCTTTTACTTCTTTAATATTGATGAAATTTGTAGCACAGGGTGTTTGCGTCTTAAGTTTAGAGGCATCTCTTTGCTTTACATGTCCTACTGCTTTTGCGTTACTTATGTTACCCAGGTTATTCGTAGTTGGTGACTTATTAAAGTAAATTTCCGTTCTCTTTTCTTCTATTCCTTAATAAACTGTTTCAATTTTTATTAAACCATGGTTCATAAAGTTGCAAAGAGACCATATCAAGGATGATATAAATCCAATGAAGTAATAACCCATTAGTAGATTAGACAATCCAATTGCAATACCACACAAACAGGCCATCCCACCGGGGGCTATCACAAACAACCCAAAGCATGCCCTTACTCATTGGAGAACACGAGCACAACAGCTTCAACACGATCAGATAATGTTCGGTAATAACCATCCTTGTTCTTATCCAAATGCAGATTCCTTTACCAATGTGCCATCAAAACATACAGATATTATCATGCAAACTTAGTAAGGTATTGCATGTATATACTTCGGATATTACTTATAGGTTATTACTTGGTAAATTTGAGTTTAACCCTTTACTCAAAAAAATCAACAAAACCATATCATGTGACACCTCTTTGGAACGAGCTCGACGAGCTCGTTCCAAGGAGGGGGTCACATGATATGATTTTGTTGAACTGTTTCGAAAAATAATATGTTTTGAGCTGCTGAATTTGCTTATTACGCGGGCGGATGCGCGCGATTCGTTGGGTAAAGGGTTAATAAATAAAGAAGTTTTTACTTGGTTGATATCATCGGCCGAGATATCAGCAATCGGAAATATCATATCAGCATTCGACCTTCAGTCTCAGGCTGATATGAAGTTACGTTGGGCTGACATCTCTTAGCTGATATGACAATAAGCAAGTAATAACATCTAGCCATTCAATATTTTATAATAATTGGCCTGATAATGTAGGTAGATAGCATTAGACTCAAGACAAAATTTGGCCATCGAATTAATGGTACAAGATACAATTTCTCCCCGAAAAGTGTAAATTTCAAACAAAAACTGCAGCGACTAAGTAGCATATTATGATATGGAACCATTGTTGTGCAACAGCACTTTGAGCTATTTTTGTTCCGGTAGCTTGTATCATACAGCTTATAGAGAGAGCACAATCCTGACGAAGGTGTCCAGTTCTCTTGGACATTTTATTACCAAAGTAAAAGCAAGATATAAACATGGTTCGACTACGGGAAAGTGTGTTTTGTCCTTGTGCAAAGCACTTAATCCCAATTGCCACATGGGGCGTAGTGGCGCTGTGCACTAAGACGTACTGCACGTTTATGGTACACTTGTCTTCAACCAATACTAACCCTTCTTATGTGGATTTAGTATATCAGGGAGTCTGACAGTTATTCGCCATTGTTGGGGTTGCTTGGTGGTTTTCTCTGTGAGAGCCGGCTTCCTCCATCCATAAAACTGTCTGACATGAGATGACCCTGGCTGTCGAAGGTGTCGTTAAAACCCCAATAAACAATCTTCATTGTGAAGCCAGAACGAAGAATCATAAGGTACTAGTGAAGATTACTACCTTTTGATTCGAGTAGAATCGTATTCGTTGATCTGGAATGGGGCTTCACAAATGCTTTGCTTTCAACCAATGTCTAGAAAAAATAGCCATTAAAAACTTACCTCCAAAAAATTCTATCTCACATATGTGAGCATCGTGTTCTGTCTGAAATAGATCCACGAGTATATATCTTCCAGCTTTAACACCACTACACTTTATATTCACAATGTCTTTGAAAACTTTTGCTTCATCTTTATAGCACAAATGAGTTTCATTAAAATCATCCAATTTTAAGGCTACGAAAACAGCGAAGTTGTAAAGTGGGTTGGAAGCTGCAATTTGTAAACAATATAGTAAAAATACAGCAACAACACAAAGCATGAAATTTGCACAATGTGTGGCAGAGTCAGAAAGATCAGCCTGAAACCATGTTTATGTAATTAGATAATGGGTGAACGAAAAATGTAAGGCTTTTGACTCCAATTCCTTCGCATGGTGCCGGACGTAACAGGAATGCTGATACAGAATATCTTTGTGTTCATGTACGCTCTGTTGCTTCATTTAGTTTCACCATTCTAACCGCAGTAATTACTTTGATGTTGTTCATTGCAGCCATATATATTTGCGATAACATTTGAAATTAATGAAATTCTAAAAATTGTACGTAACAAAATTAATTTTGTTCAACAAAACGGATCTGAGCAGGAGATAGCAGAGTACTCACTGTAGGCATTACTCTTATGGCTTTTATTTTTAAAGCCGGGATGGATTGTTCAACCCCTCTCTGTTCACATGGCGGACAGGGGCTTACAAATCCGTTCAAACTGACGGGGGACTTGATCATAGGGGCATTCACACATACAGTTAAAAGTAGAAGTCCTGTCACGAATAGTGCGCTTATCTAGGCTTAATTGCGCGTTGGAATTGCGCGCAATTGCCATATCGAATGGCATCCACAGCACGGCAGGTTCTCCTGATTACTCATAGCAAACACAAACAATGTTTCTGTCAATGGACCTCCGGGTTACCCGGAGGTCCATTGGCTGAAACATTGCGTGTGCACAGGCCATATGTCCATAATTTGATAGCTTTACTTGGGCCATAACGCGTACATTAACGCGCATATCAACGTGCTATTTGTGCGCATTTCATGACAGAACTTCTAGTTTTAACTGTATATGTCAGCGCTGGGCAATGTGTCATGGCGGCATGGTAGTTAGTAAACACACGAAGCCATGTTTAGGAGCTTACGTGCATCTACTTTCAGAAACGGGCACAATATGGCTCCATATTAATATTTGTTAAATATGGTGCCAACAACTTACATTTTTTCTCGACTTCAAAGGTGGCCTCTTCTTCTAATTTTCAATGTGGTTCAAACGACGCGAAATCGCAAGACAGCACAGGTTTTACAAATTCGCTTTCATCACCACCCCCACACACTCACTTTCTCTGGGAAAGGTTGTGTGCATATGGCCATTTTTCCCGGTTTCCCGGTACCTGCGTCCCTATTGACAAAATTGGATTTTCCAGAAATAGGGGAAATCCTAGGAGTCACGTTGTCAGCAGTCGAATGTTGTTCATCATCTGCTTAGGCGTCTTTCTGGGTGAGAAGTAGATTTGCTGTTGTACCTCCTATGAATTAAAGCAACGATCATAAGTATAGCTCGTGTGTGAAACCTACCAAGCGAAACATACAATTCTTTTTCTTCTCATTGTGCACTTGGTTCTCCATCTTCTTCGTGTGATGTGTGTTCTGATTAATGCGACAAAAAGTTTGGTACAAGTACATTTTTCTCAGGCGATCTCTTGTTCATATTTGTTTCAATCATCATAATATGTTAGTAGTGTAGTGCACATGCAAACTATACATATTGGAACTTTTCTGGTCAATACATACAACAATCACTCGTAGTTACCAAATATGCCAATATATTATAAGAATTAAAACGATAAGTCGCCATTTTCTTGAATACACACCACCGTTTTATTGTGTACGATTCTTAACCCTTTGAACTCCAGAGGCCCCTTTTCCGGCCCAGTAACATGATACTTCATAATTTCATTAAGTGGGTTGACTTTTGAGTGAAGATGTGGTGTAGACCAATCAATATTTTCAACTAATCGCCCCAAAGCTGCACATTGAAAATAGTAACTGGTCTACCACCAAATAAAGAACATGGACTCTTCCCATTACTGCCAATGAACTGATATGGAAGACACTGCTAGGGTTGAAATTGATTCTATCCACACTCTATCAGGGACCGACCTGGGCATGCGCCAGTGCGTATTTGGTTCGGAAACATCAGGACCTGGCTCTTAAATCTCAGAAATAGGCTTCTCAGTTGGCGCGTCACTTCTCAGATCATATTTTGATATTCTTTCGATGGATAATCGAGAGAGACACTCTTACATGTATTATATATATGATTATCATTTATCATTGTTGTAGAGTGCTTAAGTTAATACTTCAAGTCTTAATTACCAAGCATTAATCTTCACTGTGGTTTCTGATCAAGTCTTGGCTGCCTAAATAGGCAGCCAAGACTTGATCAGAAACCACAGTGATGATTAATGTTTGCTATAGTGTACTAAATGAAAATGATGAGAGCTATTACATACTTGCAATGTGTGTTAGAAACAGCAGTGTGACTCTGTAAATTGAAATCTGGCGCATGAATTGAAAAAATAGGCTCCGAGGCTAGAGCGCATTTTAAATAGTCCTGATCGGTCCCTGCTCTACAAAATGTATATCAATCTTTGGTATTGTTTGATATTGGAAGGAATTTCAGTGTATCACGGTGTTGTGGCTCACTTCTGATAGCATAATATTACATGTAGATGTATTGTGGAGCTGAGGGTTTCATAATACAGGACTATTATCGAGTATCACTATGCAAGACAATACTAAAATGGAAATACCGGTGTCACGGGATTCTTTTGAACATGTAACTCAAATGAGCAGGTTTGCTGCGAAATATCTGAATACGCCGCACTGGACGAAAATGGAACGATCCTGTTATGAGGCACCTTGTTGTTTCATGAGGTACGTTCCGAAGGACCTGGAGGAAGAAATTCTGACAGGTGAAGACAACAAGTGCCCGGATAGGGTAATTTCCATTTTGGAGATCCCTGTCTAATACACTGCTTCGGCTCTAACGTTGGGCATAGACGGATGGTCGGAAAGCCCAATCTGGCTAATCGGTAGCGCGCCCCCACCCCAGCATCCCCTACCCCCACCACCTCAAAAAGGGGATCACGACGAGAGGCATTTGCAAGTCATTCACTCAGCCATTTCTTTAAATAACATCCCAACATTGTCATTGTGTTCTGCGTTTTATAAAACAAAGTTATAAATTTTAACACGTTTGGTTTTCTTGTTCTATCTGTGTAAGTTCACAGTGGCAACGTCTATTGCAGTATATTATAAAATGATTGGTTCAATAAATGACATCAGAAGGCATGGCACTCCCACGCACGGGCCAATCATTCAGTGGCATGATTTGGCACCAACACGGACTGAGTATACTGCCCTAGTATAAGTATGCTGGAATACTGGCAGCTCGGTGAGTTCACTGCAAAGCAGTAAGTGTGCCCCTTGTTGGACTCCGTGGTAGGTGGGAGTATGGGCCGTGGACAATTTATACAACACTGTGGCTTACAAACCTCAAAATTCTAAACGACTGCATGTACCGATAACTGAAACGAGCTCTACTGACTCTGACACCGACTACAATGTTCCGTAAATAAATAATCAAACAAATGGCCAAAATTAACAATTTTTCATTCCATAGAAGAAAATAAAACGGTGTCTAGCATCAAACCATTTGCACCCGAGAAAGCAATTCAAGGTGCAGCGAGAGTATAAAGAACGTTAGGATAGTAAGATGTGGTAATATTTTGATAGAATGTGAAACACATATACAATCATACAATTTGTCATTGAAGTTCAAACTGAAACAGACGGGGCCCTCAGATCCAGCAGAGGAGTCGTTAGAACATGAGGACAGAATGGAATAGAGTAAGTTTATTTAACAATAAACCAAATAATTACATTTACATAATAACACATAACAAATACAAGACATTGAGGTACATTGTTAGGAGACAGCATGGCCAATTGGCTGTCTTCCTGCCGTCTCCTCGAAAGAAATTAAAAAAAAAAAAAAAAAAAAAAATACCACGATAATGGAGTAGACGTTCTTGGGGAAGTTGACAATGGTTACCATTACCCAAGGCACAGCAGTTCTATGGCTGTACGGACGACCTCGAATACACATTTAGAATCTTTTGAGGGCATAAATGTGAGGTCTTTAAGGATGAGATAGTAAATTACTTTTTCAACAGAATCGGTGAGACATGAAGGAAGTAACAAGTATTCGATTAACCCTCTACCCAACAAGGATAGCAAACGGGACTTGCAGAGTGGAAATTTTGAATAACTAAATAATTGTCAATCTCTGTTCCACTAATGCAGCCCATGACTCCTCATTGGATCGAACTCGATGAGCTCGCTCCAATGAGGGGCTATAAACCATGCTTCCGAAACAAAAATGAAAATCTAGAAAAAATTGACTTGGGATTTTGTATAGATAGCGGTGGCCGGTTTAGGCCGTTACGTTGGGGGAAGGGTTAGCACACGCGGTTGCAACTGTGTAGTATAGGCCGTGTTATTCTTAACATCAGGAGACTTGCATCTCGAAGTTTGCTAAGCTGCTCCTGTATTATCAGTAAAGCAGAGTTTATTTATTGTAGGGGATAAATATCTTTTAGGAGGTAGACCGACAGTCCGGGCATATACGATATGTGCATGTGACATTCGAGGAATAACTATGTATATATTTTCTAATTATTTGTTTCCTAAGGACGTGTCTGGTGGGTAGTGATCTTAAGTCCACTTCAATTTCATTCCAAATCTTTGGGAAGTTGTGTTTCGGCAGGTTAGCAGAGAACTGGGTTGTTGCTTTATGTGTTTGTATCAGCCCAGCTTGTTTTGTAAGACTTCCGGTTGTGAAATGAATATTGAAAAATGTATTGAATGTGTCGGGTAAATTCATATTTTTCCAGTCGTACATAAATAGTGAAACATTCAATAAATAGAGATCCTTGAATGTTACAATTTTATTCTCTTTGAATAAAGGATCAGTAGGAAAATTGAACTTTTTGCGACTAATAACTCTCATCGCGCGCTTCTGCAAATAATTTATTTTAGTGGTAGATGGCGCATGACCCCAGGCTAGTATTGCGTAGAGTAGGTGTCTACGAACAAGTGCATAGTACAATGATTTCAGTGCTTTCTTAGGAAGAATGTTTTTAACTTTGTTCAAACAATAAATCGCGCTGGACATTTTTGAGCAAATTGTCTACATGTGGTATTTGAAGTTAACATCTTCATCAATGCATACTCCTAAAAACTTTGCCACTGTATCATTTAAAGAATTGCCAACGAGTGAGAGCTTGGTATTGAATATGTTTACCTTGTCGGCTTTATGTGGACTGTTTTGTGGGTGCAGCAGAATATATTTACACTTATTAGCGTTAACCTGAAGCTTATTACAGCAACAACAATTGAATATTTTAATTACCTCGGTATTCACTTTTGTTTCTAAAACTTTCAAGTCATGTCTTGCTGTATACGGGGTTGTGTCGTCCGAAAATGACAGCAAGTTAAAAGAGGTGGTGTATCGCATATCGTTGGCATAGAGTAAGAAGAGAATTAGCCCCAACACAGAATCCTGAGGAACACCGCAAGTAACAATTAGAGTTGCAGATTGATGAGAATTTAATTCCACAAATTGTTGCCGGCCCGATAAGTAACCTTGAAAGCAAGAGTTACATATTCCCTTGATACCGTAAAATTCCAATTTCTTTAATAATATTTCATGGCTGATGGTGTCAAATGCCATAGACATGTCTATAAACACCGCTAAGGTCGAGTCCTTGGTTGGTTTATCGTTGCATTCAGCTACATATTGTAGAAGATGTAAAATTGGATGAACAGTAGAGTGATTTTCGCGGAATTCGAACTGGTGCTCAAAAAGTATATTAAAATCGTTCAGAAAATCTGAGAGTCTCCGAAACATTATTTTTTCAAGAACCTTGGAGGAGGCCGGTTATAAGCTTATGGGTCTATAATTTCCTATTTCTTGTGAATTGCCTCCTTTGAAAATCGGTATAACCTTCGCTATTTCCATTTTGTCTGGGACTTTGCCTTGAAGAAATGACAGATTAAAAATGTGAACCAAGGGTTTAGCAACTTCATTTATGGACTTCTTCATAATTATCGTCGATAAGTTATAGCAGTCGGTACTCGCTTTTCCCTTCAGTTTCTTAGTTGTCAAAATAATTTCTTGCTCGGTTGTAGGAGTAATGAAAAATGTGTCTGAGTGGTTTCCATTCATGACATCGCTGAAGGTTTTGCTTGATTGTGGAACATGATCGTTAATTGCCTGACCAATTTCTCCAAAGTAGTCATTAAATTTCGAGGCAATTTCGATAGGGTCAGTAAAGTTTTGGTTGTTGTGGGATATGTGGAGTGAGGATTTGGATTTGTTGATAATAGTCCGCAGTATTTGCCATGTATTTTTTGTATTGTTTTTATTGTTTTCTGTAATATCGTTATAGCATATCGTCTTGCTTCGCCTCTTTACTTGGTTGAAAATTGAAGAGAATGTTTTATATTTGTTTTTGTTTGATTCGGTGGGATTTTTCAGTTCAAGTAGGTAAAGTTTGCTTTTAAGTGACGATTGTAGGAGATCGGAAGTCAACCACGGCTGACGTTTGATGAACTTTTTTGGTAGTCTCACTCTTTTTAAAGGGAATGCAGTTTGAAATGCTTTGAGAAAAAGATCAATAAAATATTCATAAGCAGAATTGGCACATGTACTATTGTAGACTGGATCGAAGGTGCTATTTCTTAAAATATGTTTGAATAAATCCACGTTTTCTCGCTTGTAAGATCTTCTATATATGGTGAGGCGTAATCAGGCTCCTAATTATCTTCCATATAAAATGTAGCGAAGTGATCTGAAATATCCGTAATTATTATTCCCGCTTGGTAATTAGATGAGACGTTATTGGAATAGATGTGATCGATTAAGGATGCTGAGTGCTCTGAAATTCTCGTAGGCTTTGTTATGACTGACATGAAGCTATCACTGAACATATTATCTATGAACGATGTAGTTTTGGTGTGATTGTTGAAGTTAAGTAAATCAATATTAAAGTCACCCTTAAGAAAAGTCTTGCTGTGTTCCGCGCCGATTTTAGAAAGAACATCTGTTATGGAGGAAACAAATATATCAATGTCGGTCATGGGTGGAGAGTTACGTCTGTCTATATATGCAACCAACAATGTATGAATTTTTACGTCCAGGGTTAATCTCAACGAAAATGGTTTCAATTACGTATGGAATAAAGGTCGAGAAGTCAGTTCTTACTTCAAATTTTACTTTTTCAGAGACAAAAATTCCCACTCCCCCTCTACCCTCATCTCGACCAGGACGTGTCTTGTACACGATAGGGTGATAGCTATCAATTTTATAACTGAAGTGGTTATGTATTTTGAATATTTCAGTAAGGCCAATAACCTCGAACCTGCTTTCACATTGTTGAATATCGCATAGGAAATTGGTAAATGAGTATCAGTTGGCATTTAGACTTCTGCAGTTTAGACTGAGAAGGGTTGCATTTTTGCTTCGCCTATGAAACTTTTCTTTAAAACTGGGGGACGAAAGATATTCGCAAGATTGGCCTGTATGGTAAAAGAAGACGGAAAAATATCGTCTAGCATGTTATTTACCGCATCATTGTATTTAGAAGCAAAGTTAAACTGGTCATCGTTTTGTATCTCATCCAATGTTATGCTTCTATTCGCCATGAGGGAACACTGTATAAAGAAATGCTACGTGAACCAAAGGTAGTGAATCAGTGTAGTGAATATAAAACAAAAACAGAACAAAACTAAGATTCATACTGTGAAGGGGTAAAAAAGGGTTTACTAACAAGATGTGAGGCTTCTTTGTCGATGCGTAGGCATAATTCAGAAATATTCATATAAGTCTAAAGTGGGTAGGGGCAGATAAATGATAGATATATAAATCAAGTGTAAATATCTTAGTGAATATTCAAAGGAGCCTTGAAATACACATAACTGTAATTTGGTATTTGGCATCGGAAATAATGAACAGAAGTAGGGGATGGAAGCTAAAGAGGATTTATTTTTAATTTGGGTACAATGGGGTTTTCTTTTCTTTCTTGTTTTTGGCGGGGGGGGGGGGGTGTTGGAAAGGGCAGCAGGTATTCGTTTCGCAAGTCACGAGTATTCATATAGATGTAGATAGTGTACGGGCAGACAAATGATAGCGATCTAAATCAAGTGTAGAATACTTGATGAATATTTCAAAGGGGGCCTTGAGAAACCCACAACTGTAATTTGATATTTAGCATCGAAAATAAACTAAACAGAATAAGAACGTGGTTTTGTTGAGGCTGCAAAATGTAGAAGAATATTTTCCCCTGAGGACAATTATTTGCCTATTTTGTGCGCAGGGGGGGGGGGGGGGCAGGTGATCTATTAGAGATTCGGCGTACTCAGTGATCAGCCACCTGACTTGTCATTAAGTACGCCGACTCAGTCAATGATTACTTATATAATATTCTGCATACGACCAGGGTATTAGATATATATGATATATATGAATGCACTACTAGGAATCATTAATGTTTTTTCCCATACACATATATACACATTGAAAATTGAATAAGAAAATTAACGCAGTTTCGTAAAGGTTGGAATATAAAGAGGAATATTTTCTTGGAAACGATTTTTATCCTGTCTAATTTTTTTTTTTGGTGGGGGGGAGAGGGGCGCAGGTATTTGTTTCGCAAGATCGAGACACCATTCATCTGTAATAGACTCGGCGTACTCAATGACCAACCATCTGACTGGTCATTGAGTACGTCGATTCAGTTACTGATTACGTACATTGTGAAGTTTTACCGTAAAAGAATGAGCTGGGACGAATATAACCCACGACTAATATGTAGACATACAATAATTTATTATGAAAATACATAAGTAAAGCGAAAATGTTCTGAACGTGTCTCGTCCAAATCAAACTGTTATTTCAAGTCCTGCGATTCGAAAGAAAAAGAGCGACGTGGTCTAACCTTTTATACTGCCAACGCATGCGTAAAACATAAAACTAAAGTTAACCAATCAGCACTCAACAGCGTAAAAGACACTTCTCTGCAATATGTGCCCCGATCAGGATCTGAGATTAAATTTATATGAATGGACTACAAAGAATTTTTAAGGTTTTTCCCAAACACATATGTATAGCATTGAAAATAGAATAAGCAGAAGATGAACTCAGTTTTGTGGAGGCAGGAATATAAAGTGGAATATATTCCTTGGAAACAATTTTTTTTGGATTTTTTTGGTGGGAGGGGGGATTTTGAGTTTTCGAATATTAAATATATATGAATGCACTACTGGAAATTTTTAAGGATGTTCTCAACACATATATATACGCACACCTATCCATTAAATTTACACTTTTCACCCACCATATTTGTACACACAATTGCAAACTGTTTTTACATAAATATTTATGCGGTTGTACAGGTATGATCAGTCAGACAGTCAGACAGCTAGAGAGTCAAACATGCATACGGACAGACAGACTGACAGATGGCTACTCGAAGAATGTAATTATCAACAAATGCTGCACAAATTTCACTAGGTTCGAGTTAAAATTCAACAATATTGACAGAAATGAAAATCGATGAGGAGACTAAGATTTCCGGGCAGTAATATTTGAGGTGCCATGGCTTGCAGATTTTACTTTCTTGTTTTAAGGGCCTATATAAGTAATGAAATTTTGTTTATTTTGAAAATTCTCACTTCTGATATTCCTTCAATTCAAATTAAATATATACAAGATGTACATCAAAATGAAGGGTGTGATGTATAGAATACAACACACATGTGTAATCAGCTCTTAGAGTCGACTGTAGGCACAACTGATTCCTGGAAGGCTCCTGCCGTATTCGCACCAGAATTGATAATTTAATAATATTTTACGAAAATAACTTGTGTCCGAATGTCCTTTACATATCCAAGAACAAAGCTAGGGGATCAAAAATTCTTCGAAACACGGCGACCGAGTTGCATGGGAGACAGTTCCAAAGCCTTTGCTTTTGTTTACGTATAAGTATTCTTTCGATTTCCGGTCGACGTCATCGGACGGAAAAAGCATGTAAAAACAACGCCGTCTAAAATTAAAAAAATGAAAAAGATCGCCTTCATACAGTATACTGTTATTAGAAAGAGATTGCACAGTTGCCATATTCAATGCAAGGTATCACAATACAATATGATTTCGTTATCAGTTCTGGTACGAATACGATAGCAGACATCAAGGAACCAATGGTACCTGCTATCAACTCTGTGAGTTGATTACATATATGTTTCGTGTTCTAAAAATCTCAACCTTCATTTTGATGTATAATTTGTTTATATTTAATCTGAATTTAAGAAATATGAGAGGTGAGAATTTCAAAATAAACAACATTCCATTACTTATATAGTCCCTTAAATAAAATGAAAAAAAAGATAAGAGCTCAGCGAGACATACATGTTAAGATAGTCGTCGGACACAATCTACCACATCGATAGATAATGACATGGCTTGCGGATTTTACTTTCTTGTTTTAATTAAAATGGGAAAAAAAGAAAAGAGCTCAGCGAGACACAAGTGTTAAGATAGTCGTCGGACAAAATCTACCACATCGATAGATAATGACATGATATCCAAAAAGTATGGGAGAAAGATTCTGACAACTGTTCATCAATCAGCTTGTGGACTGTCCATTCGTCAAGAATGTGATGTTGCAATTAAAAACCACTGGACCTTAACAATTAAAGGAACAAATAAGGTCAACAACACCGTGCGAACAATGTTGAACTTGTCAGACTTGATGAGCCAGAGTTGCGCAACTCGGCCAATCGCGTTTGCAGACTAATTGTTGTTGTTGTGTCGATAAATGTCACGACACATATTTGAAGTCACGCCCAGATGATCGGCTCTACTATATATGTGTACTAGAAAGTCTAGGAGTTGCGGAATGACGGTGGACCCGTCATTCAAAAAGTTGAAGTTTTCAGTTTCACCGAAATATGTCCCACATCGCTGTATAGATTTACTATAAACGGACTTTGATAACTTGGCGAAACTCAGAAGAAAGAACTTTTCTTCAGAGGAAGTGATTTTGTCGTGCTGCAGATCACTACCCCCAAGGGACAGTGCTCAGTTATAAGAAAATTAAATGATGTCTAGATCCAACTGCTTGCCATTTCGGGTTATCATCACGATTCCAATTCTGTGCTTCTTCTTTTAGAATGTGAGTCATTGATACAGTTATCACTAAAAGACAGAGGTAACAATACCGTGTTAGAAGCGCACCATTCGTACCAACTAAAAACAGATTATTTTTTAGCCAGTCGGGATTAAGGATTCAGTACAGTCAGCACGATCAGAACACAAAGATATGGTTCAGAAGGCGTACATACAACCATGTGTGGTGCGAAAGGAATACTCAACCATGTGAGTCAAACAACATCAAGTTGTCGTGCTATTAATTGAGTTCCATGCATCCTCTGTGTACTTATAATATAGGGGTAAAAATTCTGATTATTGGTACAGTCATCACCAGTTAATTCAGTTCTGTGCTCCCTCTGTGTACTTATAATATAGGGGTCAAAACTCAGATTATTGGTACAGTTATCACCAGAAGACAGAAGTCACTAAGCTGTTTTTGTTAGCATCTTATTCCTTCTAAGTTAACGTGTTATTAATTAAGTTCTGTGCTTCCTCTGTGTACTTATAATATAAGGGTCAAAAACTCAGATTAATGGTGCAGTTATCACCAGAAGACAGAAGTCACAAAGCTGTTTTTGTTAGCATTTTATTCCTACCAAGTAATCACTTGGGGATTTTCAGCTAGCTGGGATTAGGGATTTAGTATATATTCGGCACTAAATAGAACACATTGGCTTGATGTGGAGAGCGTACATACCACCATGCGTGTACAACACGAACATCAAGCCAATGTGCCACTATTCTAGTTCAGTGCTTCAGTGTAATTTGGCATGAAAGTCCAAAATGAGATCGTAGATACAGTTATCACCAAAGGACAGAGGCCACAATGATGTTTTCGTAGGCATCTTATTCGCACAAAGTATTCGCCTGTGGATTTTCACTTGGGATTGAGGATTTTTACAGCTAGCACCAAATAGAACGAACTGATATGGTGTGGAAGGCATATACACCACCATGTGTTTAAAGCAACATCAAGCCAGCTGAGCGTATTATGGGTACTTATGATATTGGGCTCAAGGCTGATATTGATGGTACAGTTATCACCAAAAGACAGAGATCACAGTGCTGATTTTGTAAGCGTTTTATTCATGGAGAGTATTCACCACTTGATTTTTCAGCAGCCCGGAATCAAGGATTCAGTACAGTCAGCGCCAAATAAAGCACATTGATATGGTGTGGAAGGTATTCACACCGCCATATGTGTAAAACAATTGTATCAGGTCAATATGCTGCTATTCCAGTCTCGTGCTTTTTATGCGTGCTTATAATAGTGGGGTTAAAATTTAAATCATTGTTACAGTTATCACCAAAAACAGAGGTCGCATAGCTGTTTTTATAGGCATCTTATTTATATAAAGTCCTACCATGTAGATTTTCACAAGGCTGGGATAAGGAATTCAGTACAGTCAGTGCCAGATAGAGCACATTGATACAAAGTCTTCACCAAGAGATTTTCAACAGGCAGGGATTGATGATCAGTCCAGTCAGCGCCATATATGGCACATTTATATGCAGATTGGGATTAAGGATTAAGTACAGTCAGTGCTAAATAGAGCACATTAATACAAAATATTCACCAGTAGATTTTCAGCTGGCCGAGATTGATGATCAGTACAGTCAGCGCCAAATAGAGCACATTGATATGGTGTAACAGATTTTCGGCAGGCTGGGATTATGGATCAATAAAGTCGGCGCAGAATAGAGCACATTGATGGAGCGGAAGGTATACACATCCCCCATGTGAGTAAAGCAACTGCATCAGGTCAATATGTTACTATTCCAGTTCTATGCGTTTTATGTATATTTATATTAATGGGGTTAAAACTTAAATCGGTGTTACAGTTATCGCCAAAGACAGAGGTTACAGTGCTGCTTCTGTCAGCATCTTACTCATACTAAGTGATACCAAGTAATTACCTGTGGATGTTCAGTCAACTGGGATTAGGAGTTAGTACAGTTATCATCAGATAGAACGCAATGGCATGCTCTAGAAAGCAAGCTTACCACCATGAGTGTAAAACAACACAGTCAATATACTGCTACACCAGTCCTCTTCCTTATTCCTACATGTACGAGGTAATCACCTGTGGATGTTCAGCCAGCTGGGATTAGGGATTTATTAGGGAGACATTGCCGACATGGACGAAACAAGATACGGTACATGAATTGAAACAACAGGGCGTCGTACAAGTTAAACGAAACACAATTATTAGGAAAAACGGCAGTCACATCAAGCCACTAACATCAATAAAATTAGGACATGTAAATGTCAGAGTGGATAAGTATATTCGAAACCCATTCCGATGTTTCAAGTATCACAAATTCGGGCACAATCAAGTTACGTGCAAAGACCAGCTCATATGCCATAAATGCGGTATAACACATGCTGCGCCTTGCATCAGTGATGTATTTAAGTGTGTAAACTGTCGAGGCAATCACGTCATCACCAAAGGATTGCCCTGCCCAGAGAAAAGAAAAAGCTATATGGAAACGGGTCAGTTTCAAAGAGACCAAAGACGTTGTAACAACATTTCCTGTCATGAATTCAAAATCATCATCATATGGAACTGTACTAAAACAAACACTGTCAACAAAATCATTGTACTGGCTCACAGACATTAATCCAACATTATTAAAGCCCTTTACAATAGAACACACCGATGAAACGTAAACTGAGCCAAAGTCAACCAAGAACACAGTTACCTGTATCAAGAGAGAAATTAACAAAAACAAAAGAAAAAGAAGACCAAACAAAACATACACCTAAATGAGACTCAAACAAAGAACACATCAACAAATAGCATACTTGTCGAGGTTTTAGAGCAAAGTTTAATGAACTGGGTCGTGTAATCTAAACATATAAACCTGCTTCTTTTTGCTTACAAGAAACACTCTTGAAGAAACTTGATTCGCGAGATCGTTCAGCTTTTAACCATCATACTCCCCATAATGCCTGGACTGAAGAAAATGATATTCATGTTCACAGAATGACTGTCTTCGTCACAAACGTCATCATTCACAGTCCTGTTTCCTGGTTGTAGCGGCACACCCGACTTTAGACAAAGCAGTTATATTACGTAATATTTGCATTTATTCTGTTGAATGATCTTGAACAGTTGGTCCACCAACGTCCAACTCCACACGTTTTCTTGCACATAACACTGTGGTGACTCCTATGGCAAAGAAGACCTCCAAGAGAAAACATTTGAAGAGCTTATTTCAAAATATGATTTGATTCAATGAAGGTTCAGACACTAATTTGCACCCCACATTTAGTTCTTACACTTCAATTTATCTTACAATCGCTTGTCCTTCTGTCTTCCTTGATTTCTCTTTTTGGAAGTTTGAAGATGACTTGTGCGGAAGTAATCACTTTCCGGTTGTATTGGAAAGTGTGGTTCCGGCTGATGATGAGAGAATGCCCCAATGGAACTTTAGAAAGGTCAACTGGGACACATTCTCGTAACCTTGTTCTGAGCGACACATAAAGGAGAAATTTGTAGACAGTGCTGGTCAAGTAGTGGAGTTCATAGAAGAATTGCTTGACATTGCAATCACTGTAATTCCAAAAATCTCGGCAAACTAAAACGTTTCATCAAACCATGATTTGATAAAGAAGGCAAAAATGGAACGTAAGAAAACTGAACAGCAATTCAATAAGTTACCAACAAAAGTTAATTTAGACAAACTACGTATTAATCGGTCAAAGGTCAGACGACTTATAAAACAGGAAAAGAAAACTTTTTGATAATTTGTTTTAAAAGGATTAGAGGCAATGAAACAAAATCAAATGCAAAACGCCTGGTAGACAAAAACACACTAATTCGATTTATTTTTGACGAATAAATCAATTTATATCAGGTTCATAGCACTCAGTCCATTAACAAAGACCGTATTCGTAAGAACGATCGAGCGTGTGGATTTATCTCCCGTTGTCCATAAATATTAATTATGCTTGTTCTGAAATCGAGGCCACACAAAAGCCATACGTCATCGCGTCGATTTCACACCTTGTCGATTTCAGCCAGAAGGACAGCGTGCTTGGTTTGGAATAAAACAAACTAATAATAACATGTCACCAGCAAGGAGGAAAAGAAAGGCAGCGGTTCCGACACGACGCACGACTAGGAGTGGTCGGGTGTCTAACTCCGTGTATGCAAGGCAATCTTCTGGAGCGAGTACATCCAGAAATACTGGTGGTACGAGACGACAGGTCAGCGACAACACAACACAAACACGACATGGCGGTTCAACTCAAGGTTCGTCACGGGGAGATGCATCAGAAGTTGGTTTGGCTGGCAATGAATCTAGCGACCAGGTTATGCCGGACAGGTCTCCAGCTCAACGTATCCTGGGTGAGTGTCTGTTAGACGTGTGGAATACGAACAACAACACGACGCCTCCCATAACGGCCAATTTATCGGGGTCGGCATTGCCTTTGCCAGTCAGTCATTCCGTAACTCCGCCCACTTTCAGCATGCACACACCTTCTTTCATCCCTTTACCTGACGACGACGTGGCCGCACATGTGTCTTTGTCTCTCAAACAAAAAATCTGGTCTCATCAATATTTTAATCTAGCTATTTTATTAAAGGGTAATTTGGAGCATTCAGAGTTGACAAGTCATCCTTTAACACTAAGCGAAAGGGGCACGATCGAAGTTCGAGATAAGCCGGTTACAGACAAAATTCCGTCGATAGAAAAGTGGACCGATGCCTTTCTAATCTTTACTTTTGTTTATGTTCAGCAGCACCCAAACAAAATCTTCGAACTCCTTAAATACACGCAGATTATCCGTGACGCAGCGACAAGGTTTACGGATTTCGCTTGGCGAGCGTATGACGAACAGTTTCGTATGCGACAAGCGATTAGTCTACAGGCTTGGGGGACAATATTACCCAACTTGAGGCTGCAAATAATGGTGCCAAAAGTTCCAGTGCCTGCTCCCAGTCTGGGCTCCGGGCCTAGTTCCAGCTCTACAACAGCCACTTCCAAACAAGCAATTTGTTTTGCTTTTAATAAGTCTGGAGGTTGTAAGAGACGCCACTGTCGGTATGTGCACATTTGCCAGCACTGTGGTAAGAATCATTCGTCGGTGGTTTGCCAGTCCTTTCGGAAGCAGGGCTCCGGCGCCAGTTCTTTCAAAGACAGTTCGCGGCAGCGACAAGTTTAGTTTGGGTCATTCCCCAATCGTCTCCGAAAATTTACGAGTAAGTTTACAGGGTTATCCAGACCAGGAAATTGCGGATTATTTGATAAGTGGATTTACTTTTGGTTTTCATTTGGAATATAATGGCCCCCGTCATACTCGGGAATCAAAAAATTTAGTTTCCGCCTTGAAAAATAGAGCTCTTGTCCGTCATAAACTTCAAAAGGAATTAGACGCGGGTAGAATAGCTGGCCCCTTTCTCGACCGACCTATTTCCACGTTAAGAGTGCCAATTGGTTTAGTCCCCAAAAAACAGCCAGGTGAATTTCGGTTAATCCATCACCTTTCCCACCCCGAGCGGGATTCCGTTAATGATTTCATTGATGAAAAATTATGCTCGGTCACTTATACTAGCTTCGATGCCGCGGTAGCTATGGTGCAGAGTTTAGGCCCCAATGCACTGCTTGGTAAAGCTGACATCAAATCAGCATTTAGGTTACTTCCGATTTGGCCTGGGGATTTTGACCAACTTGGTTTTCGTTTCGACGATGCTTATTTCTTTGATAAATGCCTACCAATGGGCTGTTCAATTTCTTGTGCGGTGTTCGAAAAATTTTCGTCCTTTCTGGAGTGGAGAGTGCGCCAGTTGTCCGGGTCTGATCACATTTTGCATTACCTTGACGATTTCCTCTTTGGGGGGGGGGGGCCCAATGAATCGAGTGAATGTAAGAATTCGATGCAACAGTTTTTTCGGGAATGCGCCGTTTTGGGGGTACCTGTGGCCGACGAAAAGACGGAGGGGCCACAGCGAATCCTTTGTTTTCTAGGTTTAGAAATCAATAGTCAGGAGATGACTATTAAAATTCCTGAGTCGAAAGTACAAGAAGTCATTGTTAAAATTACTGAAATCCTGCAAAAGCCGAAAAGTACACTTAAACAAATGCAGTCCCTCATTGGCAGCCTAAATTTTTTGTGTCGCGCCATTTCGCCCGGGCGCCCCTTCTGTCGTCGGTTGATTAATTCCATAGCAGGGCTTTCGAAGCCTCAACATCATCTTCGAATTACGGTGGGTATGCGCGACGACCTTCGAATGTGGTTAACATTTCTTCGCCATCATAATGGGATATCCGCTTTTTCTAACAGGTTTTGGGAATATAATACCGACTTGGAGCTTTATACTGATAGCGCTGGCGGTTATGGGAGGGGCTTTGGGGCATATTTTCGGGGTCGATGGGCATATGGCACTTGGCCAGATAATTGGCACACGATCGGTTTCACAAAAAATATCACACTTCTTGAATTTTTCCCTATTTTAGTGGCCGTTGTAGTCTGGGGTCAATATTTGAGAAATAAAAAAGTATTATTTCATTGCGATAATATGGCTGTTGTTCACATATTAAACTCCCTAACTTCTCAATCGGAAGAGGTCATGCATTTGGTTCGTTATTTCACTCTACAATGTCTGCAAAATAATATTAAATTTAAAGCGGAGCATATTCCCGGTTCTAGTAATGTGTTAACCGATTGTCTTTCCCGTTTACAGATCGCCAAGTTCCATCGACTAGCGCCTTTAGCGGACCGGAAGGCAACACCAGTTCCAACCAGTTTGTGGAGCATTTGCAACACACCGCGCACAATCTATTGAACGCTAGCTTAGCAGACAGTACTCAAGCCACATATCAATTAGGGCTGCAGTCCCTTGAACACTTTAGGAGTGAATTTAATTTTCCTCTATTATGGCCTGTCCCGGTTGGTCACCTCAGTTTATTTGTTGCCTGGCTTGCTGACAGGGGGTTGTCGGCTAGCACTGTCTCTACGTACTTAGCAGGCATTAGCTTTCACCATCGTGTCAGGGATTGGCCTGACCCGGGTCAATCGTTTCTACTGAAGAAAATGTTGACTGGGTTACGGAATCGGAATCCTTCGCGGGACATGAGGGCGCCAATTACGCTTGACATTTTGCGACGCCTTCCTGCTGCACTACATCGAGTGTGTAGGGATTTATACGAATGGCACTTGTTTCAATCCGTGTATTTTGTTGCATTTTTTGGTTTGTTTAGAGTAGGAGAATTGGTAAGTACGGCCCAACTTAATTCTGATAGGGCCTTAATGTTCAGTGACTTGTTGTTTTACTATCACCAGTCGCGGAGATGCTTACAAATAAGTTTACGTCGCTCGAAAACGAATCATTCAGGTCAGGCAGAGGTAGTACACATTCCGTCGCTGTTAGATGTCAGCATATGTCCAATACAGGCCTTAGATAATTTTTTAAGGGTCCGTACTAACGTTTCCCCTGTTCTGTTTTGTCATAAAGACGGTTCTCCTGTGACTAGATATCAGTTCACTGCCGTCCTGATCAAAGCCCTCAGTATTTTGGGATTGCCGACTAACCTTTTCAAATCTCATTCTTTTCGCATTGGCGGGGCAACACAGTTGGCGGTGAATGGTGTCCCTGATCACATCATCCAAGTGATGGGTCGGTGGAAATCGGGTGTTTTCTCTCGGTACATTAGACGTGACCGCGTCATTGGTTGACTTGTACATGGTAGTCGGATATATCTGCCCTCACCATACCTGTTTTCTAGGCCTGTTTTGTTTTTCACGGTCAGCATAAATTGATTTGAGACTTCATATCGATTTCTATCTTCTGTATGGGGAGGGGGGGGGGGGGGTGGGGGGTATATATCGTCTACATTCTATCCTAGTAAATTTTACGTCTCTTGTTTTCAGATTTTTGGTTGGTGGGCTCTTCCATTATTTACTGGGCGTACAGACGGGCAGTTAAGAGAGGCCGGAGCAATTTAACATTCGACAAGAGTAATGCACGGTTCTTTTGGTTTGGTCAACGTGGAATGTGTTGGAGGGATCTGCTGCCAAAGTTGAAGAGTCTTATCCCTAACCGACCCCCTCCTCGGTATCTCATCATTCATTTAGGAGGTAATGATTTAACGTCTTCTTCTACTTCTGAGCTGAGTTGTGCTATTGATGCAACCATTGCTGAAATACGTCAATTATTGCCGGACACAACCATAATTTGGTCTGACATTTTGCCACGGCTTACATGGCAGGGTAGCAACGATATCTGCGCCATAGAATGTAAAAGAAAACGCATTAATAGGTCCGGTCGCAGGGCGGTAGCTTCCTCGGGTGGCGCGATAATCCAGCATTCCGAGATCACATTTGACACCCCGGGGTTTTTCAGGGATGACGGTGTGCACCTGTCGGATGTTGGTACTGATTTTCTGCTGAATAACTTACAAGGTGCCATTGAAAGCTTTCTTGCGGGTGACACCGTCATCTTTGGTTGAATTTGGGTCTGGGCAATTTTGTATAGACAAAATTGAGTGGCCATGGTTTTGGTCACATTGAAGCTGGCGATCGGTAGCTGTCTCTAAATTAAATTTATGTTTGGTTACTCTGCTAAGGAGTACCCTAGGGAGTAATGTGTTGGGGTACTCTGCCATGGTGGACCCTGGGGAGTACCTGGTTTGTTATGGTGCCCTCTGCTATGGAGTTCCCTAGAGAGTGGACTAAGTAGATGGTTTAAAATACTCTGCCATGGTGGACCCTGGGGAGTACTGGCATTATGTTATGGTTTACTCTGCTATGGATTTCCCTAGAGAGTGAATTGAGGAGATGGTTTAATTACTCTGCCATGGTGAACCCTGGGGAGTACTGGTATATGTTATGGCACACTCTGCTATGGGGCCCCCTAGAGAGTGGGTCATGTCAATAGTTTACATTTTGCTCAGCTATGGACCCCCTAGTGAGCATTGCTTAGCTATGGTGTACCCTAGTAAGCGGTGGTTGATTTTGATTTGGAAATAATACTGTGCGCTCGGTAATTGAATGTAGGTGCACGCAGCTATCGTTCGTCAGCTTGAATGTGACAGTAAGGTTTTGTTGCGGCCATTCCTTCCACAACAAAATATATTAAATTCAGTCAGTTGTCATATTTGTTTATTCATTTTATTGTCTTGAACTCTTGATATAAGTACCTCAAAATAGGAAATATCAAACAAATTGGCCTGCACAAGTTCGAAACATTCGTCGTCTGAAAATTATATTCCACAGTTCATAAAAATAAGCTACAGGAAAAACAAAAGATGAAATTTATCACTGACGATTCAGGGGATTTCAGTATGGTAGAGTTAAATAGCTGTTTGCATAAAGCAAAAGATACTGCCACTGGACCCGATGAAATGCATTATTAACTTTTTAAAAACAGACGACACTTGCAAACAAAATTCTTGAATAGCTATTTGTTTTAATTTTTTGTCCCAAAGACATAGGTTATGACCCCTCTTTGGAACAAGCTCCTCGAGATCGTTCCAAAGAGGGGTCATAACCAATGTGTTTTGAGACAAAAAATAAAAAAAATAATGAAAATTTTTGTGAATAGCGCTGGCCGGTTTGGCCGTGAGGTTGGGTAATGGGTTAAAGACATTTTATTGTAATTATTGTAATTATTTCCTAATTTTAACTTTACGTCGTAACTGACAATGACATGCTTTACTTTCCACCGTTGTTTAGCCATGATATAGCCTTACCTGCTAATGTGGCGTTAAACACAAATAAATAAATAGGAGTTAGTATGTTGGGGAGTTTGGCAGTTGCTCGCAGTTGCTCGGTGGTTCTTCCGCCACACGTAAATCTGTTCCACACGAGGTGACCCTGGCTATCAAATGTGTCGTTAACTCCCATTAAATAAACAAATAACACATCTGCTTCAAACTTCGCTTGAACTTTTATTCTCAATTTTAAATGACATATGAGTGACGTGCCAGGTTCCACCTTCCTGTCGAAAAGCAACCATAATTCCTTTTCCAAAGCCCGATAAAGGTCACTTCACTCCAAATAATTACAGACCTATTGCATTAACAAATTGTCTGGGCAAAACCAAAAATAGATGGCAGTACCACTAAAGTTGTTAATGAAGTGAACTTTTGGGTTTAGTTTTTGTTGTTACCGATGATCAGGTGATCTCAACCTGAATACCAAATAAAAGTTCTGTTTTTACAGCTGAAGTCAAAGCCTTACAACTTGCGCTTGAACGCATCGATAATGTACAGGAAAGGAAGTCGATGATTTATGCCTACACTCTTTCCTCTTTGCTAGCTTTACTCAACCCCAAGTTGAAGAATCCTCTCATTTTGAAATGTCATGAGAAGTTGACTACTCTAAAGTCTGACCGATATGCTATCGTGGCTTGCTGGTTACCTGAACAAGTTGGTATTTCCGGTAACACCTTTGCAGACAATGTAGCAAAAGGAAGCCTCTCACTCAAAATTTTAAAATGCCTTTCAGTGATCTTAAAGCACATATCAACGAGTACATCAAATCTGTGTGACAAGCGAAATGGGATGGAGTGACACATAACAAGCCCCATCGCTTCCGAACAACTACTACTGATAATATCCGTCAAGTGCTGCTTGTAGAAAAGTTCATGTCATTCTGACACGATGTGATATTGGTCATACAGGACTTACACATTCTTGTTTAGTAGAGGGTAATATGCGAGCAGAATATGTCCTTGCAAGCAGGCTCTGATAGTGGAGCACATTCTCCTGCACTGTGCCGATTTTAATCTATACAGGTGGCAGTATTTTAATCTTGTGTCGGCACAAATCTTCATACAATTATGTCGTTTCCCAAGGAAATCAACCCTTTTATTAACCCTTTGAACCCTAGGGACCGCTTGTCTGGCCAGGAACATGACACGCCATAACGTTACAAAATAGGATATCTGTTCGGTAAACAGGTGAGGTAGGCCAATCAATATTTTTTCAACGTGCAGCCCAGAGGCTGCACGTTGAAAATATTGATTGGTCGACCCCACATAATGAATACGGACTCTTCCAATTATTTTTATTGAACTGACATGGAATGGAAGACACCAGAGTTCAAAGGGGTAAATTTTAAATTGTTCTATTCAACAAGCTGATTTGAATAAATAATAAATAAGTTTCTAAATTCATAGTATTTTTTTATTCAGTGCAATTAAAACTAGATAACACCCCGGTAGTTTCAACACAATGAATAAATTATCACTTTCCAATTATCGCGGCATAATCATCACTTTATCTATGTCCAAACGCATACCACTCGACTCAGTAAGTAATCGCACTAAGCTATGAAGCACAAAGTGAAACGTGACCTAAGCATATGAAAGCACAAAGCATAGTGCACTTAGCATACTTCACGAAGTATCTGCACTAAGCATATTGGCACTAAGCCAAAAATCCTCTTACCACGAAGCTATTATCACACGTGCTGTGACGCAGGACGAATATGACGAACAGGAGTCTACGCTAATCCTATTGATTAACAATGTTGCACGCATTTTATCTTCTACCATCCGTAACGACCGGGTTACAGAGATGGTTGAAGTCAACTGGTGATCTGCAAACCGGGAAATACAAATTGCCTGAACTACCCAAAATGTTCCTCTGAAATAATAGAACTTCTAATTAAAGTCAAACCTATTCACTAAATGAAAGCCTGAAATATATATTCTGGCTTCATTAACACCCTCGCCGCCAAATAGTAGGAATAGCGTATTTACAAATTTATAGACCAAGACTATTCTATATTTGCCGTGACCTTATATTACATCTGTTGATAAAAAGGGAGAATTTGTTTATTTACAAATCTTTTGAAACTGCATAATTTAAAATCCTGTATTAAACCACAAGTTATATAAATACTGAAGGTGGTATATAAGTATGTGAAATTTGTTTTCTTTTAATTAACCTCCTCTGATATTCCATAAATTCAAATTAAATGTACACAAATTATATACTAGGGGAAAACAGAAACGCAAGTTCTGTAGTAAATATTTCAAATGTGTTACAGATTATTATTTTTTTTTTTTGATTTTAATGTAATTTTTTCATTACTGATTACATATTGTCGAAACTTGTTGTCTTCACACTGACGGCGTTTGCATGGACAACGTTCGAACATGGGTACCCTACGGAATTTCCTGATCGAAAGCAATAGCGTGTGCCCACCCTTGGTTTCAGTCGCTGCTCTAACTCTCCTAACCATTGACCGCATCAAGTTGTTTATGGTCCCTTGTGGGATTCCAATCTTGAAGAAGGGCCTGCGTGAGCTGAGGGAAGTTGTTTGGAACGTTGACTCGCTTACTAACCCTATTTTTCAGCTTGTCCTACTAATGCTCGACCGGGGACAAATCTGGACTATTAGGTGGCCAATCGAGAAATGGGACATTTGTTTGGTTGGGGAAGTCTTGACAAATCCTAGCAACGTGCGGACTCGCATTATCCTGCAGCAACGTAAGACTACGCGCATGGATAAGTGGAAGGAAGTGAGGCATGAGGACCTGATCCCGATATCTTACGGCTGTAAGATTGCACTGGATGATCACGACAGGTAGTTTCGCGCCATGAGAAATACCCCCCCCCCCCCCCACAAACCATAACAGACGCTCACCCAAATTTCTCGTTTTCCTTGACGCATTCGTCAGAATATCGCTCGCCCTGCCGATAGCAACGTTGGCGTCCATCTGACCTGTAAATCGTGAACCGAAGCATGTCAGTGAATAACACACGTCTCCAGTGCGCCAAGTGAAACCGATTTGGTACGTGTGCCAGCAGCCATTGCAATCGACGTTGACGTTGCCTGGGTGTAATTTGCGGACCAACGTAGGGACGTCGTGGCCTTAAATTGAACTCCCACAACCGATTTCTAACTATTTTTGGACATACTCGGCGACCATGAGTGCCTGCAACCTGACCCGCAGTCTCCGTTGCCGTCTGAAATCGGTTACCTACGTGTGAGAGATGTATGCCTCTACCTTGATGTAGCGACGTAACGAGTTGACGTTCGCTCCTGGGGCTGTTAGCTAGTCTTCCTATTAATCTGAGACGCCCAACTAAACGAGCAAAAGCTGACTCATGAACGCCAAATTGCTACGCGACGAGACGTTGCGATTGGCCCTGCATAATTAGAGCAATAGGCCGCCTACCCTTGTCTACTTCGGACATTCGCGGCATTTTGTTTTTCAATTGATTTGAAATGAAATGTTGTGCAATCGGTGTGTAGTGTTTAAAACTTCGATTTGGTATGGTTTTATAGACCACAGCACGTGGGAGTGCCCCGGATGCACGGTTTGTCGAAAAATCTGCTGAAAGCATGCAGCGTCACATGTGGTTATGGTTGACTGAATTTTAACTCTTTAGACAGTAAAACTAGAAGTCCTGTCACGACTAACGCGCTTATCTAAGCTTAATTGCGCGTTGGAATTGCGCACAATTGTCATATCGAATGACATCTACAGAACGGCAGGTTCTCCTGGTTACTCATAGCAAACACAAGCAATGTTTCTGCCAATGGACCTCCGGGTTACCCGGAGGTCCATTGGCTGAAACATTGCTTGTGCACAGGTCATATGTACAGAATTTGATAGCTTTACTTGGGCCATAACGCGTACATTAACGCGAATGTCAACGTGCTATTTGTGCGCATTTCATGACAGGACTTCTAGTTTTAACTGTATGTTTCAAATTTTACTTCATTTGGTCTACAGATAAAAACTTATATTACCAAAACTGAACATGCGTTTCTTTTTTCCGTCAGTATAAATAAAAATGAAAGTTGCGATGTATAGAACATGAAAAATATATGAAACCATCTAACAGAGTTGACATGTCACTAATGGCTCCTGAAAATATCCTACCGTATTCGTATCAGAATTGATAAAATAATAATATTTCAGGAGAACAACTCCTCTTGACCAAATGTGATTCTGATTCAGATATCTAAGAAAAAAGATCGCATTTAAAACACTTTAGGATGATGTGACAGGGCGGTATTTGTGGTGAAAGGCAAATACTGTTTGCATTTTATTAGCTCTGTATATAGCTCACCAACTTTAGTTGTAGGTCACTCGCTCGCCCTATTTCCATATCATGGCCTTTATAATGCAGCTATATGATGATTATTATCATTCTACCATGATTTAAACACTCATGCTCTGCATTTTAAACATTTATCTTGACATTTTTAGTTACATTTACTTTTCTGTTCAGCTCAGAATTTTATGTTCAACTTAGTGTTTAGGTCATTTGCTGCGTTCCTTCTCTTCCTACGGCACTTATATTCCTCATACGTATTCCTCCTTATCATTGTTCCAGGATTTAACCCTTCTTCAGTGAATTTCTTCAAATTTTTCATCAAAGTTTTCTGCTCAGCTCACACTTACATATTTTCAGTGTGTTAAAAGTTTTTTTTTAGTCCAGCTGTCGACACCCTTTTCATCCCATGGCCATGGCCATGATATTGCTTCTAGATGGTGCTTATTAGCATTCTATCATTATTTAACCCTCTCCCAGTGCATTCTAAACCTTTTTTACCATTTTTTAGCCACGTTTACTTTTCTGTTTACCTCAAAGTTTAGGTTTAACTTTGTGTTCAGGTCTGCGGATGTGTTCCTTTTCTTCTCATGGTGCATATATTCCTCATACATGTTCCTCGTTATCATTCTAGCATCATTTAACCCTGGCCCACTGAAGTTCTTCAAATTGTTCATCAAATTTTTAAAGCTAACACTTACACACTTTCAGTGTGTTAAAATTTCTGTTTAGGTCAGTTGCCGACACCATTTTCATCCCATGACCTTTATATTGCCTCTATATGGTGCCTATTATCAGCATTATTTCATTCTCACCCAGTGTGTTTTAAACCTTTTTCTTAATATTTTCTAGTTGTGTTTACTTTTCTGTTTAGCTCAGAATTTCATGTTTAACTTAGTGTTTAGCTCACCTGCTGTGTTCCTTCCCATGGTGCTTATATTCAGCATACATCTTCTTCATTATCATCCTACCATGGTTTAACCCTTGTCAGTGAATTTCTTAAAAAAATTTCTTCCAATTTTGAACGTTTAGTTTTCTGTTTAGCTCACACTTCGACATTTTAATTGTTTTGTTTACATCTACTGCTGACACCATATTCACTTCATGACCTTTATAATGCTTCCATATGACACTTATTATCATTCTATCACTATTTAACCCTCACCCAGTGTGTTTTAAACGTTTCTCGTAACATTATTTAGCTACGTTTACTTTTCTGTTTAGCTCAGAATTTCATTTTAACTTAGTGTTTAGGTCAGCTGCTGTGCTCTTTTTCTTCCCATGGCACTTATATTCATCATACATGTTCCTCAGTATCATTGTTCCACCATGATCTAACCCTTCTCCAGTGAATTTCTTTAACTTTTTCATCAAATTTCGAACGTTAACTCTTCTTTTGACCTCACACTTATACATTTTCAGTGTGTTACAGTTTCTGTTTAGGTCAGCCGTCGACACCCTTTTCATCCCATGACCTTTCTATTGCTTCTACATTGTGATTATTATCATTTGACCATTATTTAACCCTCTTCCAGTGTGTGTTAAACCTTTTTCTTACCACTTTTAATTACATTTACTTTTCTGCGTACCTCAGAATTTCATGTTTAAGTTTGTGTTTAGGTCAGCTGCTGTTTTCCGTCTCTTCCCATTGTGTTTATATTCCATCATACATGTTCCTCATTATCATTCTAGCATCATTTAACCCTTGTCCAATGAATTTCTTCAAATTTTTAACCCCATGTTTGATGTTAAGTTTCCTGTTTACCTCACACTTATACATTTTCAGTGTGTTAAAGTTTTTGTTTAGGTCAGCTGCCGACACCCTTTTTATCCCATGGCATTTATATTGCTTCTATATGGTGTTTATTATCATTCTACAACTATTTAACCTTCACCCTATATGTTTTAAACCGTTCTATTAATCTGTTTTATTTATTTACACACGTTTAGTTTACTGTTTAGCTCAGAATTTCATGTTTAACTTAGTGTTTATGTCAGTTTCTGTGTTTCGTCTCTTCCTATGGCCTTTATATAAATCATGCATGTTCCTCATTGTCATTCTACCATGATTTAACCCTTATCCACTCAATATTTTTCAAATGTAATTTCACGTTTTTACCTTTAAGTCTCTGTTTAGCTCACACCTAGACATTTTCTGTTTGCTAAAGTTTCTGTTAAGGTCTGGCAACACCATTTGTAAAACAAAATTTCTGAGGTTCCTCATATGATCAACAATTAATAATCTAATTGTGTCATGTTGATTTTCTTCACCAGAAATTACAAATGATAATGCACGGAAAAGGCAGTTTCCATCACCACAAATTTTTTTTTTAAAAAACAGGGGGTTCTTCCATTTCTCTTTGTAATGTCCTACCACGTATCTGATAAGTCACAGCTTTTTGAAAGTTTAAATCAAACATAGTACATTGAAGCATCTGACAATGAAGACTGATTGGTTCAAAGTAATACTTCTCACTTAATAATGTGGCCATTAACCCTTCTGCTGTTAAAATTATTATTTTTTTCAGTTTTACTTTTAAGAGGTTATGTTTAGGTCAGCTTTGTCGCATGTTATGAGCCTGTTTGATACAGTTCTTGTGTTTGCCAAAGTTAATATCAAAGAGGAATGTTGGTGAGCTATAGGGCGTTGGTGTCATTCTTGTGGAATTGTCAAATGGCCGACTGATGTGCAAATGTCGCGTAATACCACGAATAGTCAACGAAAAACAATAGTGTAATTCTAAGAACTTCAAACAAGTGTCACGATACCTTATATATAATATGGCAACTGTGTAGTCTTCATGCAATAAAAGTGCATTGTCAACTCGATCAGTCTCATTGTTATATTTAGACGGCATTGTATATCGATACTTTTTTAGCCCCAACGACCCTTCTAAAAATGCAAACAAATTGAAAACAAAACAAAGCCGAGAGTTTTGAAATTTACCTCCACGCAACGCTGTCTCTGTGAAAATTTTGATTCTCTGACTTTATTCTTGGATATCTCAAGCACATTTGGTCACGAGTTCTTCTCCTGAAATATGTTTTTATTACCGGTTTTGGTACGAATACAGCAGCAGATTTCCAGGAAGCATTAGTGACATGTGAACTTTGTGATTTGGTTGCATATATTTTTCGTGTTCTATACATCATAACCTTCATTTAGGTGCATAATGTGTGTATGGGGTTGGAACATTACACTTGGAAATTTGAAGGAGAACTTTACTTCTATAGTACCTTAATTTAATTTATGAAATATATTCCATCAAATGTATGGAAAATGAATTGCACTGAAAGAGGCATTACAGTGAATTTCTTCATTATATTACATTGAGAAGCTAAGATTTAGGTAACAATACTAACAAGTTTTAGTTACATAAAAAGTGGATGAGATTCTGAATAACGAATAATGAAACGAGTTATCAGTTAAAACTAAATTATTCATTTCTCGATCACTTATCTCGCTAATATTTTACCATCTGTGTCACACGAAAAAATGTCCCATTAGAACTATCCAGTATTTGTATTAACCAGCATTGTATTAACCCCACAACAGTCAATAATAAATGCAACTAATATCGACAAACAGAACCTACCTTAACCCATGTTTAGCATGCACTATTTTTTTTTATAAATTATTTACACCGAACGTACTTTACCCAACTTATTGAGAAAATTACTGTTTATTAGTCAGTTAAAATTAAACTGCTCAACACACATTTCACCTCTCACCACTGCACACAACAACCAGTTTTAATGACTGAAAAGAAATTGTTTGTTACAAACTGCTAAAGGCTTTATCTACTGATAGGTATTCCAGATTGCCTATAGGGGCTGACAATCTCCTACTAGGCGGGTCCTCATGTGGCGGATAGAGGACGGCCTGCTCAACTATTCATGTTTGCTGCGGAATATCCAAATACGCATCCTCGGACAAAAAATGTACTATGCTGTTATCACATCCCGCAGGCACCTTGTTCTCCCGCGAAGAGTGTTCCAAAGGCCCCTGAGGAAAGAATCCTGGTAGATGAGGACCAACCGGGTCCCGTTAGGGCAGTCTGCATTTTGGAAATACCTATCCAATACACTGCTTTGGGCCTAATTTCGGACGCAGACTGATCGTCAGAAGGGCCAGGTCTGGCCGATCTGGAGACCCAAAAGAGTGTCATGTCTTGGGGTGGGGGAGGGGGGGGGGGAGAGGGGCTAGGTAGTCATTTAATCGGTTATTTCTTTTAACTCAATTTTATCCTTGTTAACGTGTAGTTTATTGAATTTCGAGCTTTTGAACATATCGTCGCCTGAGTTGCAGAATGTTCTATGTCCCTAAGGAACATAGACGATTCTAGCACTCAGGCGACGATATTTCGTCTTGTTGCACTATCTGCGTCAGTGCACTGTCTGCGTCAGTTGTCAGTGGGAGTTTTCATTGTACTGTTTTACAATTTAATTAGTTGAATGATCTGCTTCTGAAACCTAGCACCCGCCCACACTCCACAGGCCATTCGGTCAGCGGGTATACATTTCCATCAACACTGCACGAGTATGCGTTCCATGTACTCTAGGTTTTGTCTCCAGTTCGTGTTGATCTGGAATAGGTCTGAGGAAGGTACACAAAATATGGAAAAACTCCTATGATAAAACTAAAACGAGGTAGTGATTTCAATTTCTTATCAGACTCTGACTCGGATCGAGAAACGACATCTATTTAAAAGAATTGGCCAACATGTGTTATTTTGCATGGGGAAGAAGAAGGAAAGAATACATCAAGAATTAATCCATTTGCTCTCGAAAAAAATTAAAGGAATTGCAGGATCAGTGAAGGGGTTAAAAATTAGATCGGGGGATATCAGTATTGGGTAGGACGGAGTTTCCACACAAGACACTAAATACCAGTAAAAGTGTAATGAAAACTAGAGAACTTTCCGGCAGGGGTTTATTGGAAATAAAAGAAGAACTTAAACTGCAGAATATCACAGACGTAAAAAACAAACGAAATAAAAAGATGGTAACACAATTAAAACCAGTACACAAATTTTATCTTTCGACTCTTCTCGGCCACCAAAATCAATTAAAGAGGATTATATGAATATCGAAGTGGATTTGTATATCCCAAATCCATTTCGATGCTTCATATGCACGGACAAAAGAATTGTAGGGGACTAGACATCTGTTCCGATAACGGCCAGTGACACCAAGGGCCTTGGACTAATGTTGTAAAACGTTTTAACTGTTAGGGGAATCATACAGCTTCATCCAAAGAGTGGCTTGTCTGGAAACGAGAGAAGGAAATACAAAAAGTCAAATGTGAGAGGCAAAGTAGTTTTAAAGATGCCAGAAAGGTTGTAACATCAATGCATGGAATCATCACCGACCTATGTAACAACTTTGAAACGAAAGATCCAAACAAAATCAGTAGAGTGTCAGACACCATTACATTTCCGTCTTCAGTACAGGCTTTTACTATGGCGCAAAACAAAATGAGTGAACCAAAGTCAACCAAAACACAACAGAATACTGCAAAAACATCAGAGGAAACAATAGACCATATACAAAGACAATATACAACCAAGTTTAAACAGAAAAGGACAAAAAGCTGTACAAGACAGGAGGAAAACTAAGCAAACAAAGCCAGACCCAAAACAAAGATCACAGTAACAAAATCTGAGTCTAAAGGAAACAGAAAGAGAACGAAAGAATTTAGAATTGGAAACATAGAAACAATTATGAGACAGAACTCCCAAAATTCTACAAGACCCTGCCAACCCAAATAGGTTTGAGGGTTTGAAAGAGATGAAAGAGATGGAAGTCTGTGAGTGCATCGACGAAACGTTCTGGCAATTACGCCCGAACTCCTTTGAGAATAGGTCCACGAGAAAAAAATCACCCAAGAAAGCTACCGAGGCTATTTCGTCCATACATACACCGTCTCAATCTCCAACCAAACATGGATAATGCTACCAAAAACAGTATAATAGACTGGAATTGTCGAAGTTTTAGAGCGAATTCTAACGAACAGGGTCTTCTAAGCCAAAAATATGCACCTGCTGCTTTTTTGCCTGCATGATACACTCTGAAGGAAGATTGATAATCAGGATCATTAGTTTCCATGCATTATACTTCCTGTCCAGATGAAAATGATATTCATGTTCGTGAAATGTCTATCTTGGTCAGAAACGACATTATTCACAGTTGTGTACCTTTACAATCAAGTTTACAGACTGTAGAGGTACGCCTGACTTCAGACATGCAGTGGCGGTCACGTTATGTTCAATTTTGTGTCGCCAAATAAACCACTTCAGCTGATTGATCTTGAACAAGTGATTCACCAGTACATTTTGCTGGGTGATTTTAATGCTCATAGTCCTTTTTGGGATGATGCCTGTAATAAAGAATCCCTAAATGGTAAATAGTAGAAAAACTTATTACAAAATATGACGTGTGTTTGTTCAAGGGTGGATCACGCACTTACCTTCATCCCGCCTCTGGTTCATTCTCGTCCATTAATCTTACTATTGCCTGTAATTCTCTCGTCCTTGATTTTGTCTTGGAAGGTTAAAGATGACTTGTGCGGGAGTGACCTCTTTCCAATTGTGCTGGAAAGTATAGTCCGACAGAGGATGGGAGGGTGCCCTAGTGGAACTTTGAAAATGCTTACTGGGACAATTTCTCATCGCTTTATCTGATTTGGGGAAATTGTCGACAAAATTGAGTATTTCACTGATGAGTTGCTGGACACTGCAAACACAGTCACCCCTAAAATCTCGACAAATCCAAAACGTTTCACAAAATCATGGTTTCATAAAGATTGCAAGTAGGCTATAAAATATCGTATGAAGACAAAACTGGAATTTAATAAGTCACCAACAACAGATAATTTAGACAAACTACGTATCAATAAGGCAAAGACCAGATGACTTATAAAACAAACAAAAAATGTAAAGTTCTGGGGGAACTTATGTTCTAAACTAAACCAATGTACCCCCATCAATAAATTTGGGAAAATATATAAAAAATTAAAGGTAAAAAACAAAATCAACTGTGTAACACCTGGAAGATAAAAACACACTAATTACATCACAAAAGAGAAATATCCAACCAAATGGCTTCCACATTTTCTAGACCTTCGTCGTCTGAAAATTCTAATCTAAAATTCGGAAAAATGAAATAACAACAGGAAAAACAACAGATGAAATTTATCTCTAACAATTTAGAGGATTACAATAAACCTTTCTCTACGGAAAAGTTAAATAAATCTTTACATAAAGAAAAGGATACTGCTACTGGACCCGATGAAATACATTACCAAATTTTAAAACATCTGCCAAAATCATCACTTGAATTATTATTATCACTTTTCAACGAAATATCAGTGACTGGCCAATTTCCACCTTCCTGGAGAAAAGCAACAATATTTCCCACACTAACGCCTGATAGAGATCACAGCTATCCAAGCCATTACCGACACGCTAACAAGTTCTCTGTGTAAAACCATGGAAAAGATGATCGATGATCGACTTGTCTCGTTTTTGGAAACGAACAATCTACACGTGAATGTTCATTGTGGTTTCAGAAGCAAGAGAATTACTGTAAATCATTTGGTTAGACTTGAAACGTTTATTAGAAATGCCTGTCCTTGCAGAAAACCATCAAGAGGTTACCATCTTCTTTCACCCGGAAAGGGAGTGAGTATGATACAACGTGGATGTATGGGATTTTAAAAGGTGTTTTTTAACATGGGGCTGAGAGAACGTATGCCTCTTTATATAGAAATTTTGTGAAAGGATCGTTAATTTCAAGTTCACGTGGCTCTACGTTATCTGATCCTCACGAGAAAGACTTGAGGTGGGGGGGGGGGGGTGGGGGTCCTCACGGCAGTATTTTATAAGTTACCCTTTTTTCGGTAAAAGTTAATATCGTCATCGAAGCAGCAGAGAATATGGTACATTCGTTATTGTATGTCGATGACATTTTAATCTGCTATAGCAGCAAAAATATGAATGCCATCGAGCGCAAATTTCAGCTGTTTTTAAACAGAATCCAGAAATGGGCTACAGAAAATGGAAACTAATGATCCTGATTAGCAATCTTCCTTAAGAGTGTATCATGCAGAAATGGGCTACAGAAAATGGTCGGGGACCAAAACTAATTGTGTTCATTTCTGTAAACTCCGAACGCACCACTTCGATCCGGAGTTCAAAATGGATGGAAGTACCATTAAAGTTGTAAAAGAAGTGAAATTCTTAGATGTATTGTTTGACAATAAACTGAATTTCACTTCTCACATAAAGCAACTAAAGCTTGAATGCAAAAGGGCACTGAACCTTCTAAAGGTAGTTGGTAGCACTGATTGTGGTGCTGACCAAAAATTAATTTGAAAATCCTACTTTAACTGGTGGGCATATTACGTCATTACCGACAGGTGTTACCCCCACCCTGCTCCCATTTGGTCACATCCCTAGCACCCAAAACTGCACCACATAACACTATAATAAGATCACACCCCACAAGAGGAATAGTTGAAAGCCTATTGTATGGATGATTTGTTAACACTTTCGTGTTCTTGGCGATCGAACGTCGGAAAACGCCAATATTAAATTTCACTGCATAAAGTCGAACTCAAGGGCAAGTTTCGTAATTTTACTTCTGATTAACAAGTTCTTGAACTTTTGAAAGTATCACTTCATCTCCCCGAGACATGACGTCAGTACATCACGATATAACCTCCTTCAATTTGGTGACTGTCCTAACCCCAAACTACATTCCATGGTGCTATAATATTCTCAAACGCTCTAGGGGGAATAGTTGAAGGCAAATTCTTGGCAATTTCATCTAAATTGTTAATGGTATGACTTTATTGGCGATCGAACGTCAAAAAATCTCAACAACTAATATCACTGAAAAATCGATATGTTCCTTTCCACCCGTCTTTAGGGTACTTTCCCGTCACGTACATCCATGAAAGTTGCAACACTAGTTGATGCATATCTAGCGTCAAGATTGTTAGTCTTTCTGTTTTGAATTTCACCTTTATTCAAAAACAATATCAATTAACTCGTTTTGTCATCTTTGTGTATCATCTCCTGTATTAAGCCATCCTATCTCAGCCATTGACTATCGTCTCCTGTATCAAGCCACCCCATCTCAGCCTTTGTATATCGTCTCCTGTATCAATCCGTCCTATTGCAGCCTTTGTATATCGTCGCCTGTATCAAGCCATCCTATCTCAGCCTTTGTATATCGTCGCATGTATCAATCCATCCTATCTTAGCCTTTGTATATCGTCGCCTGTATCAAGCCATCCTATCTCAGCCTTTCTATATCGTCGCCTGTATCAAGCCATCCTATCTCAGCCTTTGTATACCGTCGCCTGTATCAAGCCATCCTATCCCAGCCTTTGTATATCGTCGCATGTATCAAGCCATCCTATCTCAGCCTTTGTATATCGTCGCCTGTATCAAGCCATCCTATCTCAGCCTTTGTATACCGTCGTCTGCATCAAGCCATCCTATCTCAGCCTTTGTATATCGTCGCCTGTATCAAGCCATCCTATCTCAGCCTTTGTATACCGTCGTCTGTATCAAGCCATCCTATCTCAGCCTTTGTATATCGTCGCCTGTATCAAGCCATCCTATCTCAGTCTTTGTAGATTACTTCTCTGACAAGGAACATATCTATAAATGTACTGCCGACCTAGGAATTTCTCAACGGCTATGGCCGATTTCTAATTTGACCCAAATGGCTTAGTTTGAACATATTTTATTTGCCATAAATTTGCAAGAAATTGTTTATGCTATGGCATTAATGGTGATGAAAGTCAGGTATGACGTCAAAGAGGGGGCAGAGTATCCAAAACTATAAACGTCGCAGTTTTTGAAAAATTCAGTATGTTGTACAGCTCCAAACAATAAGAGATACCGGTTGTTTTTTTTAAAAATTTTATCGCAATTTTGCACCGTTTAAAGAAGGATTAACATTGTTTTGTTACATTAATCTATACAAATATTTTCATGTTGGCAGGAGCCCACTCATCGAATTACTTCTGGATATTAGCTTGTGATTTCCAAATAATCAAGTTATCTCTGGAATGCTATCAACACATATTTTGTGAAAATAGAAAAAATCACTCTCAGCCAAACTAGGTCAAAATGAGTATAGAAATCAGACGGTAGTGACAGAGTTTATAATCTACATTCTACATACCATAATCCTTGTTGTATATAATCAATCGCTCTACAATATAAGAGGCACCAAGGTCTATAGCTGACCAATGATTATTACTCTTGCGACTACCAGATGCACAAGATGATTTATCACCATCTGTAATTCCCCATTTGTCGACCATTGTTCCGAGTACAGCTTTCCTGTAAGCAAGGTTTCCTACAAATGACCAAAACGCACCACATCAATTCACACATTCCCACTCACCTGTACAAAGACAATTATGTTTGCTAATCAAACCCGACCCCCCCCCCCCCCCCCGTTCCAGTATGTTCAAAAAGGAAATCTGTTGAGTCACTTGGAAGGCTGAGACACGGAGTCGTTGAAGTGTCCTCGTATTACACTACCGTGTGCACAGTGCATTAAAAAACGTCTGAAAACAACCGTTAAACAGTATTAATAATTAAATGAAAACATCAAAAGGGTACTTAATTTGTTATCTAGTTTTGTAATGACCTCAGTGGAGTGCAATCACGGTTTAAAGAATTAAAGTCATTAACATATTTCCAAATTAATCCTACAAAAATCAACAATTTTGTATGTAAAACACTTTGTAAAACACCCGTTTAAATAATTCATGAGAGGCGAGGGACGTTGCACAAACACAAGGACGCGAATGCGCACGAATGTTTTACTATATAGGCCCTCCCCTCGAATGAATTATTTCACGTAACCAGTCCAGTCAAGCGATTACTCTGTTTATTACTTTTCATTGCTAACGATAATTATATTATTTAACCCCTTATGTAACGAAACGGCCAAAAACGGCCAGCGCCATTCTCAAAACTCGCCAATTAATTTTCATTATTGTTTTCATTTTTTGTCTCTAAAACATAGGTTTAGCTCGTTCCAAAGAGGGGTCATAACCTATGTTTTGGAGACAAAAAATGAAAATAATAGTTATTCAAGATTTTGTTTTGCAAGTGTCACCTGCTTTTCAGATTGGGTATTTATTTATTTATTGTTGGTGTTTAAGGTCACATACTTATCCACAGTGGCTAATCATGACCGTGAGTAGTTTACGGGTGGAGAAAGCCGGAGTACCCGGAGAGAACCGCCGAGCAACGACGAGCAGCTGCCAGCTCCCCCACCATCATAACTCAGCACTGCGGCACAGGCAGGGTTAGATTGAATGACGACATGCGCACCATCGACGTGCAGTACGCCTCAGTACACATCGCCATCGTGCCCAATGACACGACGCAGGAGTCCGAATCGATCGCTCAGACGGTCACCCGTCCGAGGACTAACCGGGCTCGACGTTGCCTAACTTCGGTGATCTGACGAGAACCGGTTACCGCAACGCCACCGCGCCCCCTTCAAGTTAGGCAAAGGGTAAAAAAGCATAAAAAAAAAACAACAATGAAGTCCCCATTACACCCTCGGCAAAGTGTCTTCGTTTCCGCGTACGGATACATGGCACAATTGTTAATTGCATAATTCACTTGTGAAATGATCGTTTATAATCAAACCCGGAAATCCCAGTAAATCACACTTTGAAAAGAAATAAAATGTCATTAAGTTTCAAATAAATGCTGCAACAAAAAATTGAAGATTTTAGAGGACGTTTTATTTAAGAACATCATAGCATGCTAAGAAATGTTAAAAAGTATCCGTTGCTCTAACACAACAACTTAAATGAAGTTTTAATGAAAATGTACAGTCTTAAATTTAATACAATATTATTTATAATTTTCTCTTTTTCACACGCTATGGAGAAACCCCTAATTTTTCTTTCTGATTAAATTCAAGAAAAATGACAGTTTTGGAGGCCGCCTGGAAGTGTTATGGGCGTCCTAATTCTGCTAAAATTGTTTTAGTAGAGCCTACATGAAGATCACTGTTGATTTCTCCAGGAGAGTGCTTTTGGAAATTCTTAGTCTGAATATGCAAACGTAATGATTTTAGTCGCATATTCTCATGCTATCATTTTTGGTCAGAAAATGATTTTTTTGCCGAGATTGAATACTATTACTCATTTATATGTATTTATATATGTGATAAACCACGTTCCTGTAATTTGGTCCCACACTTCCTTCATTTTTCACCGATGTATTTTTTTTCAAATATGTACAATTTTACCGTCTGTTTTTTTCGTGCTGTGGCTGTAGAGCCTTTGCCTACAACACAGCACTGTTATTGCCGACGGTGATATTCGAGAAGGCTTAATTTTTCTTTCTAACCAGTCGTTTGAACATATCTTCCCCACCTGAAAAAGTAGGGTTTGTTGTACTAAAGTACCATTAACATTGTAATTAGTACATACTTCAAATATAGAGACAGAAGACAGAACGACGATAGAATGAATGTGATCTTTAACGGGACATTTATTAGGAGCATGTATACCGGGACCATGGAGGTGCAGTCAGAAGAACTTCCAATATCATCACTTGGTACATATATGTATGCAGGGTGACTTTGGAAGGAAGTGCCTGTGGTGGGATGCACCTACGGTTACATTTCCCAAGAGTTTTAATTTCCGAGGCCAAAATTCAGGATGTTTCATTAGCAAAATGCACTGAGTATTATGTTTTCAAATTTGGTGATGCCATAGATCATGGTTATCTTATATCAAACAGAAAAAAAAACACAAGGTCTGGTATCTGTATTCGTTAAAATACATTTCCAGGAAGTCAATTCAGGATATGATGGAAAGTTATATTTCTTTGATTTATTCAATAGAAATAAAAATACTCACCAAGGTGCTATTTGATTAATGCATAATTAGATAACAGTAAAACGAAATTGACACTTAGGTTACATTAATTTGATATGTTTCGACCACTTATCAAAGGAACAGCACAAAATTAACCAGTGATAGTGCTGTCTTCTAGTTTTGTCAGTTAAAGAGTTAATGAAATAGTGCAGAAAGCTGACATAAATGTTCTTAAATGTGGAGAGTTGCTCCACAGAATCACACATTTACTGACACTGCCCGCCCCACAACCACCACCACCACAAACAATGCGAAACTTAAGGTTCTTCCCACTCCACACACACATACCAGTTTTGAAATTTTTACTCATCTCGTTTTTGCAAGGCGTATTTAAATCCATTCCAAACGTTTACAAAACCAGCCTAAATTTCAACCTTTTAAAAAGGGTATTTCACCCTTGCCTTGATGTCCGATTAAACCGAGACATTTCCCTCAAGCAGCACCCCTCCACCACCACCAACAAATTCTTCCAGGTTTGAAATTCAGTCCAGTTTCGAAATCATCCTACTTTAGAAATATGATTGAACATTTTTGCAAAGCACATTTGAACCCTTTGGGACGTTTTGCAAATTCAGCAAAAATTGCAACTTCATGTGCAATGATGTAAAGTCAAATGAAGTTAAGACATTTCCCATAACACCCCACTCCATCGGTTTCCAACACTTTTGTATCGCTTACACACACACCTACCCAGCTAACAATGGTTCCGTTTTCCAGTTTTCCATTCTTCACCGTTTAGTACTTTTAATCCTAATATTTAGGCATGGCATATTTGATCAATATAACTTTTGTAAAGTAGGCTTTATGTTAAATTTAAATCATCAATATCATGAGAGAACTGGGGCTTATTTTTCTGTATATTGACATCATACAGTATTTTATGGGAAGCTGTTTGAAATTGTTCAGTAAGCTGAAATTAATATTTCTAGAGAGTGCTGTTCCACAGCTTCACAAAATAAAGTTAATATCTCCACCCCATCCACACACCTGCCAACGTTTCCCACTGACTGACAGTTTCGAAATCTCCCCATGTCTGAAAATTAAACTCTTAGCCTTCTTTGCAAAGTCCATTTGAAATCTCGCACAACATTTCCAAATTTGCTTACATTATTACGTGTTTAAAATAGCAGAATACCCTTCCTTTCCAGTGACATAAAGTTAATTGAAATTTAATCTTCCATTTAAATTTCATTTAATACAAGGATCTTCAAAGGAGTTCTTTAATCGCTTTATCTCCAACAGTTTTCTTAGTTTTGCCCCACCCACACCGCCTGGCAGTTAACTAATTGTTTTAGTATTTGAAAGCACTGTGTCAGCATTGCTTCAGTCCTGCTGAGAACAATTACACAATCTGAATGAAATGTGTAGGGCTGAATGACATATTTCTCATTCAAAGTATGGTCAGTTTGTTACAACTTAAAGCCTGCATTTATAATAAGTTGCTCAACTGTAATCTCGAATAAGTGACTTGTGGGTATTTAGTAGACAATTCCCTATAAGCTAGAATTCTAGCTTTTGCATAATTGCCCCACCACACAAAAAATTTAAAGACAGTTAATAAAGATGACACGCTATTATAATATTACATCAGCTAGTAGTAAAACAAAAAAACAAATATGTGTATTCTGTTCAATTCGACTGACCCTTTAAAAATTGCTGAATGCCACATTTTTTTTCCAGCTTTGAAAATTAAAATGTAAAACCAATATTTCTGCAAATCTTTCAAGCATTGTCGCATGTGTTCCTATCAGAATCTGTCCCTCGACCTAAACTGGGTAGGATCTAATATTATACTTAGTAACAAAAGAGATATTTCATAATATATTACTCAAAATTTGCTGTGAATGACCCCAACTCAGTGATATCAATCTGCATAAATATAAAAGCGTATATTTTATACTTGTTTGTGCATTAGGGGTTAACAACATTCTCAGCATTCTAGGTCATGCAATGTCATACATTTTCATGGTTGGAAGAGGGCGGATTATACGTGGGAATCACTCAGCAATGATGACTAACTGTCAGACTTTCAATTTCCTATCCCGCCACAAGCAGGGTTAGCATCGGGTAAAGAAATGTATATTGTAAGTTGATCATAGAGCTTCAACATATTGGGCATAGAGGTACATCACATTGCTCATAGAGGTACAACACATCAGTCATAGAGGTACAGCCCATTTGTCATAGAGAACAGCATATTTGTCATAGAGCTACAGAACATTGGTCATTGAGGTTCAGTACATTGGTCATAGAGGTACATCACCTTGGTCATAGGGGTACAGCACATTGGTCATAGAGGTACAACAAATTGGTCATTGTGGTACATCACATTGGTCATAGATGTACAACACATTGGTCATAGACGTACATCAGATTGGTCATAAAGGTACATTACATTGGTCATAGAGGTACAGCAGATTGGTCATAGAGGTACAACACATTGGTGACAGCACATTGGTCATAGAGTAACAGCTCATTGGTCATAGAGATACATCAAATTCCTAATAGAAATACGATAGATTGGTCATAGAGGCACAGCACAGTGGTGACAGAGGTATACCACATTGGCTATAGTGGCACAGCACATTGGAGGTACATGACATCGGTGATAGTGGTACATCACATTTGTCATAGAGGTACAGCACATTGGTCATAGAGGTTCAGCCATTGGTAATAGAGGTACAGAGCACTGGTTATAGAGATACAGCATATTCCTCAGAGACGTAGAACATATTGGTTATAGAGGTATAACACATTGGTCATAGAGCTACAGCACATTGGTCATACAGGTACATCACAGAGACATAGAACATATTGGTTATGGAGGTATAACACATTGGTCATAGAGCTACATCATATTGGTCATAGAGGTACAGCACATTGGTCATAGAGGTACAGCATATTGGTCATAGAGGTACATCACATTGGTCATAGAGGCACATCACTTTGGTCATAGAAGTACAGTGCATTTGTCATAGAGGTACATCACATTGGTCATAGAAGTACAGCACATTGGTCATAGTGGTACAGCTCATTGGTCAAAGAGGTACAGACCATTGGTGATAGAGGCACATATTATTGTTCATAGATGTACAGCACATTGGTGATAGAGGTACAGCACATTGGTCATAGAGACTCTGGACATTGGTCAGAGTGATACTGCGCATTGGTCATAGAGGTACAGCACATTCGTCATAGAGATACTGAACATTGGCCATAGAGATACTGCACATTGGTCATAGAGGTACAGCACATTGGTCATAGATGTACAGAACATTGGTCATAGAGGCACATCACATTGGTCATAGAGGTACGCCACATTGGCCACAGAGGTACAACACATTGGTCATAGAAGTACAGCACTTTGGTCATAGAGACACAGCATATTGTTCATAGAGGTACATCAGATTGGTCAAGAGGTACATCACATTGGTCATAGAGGTACGCCACATTGGCCACAGAGGTACAACACATTGGTCATAGAAGTACAGCACTTTGGTCATAGAGACACAGCATATTGTTCATAGAGGTACATCAGAGTGGTCAAGAGGTACATCACATTGGTCATAGAGGTCCAGCACTTGAGCATAGATGTACGGAACATTTGTCATAGAGGTACATCAGATTGGTCAAGAGGTACATCACATTGGTCATAGAGGTCCAGCACTTGATCATAGAGGTACAGCAAATTGGTCATAGAGGTACATCAGATTGGTTATAGAGGTACAACACATTGGTCATAGAGTACATCTGATTGGTCATAGAGGTACTTTACATTGGTCATAGAGGTACATCACATTGGTCATAGAGGTCCAGCACATTGGTCATAGACATACATCAGATTGGTCATAAAATCACATTGCACATTGGTCATAGAGGTACATCACATTGATCATAGATGTACAGCACATTGGTCATAGAGGAACAGCACATTGGTCATAGAGATACAGCACAGTTCTAATAGAAATACAATAGATTGGTCATAGAGGTACAACACAGTGGTGACAGAGGTACACCACATTGGTTATAGTGGTACAGCACGTTGGAGGTACAGCAGATCGATCATAGTGGTACATCACATTGGTCATAGAGGTACAGCACATAGACCATAGAGGTACAGCCATTGGTAATAGAGGTACAAAACACTGGTCATAGAGGAACAGCACATTGGTCATAGATATACAGCACATTCCTAATAGAAATACAATAGATTGGTCATAGAGGTACAACACAGTGGTGACAGAGGTACACCAGATTGGTTATAGTGGTACAGCACATTGGAGGTACAGCAGATCGATCGTAGTGGTACATCACATTGGTCATAGAGGTACATCACATTGGTCATAGAGGTACAACACATTGGTCATAGACGTACACCAGATTGGCCGTAAGTGTACATCACATTGGTCATAGAGGTACAACACATTGGTCATAGACGTACATCAGATTGGTCATAAAAGTACATCACATTGCACATTGGTCATAGAGGTATATCACATTGGTCATAGATGTACAGCACATTGGTCATAGGGGAACAGCACATTGGTCATAGAGATACAGCACATTCCTAATAGAAATACAATAGATTGGTCATAGAGGTACAACACAGTGGTGACAGAGGTACACCACATTGGTTATAGTGGTACAGCACATTGGAGGTACAGCAGATCGATCGTAGTGGTACATCACATTGGTCATAGAGGTACAGCACATAGGTCATAGAGGTACAGCCATTGGTAATAGAGGTACAAAACACTGGTCATAGAGATACAGCACATTTCTCAGAGACGAAGAGCATATTGGTTATAGAAGTATAACACATTGGTCATAGAGATACATCACTTTGGTCATAGAGGTACAGCACATTGGTCATAGAGGTACAGTGTATTGGTCATAGAGATACATCACATTGGTCATAGAAGTACAGCACATTGGTCATAGTGGTACAGCACATTGGTCAAAGAGGTACAGCACATTGGTGATAGAGGCACAGATTATTGGTGATAGTGGTACAGCACATTGGTGGTAGATGTACAGAACATTGGTCATAGAGATGCTTGCACATTGGCAATAGAGGTACAGCACATTGGTCATAGATGCACAGCACATTGGTCATAGAGACACAGCATATTGGTCATAGAGGTACATCTCATTCCTCATACACATACAACACATTGGTCACAAAAGTACAGCACATTGGACATGGAGTACAGCATAATGGGCCTAGAAGAACAACACATTGGTCACAGAGGTACAGCTTATTGTCAATAGATGTACAGCCTGTTGGTCATAGGGGCACAACACATTGATTCATAGAGGCATAGTACACTGATCATAGAGGTACAATACTTTGGTCATAGAGGAACAGCACATTGGTCAAAGAGATTCACCACATTGATCATAGAGGTTCAGCACATTGATCGTAGGGACTCAGAACATTAATCCTGCTTGTGTTGTGCACTTAAAGGTACAACACCTTGGTGTTACACTAAGCCTTACCTTTTGCAAATGCTAATCCTGTTTGTGTTGAAGTAACAGAGGTACAGAGCATCGATCTTATACTAACTTTCAACAAATGCTAATCCTGCTTATATTGGAGTTATAGAGGTATAGTACATCGATGTAATACCCACCTTTTACAAATGCTAATCTTGCTTGTGTTGGGGGTCACAGAGGTACAGCACGTTGATGTTATATTTACCTCTAACAAATGGTAATCCTAATTCTATTAGGGTAGTATAGGTCATAGAGGTACAACACATTGATGTTGTACTTACATTTAACAAATGCTAATCCTGTTTCTGTTGGGGTAGTATTGGCCATAGATGTACAACACATTGAGGTTATACTTGCCTTTGACGAATGCTAATCATACATGTGTTGAGGTAGTATTATGCATAAACGTACACCACATCAGTGTAATATTAACTTTTAACAAATGCCAATATGGCTTGTGTTGGGGTTATATTGGACATAGATGTACAGCACAGTCGATGTTATACTCACCTTTAGCAAATGTTAATCCTGCTTGTGCTGGGGTAGAATTATACATAGATGTACAACACATCAATGCTATACTTACCTTTAAAAAATGCTAATCCTGGTTGTGTTGTGGTCATTGAGGAACAAAACAACACATCAATGTAATATTAACCTTTAACAAATGCCTATCCTTCTTGCGTTTGAGTTGTATTGGTCATAGAGGTACAACACATCAATGTTATACTTACCTTTAGCAAATGCTAATCCTGTTTCTGTTGAGGGGTCATAGAGGTGCAGCACATAGATGTTATACTTACTTTTAACAAATGCTAATCCTGCTTGTGTCTGTGTTGAATAGGTACAGTACATCGATGTTATACTTACTTTTTAACAGATGCTAATCCTGTTTGGGTTGGGTAGTATTGGCCACATTTGTACAACACATTGATGTTATACTTACCGTTAACAAATGCTGATCCTGCTTGTAGTGTTATCTTTGCCTTTAACAAATGCTAATCCTGATTTTGTTGGGGTTATTGAGGAACAACACATCAATGTAATATTAACTTTTAAAAAATGCCAATCCTTGTGTTGGGGTAGTATTGGTCATAGAGGTATAGCACATCGATGTTATACTTACCTTTAACAAATGCTAATCCTGATTGTGTTGGGGTAGTATTGGTCATCGTGGTACATCACATTGATGTTATACTTACCTGTAACAATTGCTAATCCAGTTTGTGTTGGGGTCATAGAGGTACAGCACATGGATGTTATAATAACCCTTAACAAATGATAATCCTGCTTGTGTTGCGGAAGTATTTGGTCACAGAGGTATAGCACATCAGTGTTATTTATTTATTTATTTATTTATATTATTTATTGATGTTTAAGGTCACATATTTATGCACAATGGCTAATCATGACCATCGCAGTTTTAAGGGTGGAGGAAGCCGGAGTACCCGGAGAGAACCACCGAGCAACGACGAGCAGCTGCCAGCTCCCCAACATCGTAACTCGCGTTAGATTGGGTGGAGACATGCGCACCATCGACGTGCAGTACGCCATAGTACACGGCGTCATCGTGCCCCCACGCGGGCAATGGAGATGAAGTGTCTTGCACATCAGTGTTAAATGTACCTTAAACAAATGCTAATCCTGCTTGTGTGGGGGTAGTATTTGATCATAGTGATACCGCACAACGATGTTATACATACCTTTAAGAAATGATAATTCTGCTTGTGTTTGGGTCATCGAGGTATAGATCATCAGTGTTATACTAACCTTTAACAAATGCTAATCCTGCTTGTGTTGGAGTCATAGAGGTACAGATCATCAGTGTTATACTAACCTTTAACAAATGCTAACCCTGCTTGTGTTGGAGTCATAGAGGTACAGGTCATCAGTGTTATACTAACCTTTAACTAATGCTAGTCCTGCTTGTGTTGGAGTCATAGAGGTACAGATCATCAGTGTTATACTAACCTTTAACTAATGCTAGTCCTGCTTGTGTTGGAGTCATAGAGGTACAGATCATCAGTGTTATACTAACCTTTAACAAATGCTAACCCTGCTTGTGTTGGAGTCATAGAGGTACAGGTCATCAGTGTTATACTAACCTTTAACAAATGCTAACCGTGCTTGTGTTGGAGTCATAGAGGTACAGGTCATCAGTGTTATACTTACCTTTAACAAATGCTAATCCTGCTTGGGTTAGGATAATATTGATCATATAGGTACACCAAACCATTGCTGTACTCTCCTTGAACAAATGCTAATCCTGCTTATGTCATACACTAACAAATGCTAATCCTCCTTATTGTGGCGTCATAGACGTACTACACATCTATGTTATGATTACCTTTAACAAATGCTTATCCTGCTTGTGTTGGAGTCATAGAGGTACAGATCATCAGTGTTATACTTACCTTTAACAAATGCTTATGTTATACATTAACAAATGCTTATCCTGATTATGTGAGGTTGTAGAGGTACAGCAGATCGATTTTATACTTACCTTTAACAAATGCTTCTCGTGCTTGTGTATTGTGTTGGGGTAGTATTGGACCTAGTGGTACCACACAGCGATGTTACACCTAACGTTATCAAAATCTAATCCTGCTTGTCTTGGGGTAGTATTTGTCATAGATGTATAGCACTTCGATGTTATACTTACCTTTAAAAAATCCTGCTTGTGTTGGGGCAGTAGTAATATACAGTCTTCTAGATCGATATTGCTGAATGGATTAAACCGGACACTCTGGATTTCACCACCCGTAAAATTTTCCGACACGATATGGTCTAGGTTCTAGGTTGCTGAACGTGTTTTTAAATCCTAATCAATAAATGCAGAAATATTTATTTATTGGAGTGTAACAATAGTTTACACGACCAGAGTCACCTCGTGCCAGACAGTTGTACAGGTGGAGGAAGCTAGAGTGCCCAGAGGGAACCACCATCAAACAACGCAAAACAAATTTCACACTCCCCAATATACAAACTAACAACCATGGGAGAGAACACCACGAAATAGCGCCAATCAAATTTCACACTCCCCCATATACTAAATAACAATCATGGGAGAGAACCAACATGAAATAGCGTCACACTCCCCAATATACTAAATAATAACCATGGGAGAGAACCACCACGAAATAGCGTCACACTCCCCAATATACTAACTAACAACCATGGGAGAGAACCACCACGAAATAGCATCACACTCCCCAATATACTAACTAACAACCATGAGAGAGAACCACCACAAAATAGCGTCACACTCCCCAATATACTAACTAACAACCATGGGAGAGAACCACCACAAACTAGCGTCACACTCCCCAATATACTAACTAACAACCATGGGAGAGAACCACCACGAAATAGCGTCACACTCCCCAATATACTAACTAACAACCATGGGAGAGAACCACCACGAAATAGCGTCACACTCTCCAATATACTAACTAACAACCATGGGAGAGAACCACCACGAAATAGCATCACACTCCCCAATATACTAACTAACAACCATGGGAGAGAACCACCACGAAATAGCATCACACTCCCAAATATACTAACTAAGAACCATGGGAGAGAACCACCACGAAACAGTGTCACACTCCCCAATATACTAACTAACAACCATGGGAGAGAACCACCACAAAATACCGTCACACTCCCCAATATACTAACTAACAACCATGGGAGAGAACCACCACAAAACAGTGTCACACTCCCCAATATACTAACTAACAACCATGGGAGAGAACCACCACGAAATAGCATCACACTCTCCAATATACTAACTAAGAACCATGGGAGAGAACCACCACGAAACAGCGTCACACTCCCCAATATACTAACTAACAACCATGGGAGAGAACCACCACGAAATAGCGTCACACTCCCCAATATACTAACTAACAACCATGGGAGAGAACCACCACGAAACAGCGTCACACTCCCCAATATACTAACTAACAACCATGCACTACGAAATAGCGTCACACTCCCCAATATACTAACTAACAACCATGGGAGAGAACCACCACGAAATAGTGTCACACTCCCCAATATACTAACTAACAACCATGGGAGAGAACCACCACGAAATAGCGTCACACTCCCCAATATACTAACTAACAACCATGGGAGAGAACCACCACGAAATAGTGTCACACTCCCCAATATACTAACTAACAACCATGGGAGAGAACCACCACGAAATAGCGTCACACTCCCCAATATACTAACTAACAACCATGGGAGAGAACCACCACGAAATAGCGTCACACTCCCCAATATACTAACTAACAACCATGGGAGAGAACCACCACGAAATAGCGTCACACTCCCCAATATACTAACTAACAACCATGGGAGAGAACCACCACGAAATAGCGTCACACTCCCCAATATACTAACTAACAACCATGGGAGAGAACCACCACGAAACAGCGTCACACTCCCCAATATACTAACTAACTACCATGCACTACGAAATAGCGTCACACTCCCCAATATACTTACTAACAACCATGGGAGAGAACCACCACGAAATAGCGTCACAATCCCCAATATACTAACTAACAACCATGGGAGAGAACCACCACGAAATAGCGTCACACTCCCCAATATACTAGCTAACAACCATGGGAGAGAACCACCACGAAATAGCGTCACACTCCCCAATATACTAACTAACAACCATGGGTGAGAACCACCATGAAACAGCGTCACACTCCCCAATATACTAACTAACAACCATAGGAGAGAACCACCACGAAACAGCGTCACACTCCCCAATATACTAACTAACAACCATGGGAGAGAACCACCACGAAATAGCGTCACACTCCCCAATATACTAACTAACAACCATGGGAGAGATCCATCACGAAATAGCGTCACACTCCCCAATATACTAACTAACAACCATGGGAGAAAACCACAACGAAATAGCGTCACACTCCCCAATATACTAACTAACAACCATGGGAGAGAACCACCACGAAATAGCGTCACAACCCCCAATATACTAACTAACAACCATGGGAGAGAACCACCACGAAATAGCGTCACACTCCCCAATATACTAACTAACAACCATGGGAGAGAACCACCACGAAATAGCGTCACACTCCCCAATATACTAAATAACAACCATGGGAGAGAACCACCACGAAACAGCGTCACACTCCCCAATATACTAAATATCAACCATGGGAGAGAACCACCACGAAACAGCGTCACACTCCCCGATATACTAACTAACAACCATGGGAGAGAACCACCACGAAATACCGTCACACTCCCCAATATACTAACTAACAACCATGGGAGAGAACCACCACGAAATACCTCCACACTCCCCAATATACTAACTAACAACCATGGGAGAGAACCACCACGAAATAGCGTCACACTCCCCAATATACTAACTAACAACCATGGGAGAGAACCACCACGAAATAGCGTCACACTCCCCAATATACTAACTAACAACCATGGGAGAGAACCACCACGAAACAGCGTCACACTCCCCAATATACTAACTAACAACCATGGGCAGCGTTGTTTGAAGGCAAGTACATCAATATACAGTGCTCCTTATAAATAGTGGCACCGTGCACCCACGTGGGCATCAATATACAGTGCTCCTTATAGACAACGGCAGCGTTCACCCACGTGAGTGCTCCTTATAAATAGTGGCACCGTGCACCGATGTGGGCAATCGAGATTACGTGCCTTGCCCAAGGGAACAGTTACCGCTGGTCGGGATCGAACGAACCGTGAAACTTTCCGTTTGAGATGCAATGCCCTAACCACCATGCTCCAAATAAACAAAGGTACAACAAATGTTTTACCTTTTTTGTACAAATACATGTATGTATGTTGATGGGTAGTTGTTTGGATTTGCTACTTTTGCGTAAAATAGTTTATCATCATGTGTGGAACAAAATTTTGGCAGGGAATATAGAAATAGGTTCCGTCCATCGGTCCGTGTGTTGCCCCGCATGTTTTGTGATCGCGATGACTTGAACGAATATACAAATCGTGCTGTGGGCATACATTATGAGACGACTTCAGTCAAGTTCGATATTCACCAAATTCCCTTAGGTTTTGTAGGAGTTGTTCCCCGTGGCCCTTTTTGTTGGAAATTCGTTGTATGTGTGAAAACGACTTTGCGAACGAGATAACTTCGACAAATATATTCTGATCATCACGAAACTGGCTACAGATGTACATTTTGAGAAGATCTCGGTCAAGTTCGATATTCCCCAAATTTTGTCAGTTTTGTGGAAGTTATGGCCCTTTTCGTTGGAAACACGGTGTGTGCCTAAGAATGATCTTGTGAATGCTATAACATGAACAAATGTAGTCAGATTTTTACGCAACTTTCTTTGGACATACGTTATGAGAACATCATGCACATACTCAACAGTCACCAAATTTACTTGACGTTTGTATGAGTTATGCACCTTTTTGTTGATAGTTTATTGTTGGCCAGATAATGACTTTGTGAATACGACAACTTCAAAAAGTGTAATCGAATTGTCACAAAACTGATATTCATAGGGAGATGATGGGTTCTTTTCTTTTCATAAACATTTGGATCCACTTCTCTCCTAGTGGGCGAGGGATTTTTCTACATCGTGGCATTTACTTGTTTCTACTAATTGGCCTCTTGATTAATCATCAAATCTCTCGCACCGCCATCAGGATAGTTTGCAGTTATTGTTACAGTCACGTTAGTCTTGCTAAACGTCAAAAATGTTGCTGGGTGGTTTCTGTAAGGCTACTATACCTTGTCAACTAAAGATATATTAGTTTTAACAGACAATAGTCCTAGGGGATTTGACCATCCTTTACTAGGCGGATAGAGGACGGTCCGCTCAATTGGGCAGGTTGCCTGATAAAAATGAGCAATTGTGCTGGTTTTCTACGGAATATGCAAGTACGCAGCCCCGGTTCAAAATGGTGCAATCCTGCTATAACCTCATGCCGGCACCTTATTCTCCCGCGAGGTGTTTTTCGAAGGCCCCAGAGAAAGGAATCCTGACATTTGAGCACAAACAGCGTCCCGGTTATTGCAATCTCTTCTTTACACTGCTTGGACCCTGATATCTGGAGCAGACGATGGTCGGACCGATCCGTTCTAGTCCATCGGGAGCCTCCAAAAAGGGTTTCACGTCGGGGGGCATTAGAAGGTCATTCAACCAGTTATTTCTCTCAACACAATTTTTTCACTGTCAAGAAACTGATTTTTAACAAATCTTAGACTCTTTTAACACATTCATTCTTTGTATACTGTCTGGGTTAGTTTTGAGTGGCAGTTTACATTGTGCTGCATCACAAAATAATTGGTTGAATGACCAACGTCTAAGGACATGGCATCACCTGTGCTCTACGAGTCAGTCCTCCAGCGGTATGCATTAGCATAAACTCTGGTCGAGTATACAGTCTTTATGCACTTCTGTTGACACTCCCTGAGAATCCACGACAAACTTCCAATGTTGGTCTCACAGTAGGGGTGGAGGGCATAGACAGGTATACCCAACTACCTGTTTTTTGTTTTAGTTAAAATATTGACATTTGGACAACCGACAGTTGTTCAAATGTCGGTTTGTTACGTGGTAAAACATTTGGGCAACCTGTTTCACGTTGCCCAAATGTTCAGTGCCTCCGCGCTAAAGAACAAGAGATGTGTGCAGAAACCCCTGTATGCAGAAATGTTAAGTTCTGCACGCTAAATAACGAGAACAAATCTGTTATTAATTTAAAAAAAAAATTTCGAGATATTCCATGCTAAAAAAGTCAAACTTGGAAAACCGTACATATATGCGTGCGATTTTTGACGCGCCTGTAATTCATGTTTTTAAAGCGTATGTTTTGTCATTATATTCATACTTGAAGTAATTTCAGACAAGTTTACCAAACATATATTAAATTAACTTCATCCATATTTACATCTGATGTCTATGACATAACCCAATTCATGACGACTTCGGTTAGCCACCCAAAATATATAAATACCATCTGATAAATCTTTTGATAAACACAACTTTCCAACAAAAATACCAAACGACGTTTTACACAAATATCAAACGACTTTTGATACAAAATAACAAATACCTTCCCGCCAGAAAATTGGACAAACGCTATGCGCCAGTGCAGGTGGGGTGAGTTGTGTTAACTGTCTCCCAATAGGGAAAAACAACATATTTCTACTGTACCTTAAGCAATAAAATTAACCTCTACTGATCTGAAATAACTTTTAAGTTATAAATTGAATAAATATTGAAATAATTAAAACATCACACTACCACTCGCTGGTAACACCACAACAGACAGTGCAGCAAAACAGGCTTTAACCAAGACCCTCAACGATTTTACAATCCTTTTCACTGACTGCAAACCACATATCAGTAATTACATTAAATCTGTGTGGCAGGCGGATTGGCATGGAGCGACAAATAACAAGCTCTATCGATTCTGACAAAATCTTTCTCATCACTATCCGTCTAGTAACCTTTGTTGAAAAGATCTTGCAGTTTTGACGCGATGTCATATTGGTCATACACGACTTACACTTTCCTGTTTCTTAGAGGGTAATATGCGACCAGAGTGTGTTCCTTGCCAGCAAGTGCTGTCAGTAGAGCTCATTCTTTTACATTGTACTGATTTTGTTCATGTAAGAGGGCAGTATTTCACTGTAGGATCTCTAAGAGATTTATTTTATCATACAAGCCTGCACAAAATTCTATCATTTCTGAAAGTAATCAACCGTTTGCTAAATTTTAATAACATTTGTATATTTTTAATCTAGAACCTTTACTTTTCAATTCAGCAGGTAGATTTATGTTATTCACACATACTCATTGTTGTCCAAATTTCTACTTGTTTGGCATGTTTTCTGTAATTGTTTTTTTTTAACTTCATTTTTATTCAAATTGTTTACTTTGTATTTGATAATAACAGTTTATCGTCTTCCATCTTCTCGCCACGATATGGTCTTTGCTGCTGAAGTGGCGTTAAACACCAATAAATAATAATCACACTACGACACAAAAAGGAATGGTTCTGTATTTTCCAGATGTAACTTCCTCTTTGGTGCTGTCAGCAACTTTCAGTAAAGTCGTATGCCGAATACCGAAGCGATGCCTTGGTATACCCCCTAAAATACCGAAACGGATATCGAACTCAAAATCCCAATACCACATACCCCAAGTCGAGTTGTTGCACCGTACATGAAGCTAGAGTCGTTCGCGATGGGTTACGGTGACAATTAATATTTGTTTTAACAATTTAGGATTTCAACAGAAATCTAAGACAACTATTGACGTTTATGATAGCAATTTGTAAACTGAAACATTGAATCAAGCGGTAATTATAATTTTGACATAAATGGATAAAATCACACATAATGACTGTATGTATCTATCATTCTTGACCTTAGACTTAGCGGTATTTATTGCTGTTGGTGACAGTGAAATCCCAAACAGAAGTAAACCTCATGTCCAAATTCCAAGCAGAGAAAACAAGTTAATATAACAATAACATGATTTTGGAGGGCTTTATGGTTCATTAGCGGCCCTGCAGCAATGACGAACAGCCCGAGGGTTTATTAAATGCCCGAGACGAAGTCGAGGGCCGTTAATAAGCCCAAGGGCTGTTCATCATTGCTGCAGGGCCGCTAATAAATCATGATGCCTGACAACAATCATGTTATTACTATTATTGCCACTCCCTGTTACAGCTAATCGCACGAGGGAATTGCTGGAAGTCTTTCGGATTTGGGCATTAAAACGCAGAAGAAAATTAGTATGTTATGTAAATTGAATTGAACAAGTGAAGATACTTAATAACATTTCAAATTTGTCATGAAATAACAGTAAAATTATCCTCCTGTCACTTCTTTCAAGTTAACAATCTTTCCTCAATCAGTTCAGAAATTCGAAGGGGCGTTATCCGAATGGGAGTAATTCATTGGACCATGGAATCTAAAAATAGCCGGGCCGCGGGCCGCTAATGGCTATATACCATTATCGCCCTCGGCCCGGCTCCGTCGAATGACGTCACCGAAATTATGGAGTTTTAACGGACCTTCAAGCTTATGTTAATCGACTAGTAACTTATAGATTAGGTTGTAATAATAAATACGTTATCACATCCCATATACCGCCAATATGAAATGATATCTCATCCAATGTTGTGACAGAGCATTCAGTTCACAGAACCTCTTTTTGAAAAAGTCGTTTGTTCTTCAAGGGGAAATTAATTTTTAGGTTACAGTCACTATTTTCAATACCAGGCGATCCAATAAGTGACTACCCAATCTTCCGACAGAATTGATACTGATATTGATGATTTAACAGGTGTCCTTCAAGCGAAAACATATTCTCGCACAAATATTTGTTATCATTTTTCCCTTCATCTTTTATCCATATGTACAAGAAAACAGAGAAATCACTTGCAAAAGAGGCCGATGGACCGGTGTGGACCTACCAGCGCAATACCAAGTGTCGGACAGAGCAGCTTTCCGCCTTAACTTCATTCGGGTAACCTGCACATAAACAGGGAAGCACGGCTGGAGACAATACAAGAAAGGAAACATAAAATAAAAAAATGTAAAATACTTCAGTAACATGGACAATGTCAAATATGTAACATTGTTTATATACAAAACAACAAACTTAGTAATATTGTATACATTTTTTTCATTTGATAATTAATAAGAACAGTTATCTGTATGTGGAAGGGGGTCTGTCCACTTTGATAACCTGGACAATGGTGTGTCATCTTCACAAGGCTTTCCATTGTTTTCCCCATATCCACACAAAGAACAAAGGGCTGGAGTTTGTCCTGCCGATTTTGTAAAGACCTGTTTCTCATTTTTGTCACCGAGAAAAGCAAAAATCAAGTGCCCACAACAACGGTTAAACAAGACGTACGTGTGAGGGCTGGTGAGGGTTTGTGAGAGTCTGGGTCTATCTTCCTGACTTTGGAAGAACCTAGACAATAGTCTTTGCGTCCTGATAATGATTTCCTTCTTTTTCCATGTTCTCACAAAGAATACATTTGTTATGGGGCTGTTTTGCCAATTTTTAGGAACTTGTTTGTCACCGAGAACAAAATAAAAAAAAACAACCCGCCCCCACAACGACGGCTAAACTCGACCGTGTGTGTGTGGGGGGGGGGGGGGGCAGGGGGGATCTATCTACCCGACTTTGAGAGTACGTGGACAATAATGAGTGTGTTTCCAGAGGATTTCCTTTGATTTTCACCCATTATTCGTCAGCTTTACAATAGTCGGAATTCGATGCACTAAACTGGAAAACTTTGGACATTTCAGATAGGATGTGTGTGGCATTTTTTCAAACAGGTATAGAATTTAGCTAACATATGAAATTTTGGACTGAGAAGTATGGTAAGTCCTCCAAATATTGATTGAAACGTTTCAAAAGTCTCCGCAAATGTTGATTTGTAGTTGGAATTTGTGATTACGAAGTACCACAGTTAGATAATTACAGTTAAGGAAGGTGCACAAAAGGAATTCTGTATCTTAAACCTTTACCTAACATGAAAAGCAGACGACACTTGCAAACAAATTATTGAATAATTTTTTTTTCATTTTATGTCTCAAAAACATAGGTTATGACCCATCATCGGAACGAGCTCGGCGAGCTCGTTCCAAAGAGGAGTCATAACCTATATTTTTGAGACAAAAAATGAAAATATAATGAATATTTACAAATTCAGGAGTAATAAAAGTTGAAAGAAAACGTTTCTTTTATGAATTTAGAGTTACACAATATAATTTTGTTGAAATCATGTCGTGTGACCTCCTCATTAGAACGAGTTCGTTTCAGTAGAGGGCTTTTGTTTAATATTTTTCCAAAATTGAAAAAAATAACAAAATATGATATTGTGTGTGTCAGGAAGAGGGTTAAAATCTGTAGTTGTCAAATTTTGTCTTCAGTAATAATAATAATGACACTTCGGCCGGCCGATGATTTGTTGTGGTTCTCGGGTGAGAAGGCCTTGGTTACCCCTGTACTCCCCACTGCCTCCCTGTTCCCACGCTTTTTCTCTCCTCCCAACACTCGGAGACGAACTGCTTGATCCCTTGCCCAATTCTTCCCAATCTGTCCGATTGGCATATTAACCCTCTTCTTTGAGTCTCTCACTATCCACATGTCCTTCATTCTCCCATCCCACTTCCCCATTATACTCCCAATGAATCGTTTTGGTTATTCTAGTAGAATGTGTTCCGGGTCTCCACCACGCCTAAATTACACATCTGGCACTCATTTTCACTGCCATTCCCAATTTTTCCCCTCAGCTCCAGGGACCGTGACCTCAGCTTGAACAACAGTGACCCCCAAAGGTGCCATCAAGGTACTCTTCAAAACCAGGCTTTTCTCTTTATCACACAGGCCACCCAGAGACCTCTTTGATCTGACTCCCTCTCGCCAATTAAGGTTACCACCCTCCTTGACCATTTCCCTGACGAGTGTGGGTAGGTGAGGAGGAAATAATGACATTTTCCACTTGGAAAGTATGTAGTATGAGCTGAAGTTTGCTTAAGTGGTGGTGCAATTGGAAATCTATAGGTGAACACACTCCATCCGAGACCTCTTAGCAACGTTCCTGGCATCGTTATACAAATTATTTTCGAACTGCATCAGCAGCAAAGCAAATCATCCCACAAGTTCTAATAAATAGTTGTACTTACCATATTGACAGGCAGGACCCATCCATTTCGGATCACAACCAGAACTACACTCTCCGGTATTATCGTCACATGTACCGCTTCTACAGTGACATTTGAATTGATTATAATCACATTTTGTACCAAAGGATTTATCTACACAAACACCTAAAAATAAAACAAGTCATTGTTATTAATATATTTGTCTAGAGACGGATAATAGAAACGAGAATTCTACCTCAACACCATAACCATATATGTAATTATAATGAATATTTCTAGTTGTGTGACATCGTTTGTTATTATAACTTGCCTATATTTTCATATTCTTGTGTTTTGTTTACAAATCCCCCACCCATCTCCTTTTGTTTAAACAATATTTATTTCCAATTATCAAAGAAAAACATACAACAATGAACTATTTGTGGATTCGACAGTGAGCTGAGAGCTTATGAGGGTCGTTTCTAACAAAGCTCATTACTGTTCGAACCAAATCTTTCTGGATTAGTTTTCAAATCAGACAAAGTAAAGAAAGGTTTTGAGCACGTAAAATAAATGGTACTGAAAAGGTACAATTTAATGAGGCCTCAACGATTCTCCGAGCCGAAGGCGAGTAAGCAAGGTCCAGGTCAGTTTTTGTGAGTGTATATAGTCAGTCGGCGGAGTTGGTAGTGATGGAAGAATTGTAGGTATTTGTTTATCGGACAGGAAGTCTAACACATGTACATGTATGCACTGATAACGGTATTCGTAATGGTCGTCATCCTAGAACCCTACTTCAGTTTCAGGGATTAAGGTGGTATACAATTTATCGTACAAATTAACTCCACAGTTGACAAAGAAAAAAAGAGTTGAATTGTCCACTAACTTCAACTCCAACACCAACAAGGTTGGGGCATTACAGTTGGAATCATCATGCTCTCAAGGTTCAAGGCGGTGCTATTCCTAAGGGGTGGCATAAAGGCAGGAGATTATAAAGGGCCAGGGCTGCATGGTATTTATCTTTAAATATCGGTGGCAGTATTACGGCCAATATTAAGATATATTTGACAATGTTGCGCCAAACGCCATAATAATGACCCAAGCAAGAGAAAGACGGGAAAGTAGAACCTTATAAATAGAGCAGCGTCGAAAAATAGCATATGGAGGATCGGCGTTGGGCTAACACAACGATTCGGAGAAGACAATATCGAGATATGTGACGATGTTAAGCTAAACGTCATAATTTTCAGACAAGAGAAAAACAGGTAAGTAATACCTGATCGAGTACCCAGCGTCGAAAAGCAGCGTTGGCCTAACACATGGTGCTACTGTGCAAGGTAAACTTCCAAACTTATTGTTATAATATAATAGCGCTTTAGATAAAAAAGTGAAATAAATCGGAAAATTTGTCCCAGAGTGTGTTTATGGGTTTTTGTTTCCTGCTGGTTGGCCCCCTTGGTCACGGCTACCAACCGTGCCTTTTGATGCGACTCTAATTTTCTTTCAGTGCAACAATGAAATTCATTTCAACTGTGTCAGACATATATAAATAGTTTCATTGAAGGAGTGGGTATTACTTGTGATAATACGCTGCAGTAACTTCCCTTATACAATAAATTATATATACAGACTCACCACTTCATGGACGAAATCTACTGTTTTTTGTGCATGATTGGATTTTTTTAATTTCTGTTTTGTTCCATGAAATCTCCAAAACTCGTTGCACATAGTTTCTGAAATATTGCATGTGGAACATTTTCAGCATGACTTGGATTCTCTTCATAGTGCCGTATCAGTGTAAGTTATTTTAATTTTTTGCAAAGCTGGCGCTAATATACAGCAAACTGAACTTTTTCTTAAAATTCTCCTAATTTCACAGATGTGTCCAGCCTGCATTTTGTATATAATTAACCTTTTACCCAAGGTTAGCGGCCAAAAACGGTCAACACTATTCACAAAAATCAGAATTCAATTTCCATTATTTATTTAAAATTTATCTCTCTAAAACATTGATTATGACCCTTACTGGAACAAGCTCGTTGAGTTCGTTTCAATGAGTGTTCATAAGAAATGTTTCTGATGAACAAATAAAAAAAAGCAGCACTTCGCAAATATTTTGTTTGCAAGTGTCGTCTACCTTTCGTGTTAGGTAAAGGGTTAAAGCTTAGTATCCTGCAATAATCGTTTTTCAACATTAACCACAAAAGGGCCTTAGGGTGAGCACGTGACGTTTTTCAGTAAAATTGAACTTCCAACATGCTTTTTTACAAACTGGGGATGATTTGGGACAAATAGTTTGGTGTAGGTATATCTGTTAATGATTTTTGAAGAGTATTATTGTTTTACTGCTGGACTAAAATGCTTTAGGATTGTAGATGGCACCAGGGCTGTGGCTAGAGGGTTTCAGCTGGGGGGGGGGGGGGGGGTTCACCGGTGTAACTTCCAACTGTGAGTGGTTTCGATAGGTGGTTGCACTGCAGCGCTGGGTGATATCTTTTAACCCTTTAAACCCAAGGAATCGCCCGCATCCGCACGCATAATATGCAAATTCAGCAGTTGAAAAAACAATTTTTTTTTCGAAAAATTTTAACAAAACCTTATCATATGACCTCTCTTTGGAACGAGCTCGTCATCATATGGTTTTGGTGAATTTTTTTTTTTTAAATTTAAAAAATGTTATTTAAAATAATGAATTTTTAATTCGTCTGCGTTGGGTAAAGGGTTATGAACCCTTCTGAAAATTTTCACTAGTCCTGAAACGGAAAAAGCAGCATTTATAATGTGCCTGGGTGAGGAAATTTACCGGATTGATGTCAGAGTCGAAATTTTGAGGCCCTGTCAATTTTAGAGTAGGGAATTTGAAACTCAAGTTTCCAGTTGGAAATAAAAGATCACAATTTCTCATCATTAGTTGGAATTTTAATATTTTTCATGAACAATGTTAATTTATTGAATTTCCAACTATTTGATTTTTGACCTCGGAATTTCCAACTATTGAAAAAGAATACTCCAAGCTGGGGGTGAGACATCCCCCACCCCCACCCCCCTGTCACCACATCCCTAGATGGCACCTTGTTCCTGCCAAAAGCCGATCATGTCAATGTAGAATGTAGAATGTTTATTTTGCATTGTCTCTATATCCCGATAAATTCTGTCTTTTCATTGATCAGAAAGCCTTGGACAAATAGACATGGCAAAGGGTACTCCCAACATCAAAGGTATATGAGAGCGTGCAACATCCAGGGTATATGGACAAGAGAAACATCGGGGGTATATGGTTTAAATGAAAGCTTGTAGCATTCACTCACCTCGGAATAAAAATTGAACCAATAAACCTGAAAATAGTCACAAATATCTTCAGATATCCGACAATTCGATCATATTTTGTCGTTATAAATTAAATAGTTGAATAATTAAAATGAAACAACTTAAGAAAAATAAAATAAGAGCAAATAATTTGTCTCCTGACTGTCAATGTGTTCTATATGCCGATAGGCACATAAAACACGTTGAAACTCATGGGACGATATGTCAACAAAATAGTGTTCACTCGTTTCCTTAACGACGCAAGGGATGTAACTCTATTTGTTGTCTTCTGCGTTTGTAAAAACAAAACAGTTAGCGGCGCGTGAGAAACGCGTCCCCAAATTTATTTTCACTATGTTTCTATTGTCTTTCGAACGGGACAAAAACGTTATCTGCGTCGACATGTATGGTATATGAAGATTTAATATCTGGATGTCTCATTTAAACGCCTCGCCTGCGGCTCGGTGTTTAAAACCCGACATCCAGGTATTAAATCTCCATTTTCCATACATGGTGGCGTAGATAACTTGTAATTACACAATTGATTACAAACGTTATAGTACATAACCCCCGTCTACTTACCCTCGGGTGCTTCGGACCCTCTTGTTTGCTGTTACACTAGAATTAGGTTTTCAGTTTTCAGAGCACTTGTCAAAACTTTCGGGAAAAACTAGGAATAACTAACCTACAATTTTTTGCCTATTATATTTTGCAAATTTCGTAGATCCTATGTGCGAGTGTGCGCATTGGGTGAAACCGGGTTTGTCGCTACCAATGGTGATTCGTTTTGGCAGGGGTACCGATGCAGGGATGCCGGGGTTCGGGCTTCCTGCCTTCGGTTAGTCGGTGAGGGGTGGTGGTGGGGGGGGGGGGGGGGTAAGTAAAAACTCTTTTCCAGCCCAAGATTTAAAAAGATTTCTAGAGAGCAAAAGATTCTATCAGCCCTCCAGACGTTTGGAGCGAATAGTCATCATATTTAAATTGGCGACATGTGTGTATCTCTCGTTTGAGAAAAGGTTCTGCTTGAATTCAAATTTAATTGCCTGAACAGGAACGTTTGTAAACACCATGTGCGACTGTGTGCCTAGCCTTTTCGGTATCTATGCCATTTTTTTATTGATTCGGTGACGTAGACAGTCAGGGCTGACCCCTTCCCTACCCGAAATAAAAAACTTGAACTTTTGCCAGATAAAAAGAAAAGTATTGTTATTTTAAGGCTGAAGTTTCGATAATGGAAGAAATTTGATTGCCGAATGTGATATTTATGAAACACTTTTTTGGTGTTTTGTAAAATCTGTAGTTCGTCCCACCCTCCGCCCCGATCCCCCAACTACCTAAAAAGCCTATGTCACTGTAAGATTATATGACTCTACATGCCCGCCAGTGGGCTTCCAGCTGTTTGCTTCCCCTCCTCAATGTGCCTAAAATCTTCTGAAGGTAGAGTCTGAGGTTTAATTAATGGCCAATACCATGAGTGGATCCGGGAGGGGGCGTCAGAATAGACAACCAATTTCACGTACGCTTTTCCTGGAACATTTCTGCACAACCTGACACCAAAACTAGCTTGATACTTTTTTCTTCCGCGAGTAAACCACCAGCGGCCACTGTACGTGCTGAACAAAACTAGCAACGTCGACTCCGATAGTGACCTATATTCAAATTCCTACAAACATATTCCACATCTAGGATATTAGAGTATTTTGCATATTTTGTTCCTTGGCGTTTTAGCCAAATGGACCAAACATGGCTTTACAGTTTCTAAAATGTCGATCCCTAAAATCTGTACCCCACGACTACAATAAAATAAGTGTAAGAACGCATGTCCATGTCGGATGGCCAGGTTGGGTGTGTAATAATATAAACAGATCTTCTACAGTTTTAATGTGCTATGAACCAGTAAAACCATTGGAACAATAAAAACACATTTGATGTTGCAGGTGCCAGTGGTACGCTGGTAGAAGACGGTACATCCATACAATTGAGTTTCGTTCTTTTATTTTAATTTTGTTTCATTCTATTATACATTTTGGGTTTCTTTTATTAACTAATAGAAGGAGAACTTGTTTACGAAAAGTATACTCAGCATCAATAAAAAGTTGTCTTTTGATCCCAATACGTTTTACACCTAAGACAATCGTGCCATCTACAATTAAATAATGTAGGATTGTGTTAATTTATTTGTTCATGTCCAGTTAGTTTGAACTGGATAACATGCTCGAGATGTCAACCACGGACAATGACATGTGACTCAAATTTAATAGAATATACAATTCAAGACACATTTCAGACAGTTTTTCAAAAGCTGAAACATGTTCCTAATTACCAACAACAAACGATCGGCTACTTCAGGAATGGACCGAACGAGGCCGAGCGTTACACAGCCATCAGTACGGAGAAGGGGTAGCTTCCCTATCCCCAAGTTATGCAGCTTGTGAAAAGAACAACGGAATAGGAGCCACTAGCGGTAAACAACGTTTTGGGAACCAAACAGTTAATTATTGGTTTGTCGTTGAACATTGAACATTGAAGGGTATAAAGCGATGTAAGAGTGGACGTTATACGGACAGCAGCGCGGTAAGAGTCCAACATGAAGTGTAATGACGTGAAAAGGAGTTTCCAAGAGGACAGAACGTCGTTTCCTTATTTAAAGGACGATTGCGCCGTAGGCGCACGAGTTCACACGCCGGGGGCGTCTGAACTCGGGAGTCCTTTATATGAAAACACTTTTTTAATTCACTGGAAGGAACGCCCGAGAAGAGACTTTACGAGAACGGCTCTTATTCGAGGAATCTTCCCAAGAACAAAAAGGGACAATATAATTGTTTTCAAAGGAACATTCGGACACCAAATGGGTAAAGTAAGTTAACCATCAGTTGAGGGAAGTAACAGGGGGAGGGAGGGGGGGGGGGTGCTATTGAGATATTCTCCCATAATACACCGGGAGTCCGACTAATTTACAATTTACTACATCACGTGACGTTCCTAGCAACAGGCGATCTATTGGACCGATTTTGATCAAAACTTATATATGGACCCATAATGCAATAGGGGTCCAAAGCAAGGAGTCGGTAATAATGTCAGTTTGTTTTCCTAGCAACCAACGTGCCTCCCTAGCAAAGGGCGGCCTCTTGGGTCAATTTCGACCAAATTTCATATATGGATCCACAATGCTCTAGGGATGCAAACCAAAGAATCGACAATGGTGTCAGTTAGTTTCCCTAACAACCAACGTGCCTCCCTAGCAACTTGCGACCTACTGGGCCAATTTTGACTAAATTTGATATGTGGAGCCATAATGCATCAGGGATTCGAACCAAGGAGTCGGTAATGATGTCAGTTTGTTTCCCTAGCAACCAACTTGCCTCCCTAGGAACGGGCGATCTGTTGGGTCAAGTTTGACCAAATTCAATCTATGCACCCACAATGCACTAGGGATCTAAACCACAAAGTCGAAAACGGGGTGAATATTGACCCAGTTTGATATATTGATATATGAACCCATAATGCACTAGACACCTAATGAGTTGGCAATGACGTCCGTTGGTTTCCTTGGCAACCAACATGCCTCTCTAGCAACGGGTGGTCTTTTGGGCCAATTTTGGCCAAGTCTGATATATGGGCCTATTGTACACTTAGGATCTAAAAGGAGTCTGTAGTGATGTCAGTTGGCGTCCATAGCAACCAACGTGCTTCCCTAGCAACGGGCGACCTATTGGGCCAATTTTGACCAAATTCAATCTATGGACCCCCAATGCACTAGGGATCTAAACCATAGAGTCGAAAACGGGGGGAATTTTGACCAAATTTGATATATCGATATATGAACGCATAATGCACTAGACACCTAAACCAATGAGTTGGCAATGACATCCGTTGGTTTCCTTGGCAACCAACATGCCTCCCTAGCAGCGGGTCGTCTATTGGGCCAATTCTGACCAAGTCTGATATATGGACCCATTATACACTTAGGATCTAAAAGGAGTCTGTGGTGATGTCAGTTGGTGTACATAGCAACCAACGTGCCTCCCAGGCGATGGGCTATCTATTAGGACAATTTTGACTAAATTCAATATATGTACCTATAATACACCAGGGATCCAAACCAAGGAGTCGGCAATGATATTAGCTGGTTACCTTAGCAACCAACGTGCCTCCCTAGTAACGAGCGATATATTGTTCCAAACTAATTATGTGGCGGCATGTTAGTGACTGTTTTGAGATATGTTTTTCGAAAATCATCTGACATCGTCATATTTGGAAAGACGATTGTCAGATCGTGTCCGATCATCAGTAATGATTAAAATAATACTAAATACTGCTTTCAATCGCAACGTTTTCACATTTTCAATACCCAATGGATGTCCCGTTCACTGGTTTTATGGGTTGAATTTCCGTGGCTGTTCCGGCGGGTACGCAATCGTCCTTTTTTGCATAGCTTTGCTATAATTTCTTGTTTTTAAAAGGGGTTTCAACGGAGTAACGGTCAAGCGCTTACATTCATTGGGGAAAATATGTAGAACGCCCGCTTCTTTTATTGAAAACATTTTAATTAGGAAAATGTCTTAAGTTTGAAAATTATATTAACATCGATGATACAAATTCGCTAACATTTCGAAATGTCAATCTTTATATGAAATTCTCATATTCGTTGTGCTAAATTTACTGACTGCTTTAGGAAATTAAGAAGAGCTAACGTTCTCATTAATCTCTTCCAATGACGAAAATTGTCAGCCCGGTCTAATCTATATAAGCTTTTCGTTTTATACTTCCTGTTAGATCAGCTGAATCTGTATCTTGTGTGGGTTCCGTAACCTTTTCTTACGATTCTGATTCTGCGGCATTTACCTCCCATTTCTGTGTAGTCGCAAGGTCGATAGTTACACTAAACTTGCATTTCGTATGTTCTCTTTCAAAAAAAAATTAAAATACAAATGATACAATATCTCGCTGTGCGGCACCTCTTAGATAATTTCTCCAAACAACTCTCACAGACAAGCCACGATGGATTTCAAGAGTATAATCGATCTTGTATTAAGTCCTGGAATTTTTTTCTTGGATCACCTTCTCATTTCGTGTTTGCAGGAAATTTAGTTTACTGTCTCGGTTTTAGCCAAGGATAATTTGCAATCCAAAAGATTCATTGCTGAATCACATCAAATTAAATTATTACTGGTCATCTGATGGCATTTCGCTTCACGCCATTCAATTTCGACGTAAATTGCCATATCCATTTCATATCTATTGCTTCTGTGTCTTAATATCATCCATTGTCAACAAATAAATAATTTCATACTGGCAGTAACTATCTTCCTGTGAGTGCACAGTATAAGAGATTATTTTTTCACAGTATCCACAATATTGGCAGCGATGGACCCTGTGCAGGGACGTGACGACAGGAGGTAGGGGGTGTTACCCCAAATCCTGGCCAGAAATTCCTGTAGTTGAAATTGCGGAGGGCAAGTCACGAGTAGTTAGAAATTCCATCTATCTGGGTTTTCGAGCTACTTTTGCGATGCCGATGTCTCCTTTACTTCCCAAAATCCCAACTCGCTTTCAAATCGACAAAAATTCCAACTGTTACTGTTTACAAGTACAGTGTATGCAACATCGAGCTTTATGAGTATGCATGGTGTCAATCAGTTTCTATAGTACGTTTACTCAGCGTAATTAAAAAAATCCTGGAAATGCACTCCAAGAAAATCACATCATGTAAAATCGTTATTGAGTTAATTCCGTCATTCACAGTTACAAAATGATGAAACATCGAAAATTGATCATTCCTGTTTAAAATCTGATTTAATGTTAGGACGGTGTGAAATGTTCAAAGTCCTCTGCTTGAGCATGTGTTTAGCACGTACTCATTTCCCAGAATAATACCAAATAACAATAACCTGATAATTCTATCATAAATGTGTTGGCATTTCAGTCACTAGAATCAATTTTATGCCCCCTTTCATGGCTTCATTTTCAAAATCTTTCTCTGTAGTGAATTTCCAACTATGGGAAGGGACCGGGAGTGGCTTCACTCTCCCGGTCCCTCTCTCCTATTGGAAATTCACTACCCTACACCCCAAATCGGAAACCTTTAGCCACGTCCCTGACCCCGTGCCTTTACACGAAAACGATCAAAAATACAAATGAAAACCTTTTTAGAAGTTCATGTTTTGTACTTCAACTTTAACTGGGGTGAGTATCGAAATGATTCAAAAGACACAAATGACTCTTTCTTGTACCAGATTGCTGCAGAGGTTGAGGTACGGTATTTTGTCAATTTGACAGAATGATAAATACCCGTATTTTGAAAGCAGGGAACATGAAATTTTCAAGACACTCTTTTCAGATGAAAACATGAGTGATTTAATGTAATTCCTTATAAGGTTTTAAAGTTTTAAATCTTTCATGAATTTTATGACCTATAAGTTTGAGTTTGATATGTGAGAGTATGAAATCTGTAGTCCTCATGCTCTTAATAATAATAATAATAATAATAATAATAATAATAATTTATTTATATAGCGCTTTTCCCAGCGAAACGCTACTCAAAAGCGCTGAAAAAAGATATGAAGAGCAAAAATCTGTGTGTGCTGCTAGCATCGGCTCAACAAAAACCTTTTATGCTGAGGGCCATAGATTCAATATCAACATATATCAACATACATCAAAGTGATACAACGACATTAATACTATGGCCAATGGACTTTTAGTGGATACATGAGGACCGAATGGTCCTGATGTCAGACCTATGGAGCTGTGGCCCCTTTCTGGAACGAGCTCTACTAACTTGTCTCAACAGTCTAATTTCTTAGTGGTTTGACTCAGTTCTCAAAATAATCAGAATGTATATTTTTTATTGTCTGTTATTAGTTTCCGGGTATACATTAAGCCTTTACCCAACGCAGACGGTATCAAAATTTACTATTTTAAATATCATTTTTTGAAATTTATTATTTTAAATATCAATTTTTGAAATTTAAAAAAAAAAATCAACAAAACCATATCACGTGACCACTCGCTGAAACGAGCTGGACGAGCTCGTTCCAACTAGGGGGTCACATGATATGGTTTTGTTGAAATTGTTTTGAATTTTTTTTTTTCAACTGCTGAATTGCATATTACCCGGCTGATGCGGCCGATTCGTTGGGCAAAGGGTTAAGCATAATGGTATATAACTGAGTTATTGGAAATAAAAATATGCACAAGTAATGGAATCCTATTGACAACATACATGGGTCTAGTACCTCAGACAGAAGAGTTTGTAAGGCACTCAGATGAAATTATTTCTGTACCTGTAGCAGGCTCAACGAGCTCGCTGCAAAAGATCTTCATCACATACTGTGTATTTTCTGATGGAAATTTTGCAGCAAGTTTGTGAGCACATATCAGTCGTTTTTTTTGGTTTGTACCTCAAGTCTTTCATATCTACAAACAAAATTGTTTAACCAAGGAATATATGCTCACCAAGGATGTTGAAAGAGCCCTTACGTTATATTCTATTTGTATTCTTGTTAGTCGTTTTCCTTCCCTCTCATCGGCTGTTACCCATTTCCGGAACGAGCTCTATTAACTTATCCCAATAGTCTAATTTCTTAGTGGTTTGACTCAACTCCCACAATCATCAGAATGTATATTTCTCATTGTCTGTTATTAGTTTCCAGATATACATTTAATAAGCATAATGGTATATAATTTGGTTATTGGAAATAGAAATATGCTCAAGTAAAGGAAACCTACCGACAACGCCATACATGGGTCTAGTACCTCAGAAAAAATAGTTTGTAAAGTACTCAGATGGAATTATTTCTGCACCTGCTACAGCCTCAACGAGCTCGCTGTAAAAGCTCTTCACTACACGCTGGGTATTTTCTGTAGGAAATTTTGCAGCAAGCTTGTGAACACAAATGAGGCTTTTGTTGGTTTGTACACCAAGTCTTTCATATCTACAAACAAAATTACTTGAACACTGGATATATGCTCACCAAGGATGTTGAAACAGCCCTTTCGTTATCTTCATTTTATTTTCTTGTCAGTTTTTTTTCTCTTCCCAGTCATCTGCTGTGACCCCTTTCTGGAACCAGCTCTACTAACTTATCCCAACAGTGGGTCATGGGCAGTGGCTGGGATGGGGTGGGGGATGATAATTAAATATTTCTGTTTCGATAGTGAAGGTATTTTCCAACTTCACTCCTGTTTTTTTTTTACCCCCCTACTACTATCCGTAACTACATTTAAATTGTTCAAAAGTGATTGAAAATCTGCATTGAAAAATGTGAAAAAAAGCATAATAATTCCTTACCCCCGAGAGACAGGAACATTAAGGAACTACATTTCCTCTTAACACTCCTTCCACCGTCCGTACATTTCGAGATGTCGTGTGTCAAATGGGTATAGTATACTTCTGGTTCATCTTGCAGTGAACTAAATTACTGAAAATCTGTATAAAGCCCATTGCTTTAATTTACCCATTCACATTAGGACTACAACTATAACTCACTTTTCCGCTACATCCCTTCAAGGCAACCAATCTATCAACTTTTCGCGAAGGGATATATCACAGGGGTAAAGTACATATTTATATATATTTATTATAGATATGTCTGTGTGTACAGATTATGATGTTATCAATTCTATCAAAACTCAAGATGATCTGAGTGTCCTGTCTCTTGGTGGTAGGCTTGTCAAATTGTCTCATAATCGTGTCCTAATTGTGTGTTAAATAATGTCGTTGATGGGAGCAAGGGACAGGTGATCCCCATGTCAAGAAAAGTTGCTCTCCCATTAAAATGACAGAACTAATAATCTAGTTATGTCTAATTTATCTCATCCTCTGTGCCTGATCCTCATGATCTCCACGATAATATGCGGTTTGTTATTACGATGACATATATCTGGGTATTATTGATTATATTCCTATTTACTTGTAGAATTATGAAGTAACGGGAGTTCATTGATAGTGTACGTGGGCTTGCTTTGTTAATTTGATGGAAGAATCTATCAGACAATCGGGTTAAATTATTTCTACATCTGCTGCGAGCTCACCGTGCTCACCACAGCAGCCTTTTCACTGCATACTATAGTGGAACTTTGGACACAAGTTTATGAGCACATCTCATCAATTGTCTGATGTTTCTCACTGACCATGTGCTCGTCTGGCTTGCTGAACAATTTCCGTGTCCGTACATTATTTGCACACTCCGCCAGTAAAATGAAGCAATGACTTGCACAGTAAATTAATTCAACAGCATAACTGATAGATGTTTATTTCGTCTCTGCTCCTCCCTTTGCTCAACAGAATTAATACCCCATTCTTATAAAAGAGTATTTCCCATAACTACGATATCAGTAGCTTTCACATCACCACGCAGAAATACCTTTAGTATTTACAAATTTGCTTGTAAATATAAAGTTTGTGTTCGTTTGTGTTGAATTAATCGTAATTCATTCATTGTTCGTATTATCATTTATTTTGTTCTCTTCCATCCGCGCATGTTCTTACACATTAAATCAGACTGTTAGATATGGATCAGCATCTAAACACATTTTACATAATAAAGACTTACCCCTTAATTATTACATGTGTATTATACTCAGAGGGTGTAGAAATGAACCCGGTAGCTCTGACAGCGACGAGGGCGAGTAATATTACATCAGATGAAATCCAGACCGACTTGGAATATGATTTTTATAGCGCGATGTAATGAAATTAACAATTGCTTCGACGGGGTAGAAGATTCACCATTCCATGGTCAGGTAAAAAACTGCACTTATTATCTCCAGAACAGTTTCGTTGCTCAGCTATGAACAGGGATAAATCATTTTCGCTATTTCACCTTAATTGCCAGAGCCTCAACGCACACTGGGATTCCCTGTGTGATCCCCTGAACAACATGCAGGACAAAGAACTGACCATTGAAATAATTGTCCTCACCGAAAAAAGTCCATTCACCCAAACATGACTTATTCTTTGAATGGCTATCAGCCACTTATCAAAATGAACATACCAGATGGTGGCGACGGGAGGGGGTGGAGTTGGGATCTTTATGAAGGAAAGCATTGATTTTAAAATTCACCAAGACCTCTCCAGTTTCATTCCACACGCCATAGCATCCATATTCATTAAAATTAACATCAATAAATCTCGCAGAATAGTTGGTGTAGTATATACAGAAAGTTATATTAATTTAATGTGTAGCCAGGAATATATACCGGCAATTAGAAAACCCACGAGATTGACCACCTACTCAGCAACACTAATGGGTCATGTTTTCACAAATAATCTTCAAACACCTCTGTGTCCAGAATAATATTAACCGATGTTTCTGATCATTTTGGTATCTTTTATATAGAAACCCTTCCCGGGAAATTCAGCAATAAAACCTACGTTTGGACACGAAAATTTACTGCAAAAAAACAAAGCATTGTTCAATTCAATATCTCAATGTGACTTCTCGTTGGTCTTAGAATCGAAAAGTCTGAATTCGGCCAGCAAAGTTTTTATTGACATTTACCTATTCAAATTGGCGTTTCCACTAAAACGCGTTTGTTGGAACAATAAGCTCATTAAACAGAATCCTTGGTTGACAAAAGGCTTAATTATTATCTTCTAAACATAAAACCTAAGAAAAGTCCATGTCTCTACGATTCTTAAGATTTTTAGACCCGTTTAACACATTGCGTCCTTTCCAATGTGAATTCAGGAAGAGACATACCACTATGCATCCCGTCATGCAACTGCTCAAAATGGTGGCTGATGAAAATGATAAAAAAAAGTAAAAATTATGCCCTCGCCCTATTTCTTGACCTTTCTAAAGCATTTGATACTATAGATCACTCCATCCTACTAAACAAATTAGAAAGATACGGCATAAGAGGACTGAGTCAAAATTGGTTCAAAAGCTATTTATCATTGGGAAAACAGTATGCCGCATATGGTGGTCAACAATCCGACTTGGCCCCGATAGCACACGGAGTTCCCCAAGGATCCATTCTCGGCCCAGAGTTGTTTTTATTATATGCCAATAATATTTGTCATGCCACTTCTCTGAATCTGTTCTCATTTGCAGATGATACTACCGTGCACTCCTCGGGCCGCGACCCAAATCAAGTAATTCCTTACCTAAACAGAGAGCTTGATAATTTATGTAATTGATGTTGCCCGACCCAGCAATCCTTAAACGCCGTAAACACAAAATACATTGTAAGTAATCCCTCCAACAAAATAAAAACACAGAGACCTATATCAAGGATTTTAATAAATGGCCATGAAAAAACTCTATTTTAGCTTAGTACATACTCACTTAATGTAAGGAATAAACGTGTTGGGAAATGCACGGTCAGTGCAAAAGCTAACGCTGCTACAGAAGTAATTTTTCGCAATAATAGAATATTAAAAGTTAAAGACCTCTATAAACTCTGGATGTGCTTTTTTGTGTTCGACTGGTATTTTGAAAAGTTGCCTATTTCTTTTGGAAACTATTTTAGCGTAATCGATAACCCAACAGATAGGTCGAGCAGAAGAATTGGACTTCTTCAGTTCAATAAGACGCGAATTAAATCCCACGATTTCCTTCCGCCAAACATGTGCAATAACATCTGGAACGAATTAGATAACAACATCAGAAGTATAACGGAGAGACAACGATTTAAAAAAGAATTAACGGCCGTTTTTCTGTCATCATACCCAAACAATGTTGATTGCAACAATCCATATTGCCCCAACTGTAAGGGATACAAGGCTTTTTCGTCCTCTATATTTGCTGATAGGTGTCTTTGGGTCCCCAATTCTTTTCTCACTGCGTACTAAATTACTAACCCTCCATACAACGGGCTCCTTGTATGGTAAGCCTTTGCTCTTATAGTCACAGGGCGATATGAGAAACCTGAAGTAAGAAAACGTTACTTCAAATGCAATTGTTTGAGCTTACTAAATTAGTATCCAACATATTGCTAGTACTGGTCTGGATCACATCCTGGTCTCTGTAGCACTTTTTCCCTAGTGTGTACTTAAAAACAGTGCTTGCACCAGGATGTGTACCGTCGTTTCAGCGGACAACTGGGTCGTCTTATTTCATCTTATCTAGTTGTTCCTGTTCTTTATGCACGATCTGGCTATGTTGTCTCCCTGCAGTATACACTTATATTGTCATACTTCAGTAGTGTTAATTTACACTGTCTTGTTTTTGTATTCTTAAAACTCTCTTTACTACCGTATGTATAATTTCTATGTGTATCATGTATATTGCAATTAAAGAAATCAATCAATAAGTCAAGGACATGCATGGTCGATATCAAGCGGGAAAATACGCATCAAGAGGTCCATCAAGGAAGCCTATTTTAGTATTATTCCAGCCTGCATAAACTAATGAAACAGTTTGTTGGTACTAGTTGGTACAGTAAATAATGCAACATTTCTACTAGTATCGGTCCTCAAATTTAATTTAAACAATATTAAACACGGACCGATTTATTGAGTTACATGTGCATGTATCGCTCTTGGCTGATTCATTAGATCCATGTCCCAGTCTCATTTAGGAAAATATATCCTTCACCACCAATGTCTTATACTGTCTACGATATCCCTGATCTGTTGTACCTGTAGTTCAACCCTCAACGAAATTACACCTTACATGTACATTGTGGACAGGTCGGAGTCCGTGTAACGGTGGGCAATGTTGTACCGAGTGATTCTCACAATTACTGAACAATAGTTTTCAGCAAGTATTTATTTTATGGAGGCATCGGCCGTGCTTGGTGACATGCTGATCAATCATTTGCTGGTAACTCCAATGTGTTATGTTTAGAGTATTTTGTAAGTGTGTGCATGAAAACTGTGACCACACATTGATTTTGACATGTCCGTAGGGTCCTGCTGCACATGGACATCGAATTACTTATAATGACATATTTTGGTCACATCCTGTGGCAATGTCCAAAGAGTTGACCTACAAACATGTAACAGATCCCATTATGTCTGCTTGACTAAGAATTTATTTTCTTTTATGGAAACTGAGGTACACCACTTTCACTCTTGATTCTTCATTGTTTATATATAAAGAATAGAATGAAGATGAACGGACCAAATGTTTGTCCTGAATATACAATAAATACAAGAGTCCAAGTAATAAATATATGCTGTATTCACCACTAGTTACATGTAGATTACAAATTACAGTTTAAGTATATTGTTGTGTCTCCCAATCGGCCGATCTAGTGATAATTCTCACTTAATACAGTAGCAATATTTGTATTCTCTCGCCCCTCCCAGTTTTACCGGAAGGGGAGTTCATCATTTTCCGGCAGGTGGTAGGTACATGTACTTTACAAAATACAGTTTCATTCTACTATTCGAAACAACATCTGGGTAGCTAACTGACTTTGCGCCTCTCTCAAAGTTGTACGCCGAACCCTGCAGGTTTAGCCTCCAACAAAATCAAATATTGTTTATTGTTTATGCATGAGAAAGTAATAAGGCTGCCCAACCGTCACTGAGCTCGAAACCCCGAATTATCAGCATGTCGATTCGATCGAACCGAACCCATGGAGATGGGAAAATCTACGAAAATCACCAACTCTTTCTCATGTTAAGTAGAGTGTCTTCACCGCAATCCTTTGGTAAAATACACGATGTACGTAGCAACAGCCATCTGCATACGGCTTTAATTGTCATGTCTCCTATATTATCTTTTAAAGTTGTATTGTGACATTTTGTAACTCTACTCAAAATATCCATTCTCGAGATGAACGGGTACGTCTGCAATCACACTGGTCACGCTGATGAATAAACTGTAGCCACGAAGCGATTATACTTATCCTACCAGCCCGTCATGTTAAACATTATCTCTCTCCTGACCTAACCTCAACGACGTTATCATACCCAGGCGCCAACTCAAGTCATACTGAGTCTTTTCCGTCAATTGGAATGGAAACATTGCTCACCTTTTCATCCCCGGTCTTCACACACTTCAACTCGTAACTCCGTTTGTACAAATACTTCATATTTACATGTAGTTTTGTTTTACATTTGCTCATATTTCCTCCTTTTAATTGCAGCCTAACAATTGCACTTTGTTTATGTATTTTCACTTATTTTCTTTGTCTCTACCGAGATAAAAAGGCTCTAAAGCACACGCAGGTTTTTTATACTTTCGTCTAAGCGCTGTTAGTGACACACATTTAACTTGTGTTGCAGTGTATTGCCAAAGACATACAGTTCGTGACAATGGCTGATTCAACAAAATACGAATGGGTCTGTTTCTTCCAATTGCTCGGATGCAGTGTTTCTCAAGAAGAGGTTTAAATACACTGACTTATTGTTAGCAAATTTGCAGTGCGGGTTTGGAACTTGGAGTGTAACGTGCATTGTGTTCATCCACAGCACCATACTCTGTAGAACAAGTGGAACACCCAGAAACAAAACTGTGTCAGATCGCAGGTCACACTGCCCTGAGTTGCTTTTGCAGTTCGATCACTGATGTATGTCAATGACCTCTTTTTAGCCCCATTTCTTGCATTCGCAAGTTCCTGCCCACGCAAATTATTATTACTGACTGGGTTCGGCAACACTGGATCAAAACAAGGACCCCGAAACCAACCACTGTCATCACCAATCCATCAGGTTTGTCGGTGAGATATGCTCATCCCTGTCTCTTGAGTTACATTATTCCTTTGAAGGGGACGTGTCGACAAGAAAACCCGATGTCTCGATATTGTCCAATGTGAAATAGTCAATAAAGATATCTGCGTTTTTACCGAATCGTGGCTTACCGTTAACAGTGAGAACTGAGATCTACAACTAGATCCAGTTAGGAAGGATCGCTTGACCAGAGAAGGTGACATTGCTATATATAGATTAAGGATACACTCGCCTTCAAACGACGACCCGACTTTTAACCCTTTACCTAACGTAACGGCCAAAACCGGCCAGCGCTATTCTAAAAAATCGCCTATTAATTTTCATTATTTTTTTCATTTTTTTCTCAAAAACATAGGTTATGACCCCTCGTTGGAACGAGCTCGTCGAGCTCGTTCCAACGAGGGGTCATAACCTATGTTTTTGAGACAAAAAAATAAAAAAAATAGTTATTCAAGAATTATTTTTGCAAGTGTCGTCTGCTTTTCAGGTTAGGTAAAGGGCTAAATCGATAATCTGGAATGAGCATGACCTCAAAGTTTTAGCAGACAAGAGAGACTACTTGGCTCTTTCTATCGACCACCCAGTTCTGACAGTTAGGACCTTATTTCATTATCACTTGAACGGGCAATAGATTCTAGGACACATCATATTGAAGTAACTGGGGATTTCAACGACGACCAACTTACTTCCCACAATGGGCCCTTAACAATATCTTGAATGGATATAATATCGCCAAACATATAGCCCAAGCAACTTACTCTACTGAAACGTCTACTTCTCTACTTGACCAAATAACCACCGATCATCAAAGCCTTGTACACACCCAGTACGTTAGGGATACATTTTACGCTGACCTTACTCGATAACATTGCCCTGTCGTGGCAGAGCTAAAGAGTTCTTCAAAGCGTCGCTGTACAATTAAACGTCAAATTTGACTCTATGCTAAAGCTAACTTTGACAGAATGAATGACAGCTTTAACAAGATAGAATGGAAAGAAAGTCAAGCCTTACACTCACCCACTGCCGTTGTTTACCAGTGTGTAAACCTTCCAGAAAAGAATTGTTCAGATTTCATCACAAATAAACAATTTTATTTTCAATATCGAATGAGCCACGCTGGGTGCACAGGAGAATTCGTCGTCTAATTCGCCAAACGAAACTCCTCCACCACCTTGTGAAGCACAGAAATACTCCCCTAGCTTTGAAAAAATACCTCTCTCCTGATTCCAGCAAATCCGGGGCTTTTATCCAGTACTTCTAATCAATTTTTAAGATTGACGGCTCACCTGCCATTATCCAAGATCCGATATTCCATCCGAATCTCCAAAACCTTGAAAATGTCCTATTAACAAAAATATGTAACTGAAGTTTTACAACCCAAAAGCATGCGGTCCTGACGAGATAAATTCTTAAAGAATGTGCTTCTTGCAAAAGGAATCCTCTGTATTGCAATTAAGTGAAATCCTCGAGACAACCAGAAACGCTTTGGTTGAAGGTAAATAGGTGAGATATATCTACAATGATATTAGCAAAGCGTTCAATAAAGTGTGGCACCGAGGTCTTCTCTTTAAGCCTCAGAAGACAGGTATCATATCTTCAAGAAAAACAACAGCGAGTTGTTATCAATTCGCACTCCTCCAAATGGATGACTATCTCCTCAGGTAGATCCTAAGTATCCATATTGGGAATCCGCCCGTTTCTTACAAAGTGGAAGAGATCTTCTCCAATATCCGATGTTTGCCGCTGACACCTCCCTCTATCTTGTCGTTGAAGATCCGATCCGGACCGCCGTCTTTATCACTAACGACACAAGTAAAACTAAACAGTTGGCGAGCCAGTGGCAGGTAGACTGCAACCCGACCAAGACGGAATCGTCGATCATTTCACGCAAACCGCCTGCAGTCACGCATTCAGCGTCGAGTATGTCAGGTACAGGTGTGGAAGAGGAAGACTCTCTTAAGTGCCTCGGAAGTAGTAAAGCACGTACCTGATCGTGCCTTATTACCCGGAGCAACATACATCTGGATCCGACAAGTGGTGTAGGTACTGTATATATAGTATACTATGGTATGCATAGTGATATATGTACGCATGAGGCTATAGGTATATATTATGGGTAAGTGGTGAAAAGATGATGTGAAAATTGGGTTTTCTTGAAAGTGTTTCCCGCGAAACGGTTGACGTTGCTATTGACGGCGAGACGTCATGATACGCGCGCGACGTCATAGAGATGCTGACCACTGTTATTGTCCAGTATACCATCTGACATAACGTAATTCGGGTCAGGGAGTGATTAAATTTAGATAGGAGAAATATCATTGTAGCGGTATATTCGCGGTTACCCCCACCCCCTCCGAAAGCCATTGGTACTAGTAATCGACTTAAAGCATTATGTCATCCCATGATTAGTATAGGTAGTATGTAATGCGGCGACAGGAATTATTGTGGGGTGGGTTGGTATAATGCATGGTCGCCTAGTGTGGAAGTATAGTATGTGTGGTATATCCCTTTCAGGTCCCAAGTTAGCCCTTAGTACTATTAATCCACCTTATGCTTCATATTAGCCTATGTCTGCTATAGCTAAGTCAAGCAGTAGGGTGGCTGGGTGGTAGTGTGGTATTGCGAGATAGTCATTGGTGGTTTAGATTGGCAGTACAGGATGAATGGTCTATTGGCGTATTACCCCCTTAGTACTATTAACCTACCGAATCATTTATAGTGTCTAATGGCTGGTATTGGTAGTACGGAATTCCAGACCAGGCAGTAGTATACTAGGTTGTTTAGAACAGTAGTAAAGGATTAACAGCCTGTTGGTCTATTATCCACTAAGTCCTAACCTATTAACTCGTTTCAGGACGGGAGTGGGTGGGGTGGTATTGGTAGTACGAAATAGGACTACTAATGAAATGAGGTTAGCCTTTGTGGTGTTTTGGCAATTAAGGTCAGATTGGGTGTGGGGGGGGGGGGGCTGGTTCGGGGTTTAGTGGGGACTTTCGGACTTTCGGAGACCAAAAAGAGCTGATTTGTGGACTATTGGGGGCGCTGATGTTATACTTGTGTAGTTTGGCTCCTGAATCCCAGAAAATCCTTTAGGCCTCTTACTTCCAAGCTCCTACACAACCTATTTATGGCTCCTAGATGGCTCCTATTTCTATAAGCGTCCTATACAATAGATAACAGAAGGCCTTTCAACATTCAATACATTTTATTCTGTACAAGCTAATAATATTACAATATACATTTATCTGACAAAACACGATTTAATTGCAGTTTTCAAATATACACGACTAATGAGTGACGTGTATCAAAGAAAAATGAATTTTTCACATCAACATTGCAGTGACAAAACAGCTGATGGTCAGAGTACATTAATGTCTATATATCCAGTGGTTTGGTCGATGTTCCATCTTCTTGAACTTTTCTTTTCGTGTAAAAATATGGCAGTCCATCCTTGATCTGGCTGTAAGTGTACATGTGATTATTGTTCACTACAAATCCACGGTTTACTCCTGTTCCACTCTGTTGCGTTTTCAACACATGCATATATTTGTTCTTCGTCAGGTCGTTTTGGCGTTTATTTATTCCTTTGGAACTAAACTCGCTACTCGGGCCGAAACAGTAGTAGGTTTTGATTCAGAGACCCACAATTCCATCTCCGCTCCATTCAACCCTGAAAAGGTTGAATGGAGCGGAGATGGAATTGTGGGTCATTTTATCGGTTGCTTTCCGGTCGCTGCAACATGGCCCCTTCGGTGACCATATATCTCCTCTAATCTTGGTTTGAACAAAGTCTTCTCTGTGCTCATCGCATGATTCTGACGGTAGCCATTGATGATACTCTCTATAAAACTATTCTTTCTTTTCCGGTTTTATTACTTCTTCCAGAGATGATTTGGAAAATGAGATGTGTCCAGAATCTGTATCCATGAGGCGGTACTGAAAATCACGTCTATCCACGAAGGCATCAATACAATCATAGTAAAACTGCAACATCTTCATCTTTGCGTATTGGTACACGAAGAATCCGATATGAAGTGGTAAGTTCAGCTTGATGCGGTTCTTATTCATTTCCAACTCGTATACTGTTTCGCTCAAAGGGTTCATTTGTCGGAAGTGCACGTTGTTTATTAAGCGAGAAGCTTCGTCGTCATTACAGTAAATAATATTTCTGTGTTTTTCTTTGTTGGTTACTGTCTTTCCGTTCCCGCTATTCCCAAGGAGTTTCATTGTGTCAGCAACTAGTTCCTTATCTGGATTCCGATCACCGTCTCTTCTGGCCTGTGATACCTCTTCTCCAAATTCCTTGAAGCACGCTTTTGGTTCGTGTTGTATGACTTGGTAAATTTGTGTCACCTCGAGGCCGTGATCAAGGTACCATTTCAGGAGTGGCGTTGCAAGCAATATCTTCTTCGCATGGTAACTCCCGATCAAACTTCTCGGCTGGCGCATGACGTGGTTTTTCTCTGCAAACTTTCTCCTGTGATCTCCGATGTCGTCTGTACTGATGGCGGTATTTTTAAAGATGGGTGTCATTTCTTCAAAGTGGTGTCTGAGGTGGTCTGGAACATGAATGTCACACTCAACTAATCCGAACAGATTGCCCGAAATCACATGCTGCGTTACTTCACTCTCGTTCATTGTCCATGTTAAAGTGTTGCTCCCAAGTTTCTCTATGTAAATAATTTGTTGAGTTTCTATTCCTATTCCCGATTGGGAGATAGATGAATGCAGTCATGTAGCGTCTAGAGATATACGGCATGGGGGGGGGGGGGGGGGGGGGGGCAGCTAAAAATTACACTTCTAGGTCAACTGAAGCCCATCGCTAATCTGTGTGTATAGCATCTATTCTAGGAAAAACCTGAAGTAAAATTCAAGGACATCTCACTGGACTGATAAAATGCCGTGGCATGGTATTTCACATGATGCATAGTACAGACTGACTGTTGTTTTTTAAGTATAACTATAGAACAAGTCTGAGGGGAGGGTTACTTCAGCGCCATTTGCTGCTGCTGATGTGGGGAGAGTGGCTTCCAGAGGGAATAAATGGCGACGCGCATTGCGCAATCGGTCATTCGCCATCTAGTCACCGAAGTGAACACATCGTTAGTGAGAAGCTCTGCTAATTCGAAATTTTCAATTATTTCAGGCAAGAGATCCCGACAACGCTACCAATATGCCACCAGCCTTCTTCGTGTGCCACCAATGTGAAAAATCATTCAGCAGGAAAATCAGCTTATAGAGACATGCGAGGACTGTAGACCTAGAAGAAAGAAGGCATGAATGCCAGAGATGCCACAAGAAATTCGCTCGAAAAGAAGACCTGGAGAACCACTTAGAGAAATGTACAAGTCAATGGAAATGCGGAGACTGCCTGTGAGAATTCAGCAATCTCATACACTATCACCTGCATCTGAAAACAGATCACCAGTACTATATTAAGGGGGAAAAAGACAAGAACATACAAGGTGTAAGAAGAAATCTTCAGAAAAAAGTTTTGTAAAAGAGACGCTGAAAAGACATTACCTTCATTAGAATGCGAACAGTGTGAAAGAATATTCCACAAGAGAAGCAACTTGCAGCGACATATCAGAACTATGCATATGAAGAAGATTTATGGATGCCACAACTGCTACATGAAATATTCCAGGAATGAAGATCTCGAGCATCACTTACAAAAAAGCGAAAAGCGTCGGCAAGAATTCAGTGAACTGTCTCAAACCAGCGTACATATGGAAGCAGCTCATCAATCTGACAAGAAAACAGCCAAAAAAAAAACCGAAAATCGAATGACGACCAACAGCAGTCAAGTGGGAAGACGAAGAAATCCAGAACATTAACCACGGAGTGTGATCCTCCAGTGTTTTCACCTGAACTATTATATGAAGATGAATATGATGAGATGAAAGCTCTCTACAAAGTGAACTGGAACATTATACGGACCCACCATATCACGAACAGAAAACTTCAAGACACTTACAATTTTCGCATCAAGACCGGCGACCTAACAGCTATGGCCAATGGATTTACAGAAACAATTTTTCAACAACAAGTGTGGAAGTTCAAAATCAACCTGAGCTACGGATTTATCTTAAGACATAATGAAACTGATGTCCTGCGATACTACCACGCTTCCCAGAACAATGCCAGATTTTTGGACACACCACGTCTTGTTTCGAATCTAGAAGATTTTGAAAAGTTTATGAGAGATGTTTCCCAAGAAGATGTATTAGAGTGGGCGAGACAACATCGACCAGACTCTAAATGGACTGTATATAAAGTGACCAACATAACATTCTACATCAATAAAATTAGAGATCATCCTATTGGAGGCGCCACAGATTTACCTGCGTATATCATGGAAAATCCAGCCATAATTGCTTTAGTGAAAGACCAAAACAACAACTTCAAGTACGACGATAACCTGTGTTTATTCAGATGCTTAGTCCTTTCAAGAGGGGCTACCTACCACAACTTGAACACTGAAACCAAATACCTGTTCCGACAGTATGCAGATGAAGACTCGGAAACTTTCAAAGCAGTGAATCTCAACCAGTTATCTGAAATAGAGAACTTATTTAAACTGAACATCAACGTTTATCAGTTGCAACACAATAAGGATGGAGAAACAAATGCTAGTCTACTCAGACGATCACTCTGCCGTTTTAGTGAGACGATGTATGTCAACATTCACGAAGAACATGTCAGTAAGATCAGAGACATCAATCATTACTGCAAGTCATTTACCTGTCGGAAGTGTGGAAAATTGTGGAAAACGGTGAAAGCGCTACATCGCCATGACAGAACATGTACAAAAAAGTATCTTATGAATATACTGGCGGTGTTATCATGTTTCAAAAACAGTTTTTGAACTCTTAGAAGATGAAGGCATCTCAGTTCCAAGTGAAAATAGATATTACCCGTACCGAGCAACCTTTGACTTCGAATGCTATTTCGATACAACTCATCTACCTACAAAAAGTGAAAAACTGACCTGGGAAGCCCGACACGTTCCATTGAGCGTAAGTGTAAGCAGCAATGTACCAGAATTTGAAAAAACGGTCTGCTTTATTACAGAAGGAAATGCCCAAGAACTGGTGAGCCGTATGATGAATTACTTGGAAGAGACTTCAAACCGGGCCTATGCGCTGTTAAAGTCAGAATATCAACCTTACATTGATGTACTCAATACGAAGATCACAGAAGCAACTGAGAGCGACCCATTGTTAAATGAAGAAGGACGTGCCAGATCACATCCCTTGGATGAGCTACATCACCAGTTTGTTGCTTTTCTGAAAGAAATGTCGGTTGTTGGTTCAACTCTGGAAAATATGATTTCAATGTTGTGAAGTGCGAGCTACTTACTTTCTTGAAAACGAAACAAGATATTGGATTTACTGTGAAGAGAAATAACAATTTCCTGTGCCTTAAAACAGAACAGTTCAAATTCCTTGACATGGTGAATTATCTGGCACCTGGTTTTTCGTATGATAAATTTTTCAGACCATTGGATGTTCAGTGACGAAAGGTTACCTGCCATACGAGTGGATTGATGATTTGGAGAAACTGGAACAAGACCACTTGAAGAACTACGATACATTCTACAGTTCTCTCAAAAGGGAAAATATATCTAAAGAAGAATACATCTACTGTCAGAAAATATGGAAAGACCACATGATGAAAACCTTTCGCGATTTTCTAATCTGGTATAACAATCGTGATGTCCAACCATTCATAGAAGCACTAGAGAAACAATTTGCCTTCTACAAAGAGCGCGGGATTGATATAATGAAAGATGGAATGAGTGTACCCGGACTGACATTGAAGTATTTGTTCAACACGATCGACAATGAAACCCATTTTACCATTTTCCACGACAAGAACAAAGATTTACATCACCTGGTAAAAGACAACATCGTTGGAGGTCCTTCGATAATTTTTGACCGTCATCAAGAAAAAGGAATAAACAAAATTAGATCTTATCAGTATGGAGAGGAAGCTAACACGTGTGGGAGTGTAGTTGGTTATGACGCCAACGCTCTTTACTTGTGGTGTTTAATGAAAGAGATGCCAACTGGGATGTATATAAAAATACATAAAGAACATGACTTCAAACCGGAGTATTCTCACAAGTATGGCAGACTGGCGCAGCAGTGGTTGAACTACATCTCCACAAGAGACAGTCTTGAAATCCGGAATCAATTCAATGCAGAAGAAAAGAAGATTGGAAGGAGACATCTGCCCGTAGACGGCTGGTGTAAGGAAACGCAGACTATCAATTTCAAGGTTGCTTCTGGCATGGCCACAATTGTCGACTAAACACCAAAAGAAATGGAGAAGCAATTCTTTTCAACATTGTTCGAGAAAAACAAATGGAGGAACTTCACCAAGAGACTACCAATAACGCCAAATACAAATCAAGGATACAAACTTGTTGAAATTTGGGAATGTCAATGGCTGAAAATGAGAAAGGATCCTGCAGTAAAACGTTGTCTGGAGAAACTTGGGAGCAACACTTTAACATGGACAATGAACGAGAGTGAAGTAACGCAGCATGTGATTTCGGGCAATCTGTTCGGATTAGTTGAGTGTGACATTCAAGTCCCAGACCACCTCAGACACCACTTTGAAGAAATGACACCCATCTTTAAAAATACCGCCATCAGTACAGACGACATCGGAGATCACATGAGAAAGTTTGCAGGGAAAATCCCCTGCATGCGCCAGCCGAGAAGAAGTTTGATCGGGAGTTACCATGCGAAGGGGATATTGCTTGCAACGCCACTCCTGAAATGGTACCTTGATCACGGCCTCGAGGTGACACAAATTTACCAAGTCTTACGAAGCGAACCAAAAGCGTGCTTCAAGAAATTTGGAGAAGAGGTATCACAGGCCAGAGGGACGGTGATCGGAATCCAGATAAGGAAATAGTTGCTGACGCAATGAAACTCCTTGGGAATAGCGGGTACGGAAAGACAGTAACCAACAAAGAAAACACAGAAATATTATTTACTGTAATGACGGCGAAGCTTCTCGCTTAATAAACAACGTGCACTTCTGACAAATGAACCCTTTGAGCGAAACAGTATACGAGTTGGAAATGAATAAGAACCGCATCGAGCTGAACTTACCACTTCATATCGGATTCTTCGTGTACCAATACGCAAAGATGAAGATGTTGCAGCTTTACTATGATTTTATTGATACCTTCGTGGATAGACGTGTTTTTCAGTACTGCCTCATGGATACAGATTCTGGATACATATCATTTTCCAAATCATCTCTAGAAGAAGTAATAAAGCCGGAAAAGAAAGAACAGTTTTATAGAGAGTATCATCAATGGTTACCGTCAGAATCATGCGATGAGCACACAGAAGACTTTGTTCAAACCAAGATTAGAGGAGATATATGGTCACCGAAGGGATCATGTTGCAGCGACCGGAAAGCATTCGATAAATGAACACCTGGCCTTTTCAAGGTTGAATAGAGCGGAGATGGAATTGTGGGTCTCTGTAGCAAAACCAACTACTGTTTCGGCCCGAGTAGCAAGTTTAGTTCCAAAGGAATAAATAAACGCCAAAACGACCTGACGAAGAACAAATATATGCATGTGTTGAAAACGCAACAGAGTGGAACAGGAGTTAACCGTGGATTTGTAGTGAACAATAATCACATGTACACTTACAGCCAGATCAAGGATGGACTGCCATATTTTTACACGAAAAGAAAAGTTCAAGAAGATGGAACATCGACCAAAGCACTGGATATATAGACATTAATGTACTCTGACAATCAGCTGTTTTGTCACTGCAATGTTGATGTGAAAAATTCATTTCTCTGTGTTACTCGTCATTCATTAGTCATGCATATTTGAAAACTGCAATTAAATCGTGTTTTGTCAGATAAATGTATATTGTAATATTATTATCTTGTACAGAATAAAATGTATTGAATGTTGAATGGCCATCTGTTATCTATTGTGTAGGACGCTTATAGAAATAGGAGCCATCTAGGAGCCATAAATATGTTGTGTATGAGCTTGGAAGTAAGAGGCCTAAAAGATTTTTTGGGATTCGGGAGCCAAACTACACAAGTATAACATCAGCGCCCCCAATAGTCCACAAATCAGCTCTTTTTCGGTCTCCGAAAGTCCCCACTAATCCCCGAACCAGCCCCCCCCCCCGCACCCCCCCCCCCCAATCTGTCCTTATTTGCCAAAACACCACAAAAGCTAACCTCATTTCTTTAGTAGTCCGCATTTTGTACTACCAATACCACCCCACCCACTCCCGTCCCGAAATGAGTTAATAGGTTAGGACTTAGTAGATTTCTTTTTTTTGTATTTGGGTTTAACGACACATTAACAGCCAGGGTCATATCATGTCGATGACAGTTTTACAGGTGGAGGAAGCCGGAGTACCCGGAGAGAACCACCGAGCAACGACGAGCAGCTGTCAGCTCCCCAACATCGTAACTCTGAACTCTGCACCGCGGCACAGGCAGGGTTAGATTGGCTGAAGACATGTGCACCATCGACGTGCAGTACGCCTTAGTACACAGCGTCATCGTGCACGCATGTAGGCAAGCGGGGTGAAGTGTCTTGCCCAAGGACACAACGCGGTTGCCGCAGGTGGGATTCGAACCGAGGACCTCTCGGCTTGCAGCCTGCACCTCTACCTACTGAGCCACCGCGCCCCCAGGACTTAGTAGATAATAGGCCAAATGGATAAGAAACAAACAGGCCGTTAATCCTTAACTACTATTCTAAACAACCTAGTATAATACTGCCTGGTCTGGAATTCCATACTACCAATACCAGCCATTAGGTACTATAAATGATTCGGTGGGTTAATAGTAATAAGGGGGTAATACGCCAATAGACCATTCATCCTGTACTGCCAATCCAAACCACCAATGACTATCTCGCAATACCACCCACCCACCCTACTGCTTGACTTAGCTATAGCAGACATAGGATAATATGAAGCATAAGGTGAATTAATAGTACAAAGTGCTAACTTGGGATCTGAAAGGGATATACCACGCATACTATACTTCCACACTAGGCGACCATGCATTACACCTACCCACCCCACGATAACGCCTGCCACCGCATTACATACTACCTATATTAATCATGGGATGACATAATGCATTAAGTCGATTACTAGTACCAATGGCTTTTGGAGGGGGGAGGGGTGGGTGGGGGTACAGGCGAATATACCGCTACTATGATATTTCTCCTATCTAAATTTAGTCACCCCCTGACCCAAATTACGTTATGTCAGATTGTATACTGGACAATAACAGTGGGCAGCATCTCTATGACGTCGCACGCGTATCATGACGTCACGACGTCAATAGCAACGCCAACCGTTTCGCGGGAAAAACTTTCAAGAAAACCCAATTTTCACATCATCTTTTCACCACTTCATCTAGCAAATGAACCATAGAGTAATTGCCCGAACGAATGACTCTACTTACGACTTTTTCCTCATCTAGGTATTGAAGGATACTTATGACATGATTATTCAGCATTGAAGGATGTTTTTTGGTGGATACATTTTGGAGGTTACCTGCCTGAAGATAATTATTGTTCCTAATACCCGATCAGTTTCTGGTTTGTATAGCTCCAAGACCATTGTCTATCCTATGATTCGCTTATACTGTAGTCACCCTATCCTATAGTCTTCTTCAACCCTTAGAGTCGTATACCACTACTAACACTACTGCAGGCTTGCTACCTCATGTTGCTCGAACTACTAGAATCCCATCGAGAAAATAAGCCGTCGAGTAATTGCTCGAACGTGTGACTACACCTAAACTGTAGGTATTGGGGGATATGTATGATGAGATGATTCGGCATTGGAAGATATTTTGGAGGCTACCTACCTGGAGATAATTATGGCGTCATAGTACCTGATCAGCTTCGGGTTTCTATAGCTCTAAAACCACTACTGCTGTATTACCCATAGTCATTATCATCTGTCCTACGATTAGCATAAACAACATTCACCCAATACTTTTGTCTTCTACCACCATTGCAGCTTCGAACCACTACTACTGATTTGTAGCACTATTACAATCATGTACTCGACTCTGCCCTCAGTCAAGCCTTCAATAGGTTCAATCAGATTACTTCATTTTCCCTAACATGTACTCTTTTATACAGAGTTTAAATCCCTTGTATAACATCTGTAGATATTGACAGGCCGTTGAAGGAATTCCGTAAGTGGGATTCCTAGCCGATTCCTTAAAGTGAGACGAGGAAACACCTATCACCTTAACAGCATGCGCTGCCCATGCGCACTAGGACCACGCATCACAACGAGGATGGCATCACAAGATGGCCGCTCACGATGGCTACCACTACACCCAAATATGACGTGACCGGGCCACGTTGCTATGACGGCACATGAGATCCGTTCAGTGTGGGTCGATCGGGTACATGATCTACTACTCATGTTGTCCTGTTATTCAAGATCTTGATCTCGAGTTCTGTTTTATATTTTATTTCTTTTAAAACTAAAACAAGTTGTTTACAACGAATCGAAAACGGACCGTACAATTACCAATTAAACTTACTTCATGGTTCTATTGTCGTTTCTCCATTGGGTTGATCTGAAGAGAAGGCGACCTCTAATATTAAGTTTTTTTTTCTTTTTCATTTGCATGTTTGATCATTAATAGAGATGGCAGACACGTGTGCATAATAATTCTGTGACATGCTTTCAGTTCAGTAGCCACCATGGTAAAACTTATTACCTTAGCTCAGTATGTGTAGTTTCAGTCTAGTATGCAAATGTGTGGAAGATATTTTGCAGGTCAATAGACATTGATTTTTTTAAAATATTATATGTCAAGTACTTTGATTATTCAAATCTATAGATATCTGGCGATAAGAAAATATTATCATTTATCATATCTCCATTTCATATGTGAGCAAGCTTGTCACTTCCTTGCTACTTCTTAGTGATGTGATCTCCGTTTTTGTCCATTGATTACCCCGTGTGTGTGTCTGGAGTAGAATAGACTCCCTCATTCGACCATGAGAGTCGTCTACCTGTTGCTTGAAGAGCCAGGTTGGTGAAACTAAATGTTATGACAGATGTGGGGTTCCCGTGTAGGGATCTGAGCCATCGTATAGCAGAATCTTCTATTTTTGTCATATTCTGCTAATTTAGAATGCCATCGTCCTTATGTGGGCGAGCTTGTCGATTCCTTGCTAGAATCTGGATATTACAGAGAAGTAGTTTATGGGGTCTTCTTGTGGATCCGCCTTCAGGTGGGAACTGTCGATATCTTAACACCTGGTGTTTAACAGACCCTCGCTGAAGATATGATTTACGGGAGCTGTTGGCCTGTGTTGAATATTCAAGTGCCATGTAGGTCGTCTTTGTTCCTTGATCGGGTTATCACAGGCCCAGCTTTGATAACCAAGCGTTTGATGCACGGGCGGCTTTCCAGCAGGGTGTCTTGGATATAATAGGTACATCTGTGGTAGCCAGGCTGTTAATTAATACATTGCAGCAATGGCCTGACTGTTCACATAGACTTCTCAATGTAGTGATATCGCAAATTCTAAGGAATTTCTTTCATCAGGATATTACGATGTCTGTGTGGGTGAGCTTGCAAGGTCCTCGCCAGGGGTTGGTGTTTTTATTGGCCATCCAGTGGATCAGTTTGCCATTCATCTTGGGAACTAACAACGTGATATAAGCACCTTAGTTATTGAAATTGACATACAATCCCGCTCATAATATAGCCTTTGTTTGAAAGTGTTGTAAAACCCTAATGAACCAATTGGTATTTTGTCAGGTTAAAACATGAAGGTTTGTTTTACTATAGTTTGTCTCAAGTTTGATCCTTCCGTAATCTTTTTAAATTTCTCGATTGCTATATTTGTCTCCACATTAAAATGTGAACATACATGTGTGGTTCTGTGTTTATTTCGTGTCGCTGTACAAGTTTGGGCAGTTTGCTATATATCACATAACCGTTGCTATTTCTGTGATATATACCTTCTCTTTTTCTGAAAGATTTTGGTTGGGGCCTGCAATATTTACCGAAATTAACAATATTGGGGGTGCACCATTACGTGTCACGTATTTTCATATTATATTCCCTTGTTTTCTAGGAACCGGGAACGGGAATGAAATTCCTCTCAGTACCGGGAACTGAGAAATTTCCCAGGTAATATCAAGTAAATTTATGAGGGAAACATGACGCATTTAATGATAATGAGGACATTTCATTGCAATCTACCATCTCCAAACAGAAAAAGTTATTTTCCTAACATAAGTATGAAAACCTCTCTTTATTTTCAGAATCACTAGGATTATCACCTCTACCTTCTCCGACCTCAACACCCTCTTCACCCTGCTTCAAGCAGAGAAGAGTGGTGACGGCTGTGAAGAAGATATTGATGTTGGAGGTGGTAGTGAATAGTGATACTATAGTGATTCTGAAAATGAAGACGAGTTTGAACTTTGAAGCGGGTGAAGAAGATCTTGCTGCAGAAAGGGAAGGGGTGGGGGAGGGGTCCTCCAGAACTGGTTGAGCGTTTTGTAGAAAATGGTTCGTCGGGAATCAGGGCTGTAAAACTTTCAGTCGTGGAAGGGTGGCGGAAATCCTCCAAAGTTTCAATTCCGAATACTTCAGTTCAATACACAACCAGTGCCACGCTTTATTTCCGGTTCCGTGCTGTAGATTTCCCGGGTATCGGGACCGGCTTTCGGAACCGGGAACCCGAGAATTCCCTGGATTAAACCCTAAGTTATACACCCCACCTGGTGTCACAACAACTAAAACGCGAACCAAAAATGCATCATCAGAAGACTAAACCGTGATTGGTTGGGATTTTTCTGTCCTGTCGAGATCTCTATCAATGGTTTGAGGGCTACATTGTCTTACGCTTCCACCTCCCTGTTTGTGAGAACTTTTTCTCGCTTTTTTTCTTTGATCATTATTTTTTTGCATCTAGGTTGATGGTTCTCTGCCAGACCTGCTTCTGTCTTTGCTTGCTAAAACATTACTGCTATTGTTGTTGTTTTTGGTGGTGTTGTTTGTTGTACTGCCACAGCCTGGTGGTTTGCTGATTAAAGCATCAACCATGGTTTCAGCATTTTCTGCAACGTATTAAGTTTCTCCAAAATGTTTGCTTGACAATATTCTCACAATCCCACCCGATGTAATGATTTGGTTTCTCTGGTGCTTGATGTTCAGCTGTCCGATTTGTAATTTTGACCTGATCATACAAAGAATAGGATGATAACGATTTATCTTCACTCAGATCCGTGTAACTTGATTTGGGTAGTGCTTTTTTGGTTGAAGATTCATCGTCTTCTTCAATGTATTCCGATATCAGGGAAAGTTCCTTCTCTGGTATTAAATGCATCAATGTCGCTAGCTCATAACAGTCGGTTCCATTAAACCATGTGCTTCCAAACAACCATGAGCTCCTCTGATATTCATCAGTTTCTGGGCTGATGGTTAATGTATTCCAGTTCTTGTAACTGCTGGGCAGTTGCAGTTTAAACTTTAAGACATACAATGATAACGTATTTATTGTTATTATTACAACAAGAAAACGTTTAAAGAAATGATGGCAAAAATGACGAACGAGAAGCTGGACCCTCTCTGTGATCATTTACACAGACAAAAGATTTCTCGAAACACTGTCGTGAATTCATCTCACGAAATGCCGAGTGAGAGAATAAACGAGAAAAAATATTACTCTTTCCTCGTATCCTTCTTTTTACGCCGACGCTAGTGTGGTACATTTTGTAAATAATGTACCAGTGATCCATTAAAGACACATCAACTCTACGTTCAGATTAAACAATTACCAGTGTTTAGGAATCTGAAATGACGCGTCTAGTCGATACAAAGTAACTTTAATGAAAGACAAGAATAGACTTAATCTCAAACAAGAGCATATCACGTTAGGTTAATCAAACTACTGGAAGTGTTTACCTGGATAAATTCCCACCACCAGCAGTTGTTCTCACGACAGCAGCATGTAACATCGGAGAATTCACCAGATATGATTCTATTTTAACTATCGGTTGTTAATTCTGGGTGTGTGTGAGACGGGAGAGAGCAGTAGGTGGTTTGCTCCCCAGCCCAAATCTTAACCGGGTACACATTTAAACCTCTTGTTCTTCTTCTCAGCTTTGCTTCCAACGATGCTGTTCCTAAAACATTTGTTTTTTTTTAATCGTGCTACCTCATACGACCCAGAGATACTTCTTGTCACTTTCGAGGTCTATGATCGTCTCCTAAATAGTACTTTGTTTTTGCGCCATCTTTTAACCACATGACTCGAAAATGCGAACCAGTACCACGTAAAAAAGACGCAATGTTGACTTACGGATTGACCTTCAGGTATAACAATTTTTCTTAACAAAGGCCAAGTGGTTATTATTTATTTATTGGCGCTTAAGGTCACATACTTATACGCAATGGCTAATCGCGACCGTGAGTTTTACGAGTAGAGGAAGCCGGAGTACTCGGCGAGAACCACTGTGTATCGACGAGCAACTGTCAGCTCCTCAACAACTCTGCTCAAGCTCCACTAGGACAAAGAACACGTGTGCACCATGGACGTGTAGTAGACCTTAGTACACGGCGTTATCGTGCCTCCATGTAGGTAACCGGGATAAAGTGCCTTGCCCAGGGACACAGCGCGGGTCGTCCCGGACGGGGATCGAACTCGGAACCTCTAGCACAGAAGCCCAACAGTCTACCACTGGGCCACCGTGCTCCCAGGTCAAATAATCTGCTCTCAAACGTCAATTGATCTAGGTTAGGAAGGGTTCAGATATCAGAATCACCATCTCCACATTGTGAAGTATTCGAATAAAATAACTCCGTTTTTTATCAAGTTACTCTTTGAATACGTTCAAAATCTGTAACTGGTGTAACAGCAGTAATGTAATGACATCATGATATGGTGCCTTAACAGACTAGACTGCTGGTATGGTGCCTTGACAGACTAGACTGCTGGTATGGTGCCATTGACAGACTAGACTGCTGGTATGGTGCTTTGGCAGACTAGACTGGTGGTATGGTGCCATTGACAGACTAGACTGCTGGTATGGTGCTTTGGCAGACTAGACTGGTGGTATGGTGCCATTGGCAGACTAGAATGCTGGTATGGTGCTTTGACGTTCCACATAGAGAACATTTCAATATACTAGTATTCTTTACAATCAGATCCATTTCGCCTGTTGGGCGTTTTCACAAAATTCTAGACACCAATATGTTTTGAGCTCTATCAATTTTGGGGCCCCAAGGGCCATCCAATATAGGACCAACCGGAAAAATACCCGGTGGACAATACGGCCAGTCCGCCTCTGAATGCAATAACCTTCCAACAAATTAATGAGGTCTTTAATGATACCCTTATTTATATACGAATTGATACGAATTATCTGTCGTGTTATGAGGATACGAATGTATGATAGGGATGTTAAGTTTTATAAAGTGTGTACGAAACTAAACGCGCCCATCCCGCATTCATACTTCGAAAAAGCAAGAGATAATTCATTTCAGTTCTTAGTCATCCCTCACACATATCGTCATGAAAATTGACTTTTGATAAGTTATCTCCCTTGAACGTACTAGACGGGTGAGGAAGATCCAATTGAGAAGCAAGTAATTGTTGAAAAAATACCTATTAGACCATGCGAAGATACAGCGAAGCTACTTTTTGGTACTTTTAACAAACGAAAACATGTTGTTTATTAAAACTTACAAAAGGACACTTTGCTTGTTTATCGCAAGTTAATTAGAAGCAACTATTTTTCCAGAGTAAAGTGTTGTTCTTTGTCGCTTGATGCGTTCGAAAAGCGGTAACACTGGACAAATGCAAACATTATGATAAGTTGGATGAAATTCTGTGCGAGCGGGCCACTTCATCTTCATTGAAGATGATCGAAATTCGAAAGACACTGGTTCTGTGGGAGGACACATCTGACACAGATGACAACACCAGCTACATAAGTGGTGTCGGATAACTCTCCAATGCGATCGTCGGTGATTCAAACGAAACCATAACAATCAATCAGAATGCCACCGAAGACTCATTTAGTGAAGATGCCGCGAACATGTCAACAAAGTTCCAGGATGTTTCGAGCACGACAAAGTGCCATGATGGACGCGAATCCTCGCAGACACTTCGAGTAAGACGAGAACCAAGATTAAGCCCTCCTCTTACAAGATGCAAACAAAATCTCCAATTACGGCGAACCTGGAGACTACACTTGGAACTGTGATTGATAGATTTACATCGTCGAACGAGAAGTTAGAAAACAAATACTTGAAGCTGAAAACTAAAAGGTTTTCAGTTGAAATAAAGAAACCCGTACGCGCGAAGATGCGACTTAATCAGAAGGAGAGCTGAAGAGGATGGAACACGACCATCAGTATAAAATGATGAACATGCTTCTTCGTTTGGCAAGGCCGGGACACAGTCAGGCGGGTTACACACCAGGACCAGCAACAGCACACCCCCCTCACGCGATGAGCCACCACCTTCCGATGGGGGCGCGGTGGCTCAGTAGGTAGAGGTGCAGGCTGCAAGTCGAGATACCCTCAGTTCTAATCCCACCTGCGGCAAACGCATTGTGTCCTCAGGCAAGACACTTCCCCACCCCCTATTGCCCACGTGGGGGCACGGTGGAGTTGTGTACTAAGGCGTACTGCACGTCGATGATGCACCTGTCTTCACTCAATGCTAACCCTGCTTGTGTAGAGTTAGTATGTTGGGGAGCTGACAGTTGCTCGGCGGTTCTCTCGGGTACTCCCGCTTCCTGCATCCGTAAAACTGACGTGGTCATGATTAGCCATTTGCAGAAATATGTGACCTTAAAAACCATTAAATAAATGAATAAATAACCACCTTCCGACCAGTATATTGAGGGTGATGGGAGGTCTTTCTATCACTTTTGAGGTTCTGTCATTTGTTTTTTGCGAACGTTCGAATTTAATTTTAGCGGGATAGTATAATACCTTGAGTTTTGTTTCATTATTTGGGTAATATAAATGGAACGTTTAGTGTTCATGTTTGTTCGTCCAGTTTTCCGAATCACTTGAGTGAGTTCTTGGTTTGACGTTAGAATGTCCGCGAAACATTCAATCACTTTCATTGGTTGTTTTTACCTCGCGTAACATTAATGAGGAAGAGGAATAGTAAATTAGACCTCATTGGAGGATTTTCTAATGGGCCCCATACGACAAAAAGGGATTCTCCAGAAGGTATCCTCGATAGGTATCCTCAAATAATACAATACCAGGCCATAGGTGTCCTCAAGTACCGAAATGAGGCTAAGAGTCGTATGTGCGAGTCACTCGTTCGAGTAAATACTCTACGGCTTTTTAGCTCGATGGGATTCGAGTCGTTCGAGCAGTGACTTATCAGTAACTACGCGATAGATTATAGACATTAGGAAGGATATTGGCTTTCATGGAGGTTCGTCTATCAGTTGACTATAATCCAAAAGGGCCTCTCAGTACTATAGCACAACAGTACAGTCGCCGTGGATTGGTCGTAAACCACGCGTGGGCCGTGATGTTCACGTATGCGTTTACGACGTAATAAAAATCATCAGCAGCAAAATTTTAATTAATGAAGCAGCGGGTTGTACCCGGGTTGTACCCGGTGCTTCATTAATTAAATGTTTGATGATTATACCTATAATTATTGTTTGGAATCTAATATTATTGCAACCGTGGAAATTGACCAGTCCACGGCGGCTGTACAGTACGTGCTACTTATTATATGTCATGGTATGGCGGTCCTAAAAGAATTCCGCGGGAAATCCAAACCAGAAAAAAACCCACTGTAGTTCAGTCGAACTTACCTCGGGGGTCCCCCTCGGTACCTGGGGGTCTCTCAGTACCACGGTATGGCGGTCCTAAATAGGATTCTGGGAGAAATCCGCACTAAATAAAGTCAATTTCGGTAGTTTGTGTGGATTTTGGTGATGTGGAGGGATTATTTGGCTGTATCTGGTGAATAGATTTACTCCTGTTCAATCGAACAAATCTCGGAGCTTACGGGGTACTATAGCATAACGTGCTAAGCCGATAAAAGGGGAATCCGTCTAAATAAAGTCGTTTTGGGTGATTTGGATGGATTGTTGGGTTTATTTGGGTAATTCTTCGAATTGGGAAATTACTCTTGTACAAAGGAACATACCCACTGAACGTACCCCTGTCCCATGAGAAGGTTTTTATATCACATAGCAACCATGTGCTACCATAGAAACCAAGATGGCGGCATCCAGTATACAAAATGGCCGGCGGAAACACGTATGACCCTAACAACATGCGCTGCGCATGCGCACTAACACCATGTGTCACTATGGGGCTGACATCGCAAGATGGCCGCTCACACCGGTTACCATGGCAACCAAACATGACATCACTGGTCACATGACATGCCTCATATGAGAACCTCCATGAGATCCCCCGAATAGGGCCGGTTACCTCATCTCCTACCACAAAGATTCGCCACAATGGCTTCAGGAACTTTATGAATAAGGGTACAAACAGCATACTTGGAGACGACAAATAGTCCTCCCACGATTAAATATTGGGAATCCATTACCAGTCGGTATAAAGTCATCGTCACCCGTTTGTCGACTGAGATAGTTTTCCTTACACACTTGTCGGGCGGTCTAAGGAATGCCTCTAACTCTCTCAAAAGAAGTTATTTTCATTCTGAAGTTGTCAACAAACTGACGTTCTGTCAATATTCCTTTATAATGTCATTATATTATTCGTTATTCCTTTGTGCGTAGTCTACTTCAACAGCTTCACATCTGCATGTTGCAGCAATCACGCCCAACATTAGTGCATAAGGCAGAGTTCGCATCCAAACACGTCGAATTCTGTCCATTGTCAATTGCCAAATGGCCCCTTTTATCTAATAAAATAACACACTAACGCTTCGTTTTACACTGTGGCCTAAAACGCATGTAAACGCAAAATGCTCCCAGTAAAATGATCTTAGATTAAAAATTTAACTCCCGACCAAAATATAATCCCTGATTTGTTTCACCATGTAAATCTGGCATAAGCTTTAAGCATTTTGAAATGTATTTGGTAAACGTTTCCAGAGATGTGGGAGTGTGTGAGTGGGGATTGGAAAAAAAACTCACATTATATCAGAAACTCTGTCCCCTAACTATTTGTATAGCTAAAAAACAAAAAGATTGATAGCCAACAAAAACAAGGTCATAGTTATGAAAAAAATAATGAATGAACGAAAATAGCAGATAAAATACTGTCCTTGTTGTCTCTTAGCTGATTGAGGGCTAAATTATTTTTGTTGGTCTGAATTTGTCATTCAACATTTGTTCTATTACAAATTATTGAAGAGTGGCCACAGGCACTCTTCAATAATTTGTAATACAACAAATTTCTATAAACAGTATATTATTTACCTTTGGCTGAATATAAAACATGAGCTTGGTAAACACAGGCTTTTTCTCTGGCAGCTCATTTTTTTAAAGCCCTGTTAGTGGCTTGTAACACTGAATCAGTGTACTGGTAGATTGCAAGATTATTTTCGTGATCAAAATTCATTTGCATGTATTTGTCTTGTTAAAATGTATGTTAGAGTGTCTAAAGGCACCTTTCCATACAACACGGAAGCTTGGGAAATATATACACACTAAATATTTTTACTTCAAATGTAATATGAAACACATCCACAGAATATGAAGCCTGAACCTCAAAATATAAACCCGAATATGGTCTTGCACCACTATCTGGTTAATATTGACGGATGGAAATCGTCAACTAATTTCTTTTGAAACAGACCGTTCGTTGTACATATACAGGTTTGTTATTACTTATAAAATAAATCAATTGAATGGGCATTATTTTTAAGTAGCTCGTCTACATTATTCCTAAACTTAATCACAGTAGGCAAGTTTTTTCTTCTTTACAAAACTCTGCAATACATGACTACAATTAAATTGAAACGAAAACTATGGTCTGTCATGTACATTTTACCTAGTTAGTTTGACACTCCTTTAGAAAATAAAAATGCACTTCAATAAACACATTTCGATAAACCAATAAATACGGATCTTCCTTTCCAATTTGAAATTTTCGCAGTTTGATTCCTCTCATTTTGAGTTGTTCTGTAGAACAAAGACAATCTTTGAACTGATGCCAAGAGTTACATAAGCAACTGCGATGCATTGACGAAACGATTTGTAATAATATATATTTGTGGCGCTAGAGAAGAACCCCGGAACTAATTAATCATATACACACTCACACGACGGAGGTGTACAGTAGTCAGAGCAAAAAAAAAAAAAATAATTCCGGGTCGTTGCATCGAGAGAAGTTCTGGTATTTTTCAGGCAGTTAACTACTAGCCCTTTAACACATCGTGCGTCATCTTTTCACCTGTCCAAGTCCAACACCTGTCGCGCATAAACGAAATTTTAATTAAAAAACACACACGCACGTACACACACACACACACACACACACACACACACACACACACACACACACACACACACACACACACACACACACACACACACACACACACATCACTCCTCATTACTCAAAACGAATATCTGAATGTGTTAGCGAATCGGCGATCTTGTTGGTACCGATTATCTCTAACTAGTCGGGCAGCAAGGTATGGGACCCTCCAGGACCGAACGAGATCGGTTTTTTCATGTACCTGGACAACTTGCGAGTTGATTTTCAGATATTAACAAGGAATCATCCCGGCCGGATATGAGGTAATCCATGAGGGTTGGCCAATTTCACTATTTTACACCATCATTAAATTTTCTCGATTACGGAAGAACTATATCAGATAAGGAACGGAAATTAACTCATTCGTAATTCTTACACGTTTCCCCGTATAATAATATCAATTAAGTAAGTGAACATCCAAGATGGCTGCCAAACATATGCCTCAAAATAGAAGAAAATCGACTTTTTCGACACTTTTTTCGAAAAAATCTTACACAATTACGAAAAAAAAAATAGAAACCTGTAAACTTTTAGGTGTTAAATTGATCGCAGATTATTCTCCGATAAAACCCAGCTTGAAAATGCAAATGTAAACCGATGTGGAAAACAAGAGGGCCGCCAGTCCGACCACCCGATTCCAGTTATCCCGCTTTTTAAGTGGGCAAGGTTACGCAAGTTTACACTATCATGGGTTGAACAAATGTTTGATATACGACACACGAATCAAATGTATAGTACTGTGGACACTTTTTCTGCGTATTATAAAACTAATTTAGTCCGTGAATATCCAAGATGGCCGCCAGAAAAATGCCTCAAAATTGAAGAGCGTCGGTAGTAGAGCATATACCCGACCGGGCACCGTTGGATGGACCTAATCGTGTAAAGTGACCCAGTTACATCATGTTTAATTGTCAAAATAGCGCGCATGAGCGACCATCGTGTGACGTCATCCCATAGAGATACGTGGCCTTAGTGCGAGTGCGTAGCGCGTGTTGTTAGGGTGACACGTGTTTCCGTCGTCCATTTGTATACTGGAGGCTGCCGTCTTGGTTTCTAGGAGAGTACGTGGTTGATATGTGACCCAAAAACCGCACAATAGGAGAGGGCTGTGTTTGGAGGGTGTGTTCGATTAAATATGAATCAATCTAATTCCCACAAACAACCCCACAGTACTTCCAAACCACCCAAAACTACCGAACGGACTTTAATTTGTTTGTTGTTCCCCATTTTGTGCTTATAGTAGCACATTGTGCCACAAGACAGGGACATCTTCTGGGGGTATGTTCGATTGAACTGCAGTACTTTGCTGGTTCGGATAATTCCTATTTATCTAGTTCGTATTCCTTTGGGATCCTCGGTTTCTATCTGTTTTGTCTGCGAAGCCGGCAGCTTTCTCTTCTGCGCCATTTTATTTATTCAATTATTTTCTTTTTCTGAAAATTCTTAAAGGATTGCTGTCTTTGTGCTGCATCCTTTCGAATATTTGCCTCCTCCCTATCTATGGTGGTGTTCTTGCTCAGCGGTGGCTGCGGCCAGGTCGGACTATGAAAACACAAAGGCATTAGAAAAGACTGAAAGACGCAGACGGGCGTCTAGAGTTTTAATTGGTTACAATGCACTAAATGATTTCCACTGGCAACGCTGTTAACATTTCCCAGTTCCCTCTGTTTATTAAGCTTATTTATTTATTTATTTATTTATTTTTTTTTTTTTTTGGGGGGGTGGCGTCCTTATTCACTTTATATATAATTGTTTTAAAAAAATGGACTGGGAAATCATTGTTGCGCCTCTATATTCCGAACGCTCAATACGCCGGTGTACCGATATTAAGAAATCCCAATACCCCGAAGCCTCAAAAGTCCGAAGGGCCCAATACTTCGAAGTACCGATATTCTGAAAGTCCAATAGTCCTAAGTCCCAAAACTAGGAATGCCTCATACTCTGAAGGCCCAATACTTCGAAAGTCCAATACTCGGAAGGCCCAATACTCCGAAAGACCAATACTCCGAAAGCCAAATACTCTGAATGTCTCATACTAGGAAGGTCCAATATTCAATAGGCCCAATACTTTGAAAGTTCAGTACTCCGAATGTTTTAAAGTAAAGCTCCTGTCACATCTTTGCGATTTTTTGTACAAATGTCCAAGAATAGCCACGCATTCAAATTTCCAGGATTGACCGCATTTTTTTTAAACAATCACCCTGACTCGGCTTCCCTCACGACCTTACACATCCTTCACACGACCTTCATACGACCTTGTACACTATGGTAAGAATTAACTAAGATTTTCGAAGCCGAATCAGTATGATTTGATAGGAGCTTGTATGGTGATCGCATGACACCGGTACGAACTAGTAAGATGATGCAAGACCTAGTAAGTATCCTCGACAGTCAGAACATAATCATTTCAGAAACTCGTGGTTTATATCCTTTTGTCAAGAATCGTGGTGAAAACGTGTGAGTTCTTGGAACTTCTTACTGTATCGCACTGGATATAACTGGAATCGAGAGAGATTCAAGTTTATTTACAGAATTTTTCTGATAAGTTCTGATATTAAGAAATGGCATGATATATACACAAACAGAGTGTGTCATGGACATTTCCTCACACGCTTGTGCTTACTCAAAACGTGTTCTTGTGCATACTGGAACTCCAAAACAGACACAGACAACCATGGTAACCAGGGATACCGTATCTTCAAAATAACATTTTCTCTAAAATTTCGACCCTGTCACAAACCGTCTTGGTGTCAGTAATTTATATCTGTTGATCTAACATAAGACACCTATCAAAAATATCACTTGACATATTGCTTTAGGTTGTAATACATTCACTGATTTGCATTGGCGACAGTGTTCACATTTTCTCATCTCGGCATACCAAGCTAACTTTTCGGAAACCGTCCTCAATCCACTTAGCATTTTATCTCATTAAAAATGCACTGGAATAAAATATATATTACCCCGTGTTTTGTATATACAAATTTGAGGATTCCCTTACTGGCGTACTTTTGGAGATTTCCCTACTGCCATCCAGTTTCGCACTCAATTAAAAAAAATATGTTCACACAATTTTGAAAGGGTAGCGACTGCAAATATTTCAAGCAGTTATTTCAAGGCATTTTAAAATTTTTCATTGAGGATTTCAAAATCAATAGATATGGCTCTAATCAGCTTAGATTTCCACATTTTATGTTCCCTTACATGGTGACGTAGAGAACGCGGTGGCTTAGTTATTAGGGCATTGAACTTCAAGTCAAACGTCCAGGGTTTGATCTTGACCAGGAGTAACCGCGATGCGCCCATGGGCAAGGCACCTAATCCCGATTGTCTACATAGGAGGCACGGTGGTACTATCTACTCAGTCGTACTTCAGTCGTTAATTCCGATTGTCTACATAGGGGGCACGGTGGTACTATCTACTCAGCCGTACTTCAGTCGATAATCACGATTGTCTACATAGGAGGCACGGTGGTACTATCTACTCAGTCCTACTTCAGTCTTAATCCCGATTGTCTACATAGGGGGCATGGCGGTATTATCTACTCAGTCGTACTTCAGTCGATAATCACGATTGTCTACATAGGAGGCACGGTGGCACTATCTACTCAGGCGTACTTCAGTCGATAATCCAGACTGCGTACATATGAGGCACGGTGGTACTATCTACTCAGTCGTACTTCAGTCGTTAATCCCGATTGTCTACATAGGAGGCACGGTGGAACTATCTACTCAGTCGTGCGTCAGTCGATAATCCCGATTGTGTACATAGGAGGCACGGTGGTACTATCTACTCAGGCGTACTTCAGTCGATAATCCAAACTGCGTACATAGGAGGCACGGTGGTACTATCTACTCAGTCGTACTTCAGTCGTTAATCCCGATTGCCTACATAGGGGGCACGGTGGTGCTATCTACTCAGCCATACTTCAGTCGTTAATTCCGATTGCCTACATGGGGGGCACGGTGGTACTATCTACTCAGTCGTACGTCAGTCGTTAATCCCGATTGTCTACATAGGGGGCATGGTGGTATTATCTACTCAGTCGTACGTCAGTCGTTAATCCCGATTGCCTACATAGGAGGCACGGTGGTACTATCTACTCAGTCGTACTTCAGTCGTTAATCCCGATTGTCTACATAGGAGGCACGGTGGTACTCTCTACTCAGTCGTACTTCAGTCGTTAATCCCGATTGTCTACATAGGAGGCACGGTGGTACTTTCTACTCAGCCGTACGTCAGTCGTTAATCCCGATTGTCTACATAGGGGGCACGGTGGTACTATCCACTCAGTCGTACGTCAGTCGTTAATCCCGATTGCCTACATAGGGGGCATGGTGGTACTATCTACTCAGCCATACGTCAGTCGTTAATCCCGATTGCCTACATAAGAGGCACGGTGGTACTATCTACTCAGCCATACATCAGTCGTTAATCCTGATTGCCTACATAGGGGGCATGGTGGTACTATCTACTCAGTCGTACGTCAGTCGATAATCCCGATTGTCTACATAGGAGGCACGCTGGTACTTTCTACTCAGCCGTACGGCAGTCGTTAATTCCGATTGTCTACATAGGGGGCACGGTGGTACTATCTACTCAGACGTACGTCAGTCGTTAATCCCGATTGCCTACATAGGGGGCACGGTGGTACTATCTACTCAGCCATACTTCAGTCGTTAATCCCGATTGCCTACATAGGAGGCACGGTGGTACTATCTACTCAGCCATACTTCAGTCGTTAATCCCGATTGCCTACATAGGGGGGCATGGTGGTACTATCTACTCAGTCGTACGTCAGTCGATAATCCCGATTGTCTACATAGGAGGCACGGTGGTACTATCTACTCAGCCGTACGTCAGTCGATAATCCCGATTGTCTACATAGGAGGCACGGTGGTACTTTCTACTCAGCCGTACGTCAGTCGATAATCCCGATTGTCTACATAGGAGGCACGGTGGTACTATCTACTCAGTCGTACGTCAGTCGTTAATCCCGATTGCCTACATAGGAGGCACGGTGGTACTATCTACTCAGCCGTACGTCAGTCGATAATCCCGATTGTCTACATAGGAGGCACGGTGGTACTATCTACTCAGCCGCACGTCAGTCGTTAATCCCGATTGCCTACATAGGAGGCACGGTGGTACTATCTACTCAGCCGTACGTCAGTCGATAATCCCGATTGTCTACATAGGAGGCACGGTGGTACTATCTACTCAGCCGTACGTCAGTCGTTAATCCCGACTGTCTACATAGGTGGCACGGTGGTACTATCTACTCAGCCGTACTTCAGTCGTTCATCCCGATTGTCTACATAGGAGGCACGGTGGTATTATCTACTCAGCCGTACGTCAGTCGTTAATCCCGATTTTCTACATAGGGGGCACGGTGGTACTTTCTACTCAGCCATACTTCAGTCGTTAATCCCGATTGCCTACATAGGGGGCATGGTGGCACTATCTACTCAGTCGTACTTCAGTCGATAATCCCGATTGTTTACATAGAAGGCATGGTGGCACTATCTACTCAGTCGTACTTCAGTCGATAATCCAGACTGCGTACATAGGAGGCACGGTGGTACTATCTACTCAGCCGTACTTCAGTCGATAATCTCGATTGCCTACATAGGAGGCACGGTGGTACTATCTACTCAGTCGTACTTCAGTCCATGGTGCACTTGCCTTCAATGTTAACCCTGCTCGTGTGGAGTTAGTGCATTGGTGTATCTGACATTTACGTCTCGCCACTCAGTTGTTCTGTCCGGGTACTCCAGTTTTCTCCACCCATAAACTTGTCTGCCACGGGATGGCCTTGCTGTCGAAAGTATCCTAAACCCCAATAAAAATGTCGAGGTAAGAGATCGATTGTGGAATTTTAGTCCACACGCAGGCAATTAACCAGTTATCCGCCATTATCAGTCGATGTCAGTAATTGTATTCCCTGTTACCGTCACATTCTTCATAGTACAATTCCAGTATTTACTGTACAAACACATTTGATTTACATCTGCCATTAGTATAGAATGTCCAAAGAAGTTTTATAGGTAACATCTTTGAGTGGTAAGAAGTAAGTATTTGACCGCCACTTCTTGGGACATTTAGTAATGATCACTAGTCTCGTTAAATAAGATTTTATAGGCAGTGTTTACCTTGAATCTCCTCCCATTGTTATCATTTTTTCAAATATTTCGGAGACGAAAAACGGTAACATACTACTGGAGTCGTAAACATAGAAGAAATTATGCCAACTCTTGACCAGTCAGAGGGCTAGGAGTTTCGTTGTATTGGAGCATAGTACTGTTTCATGGTGTACAATAGAGTGAGGCTGACAGTGGTGTTTTCATTGGCTGATGTGGTTCAACGGTATTTCCCTACATTTGTCTGAGATTGGACACCGTTGACTTACAATTTTAAGATCTAGAATGCCTTTATCTTCGGGAATATCTAACCCAGCGAGTACTCAATTGTACCACTCAATTGTCTTGCGAGTCGCTCCAAACCCATTGCAGCCGTGTTTAACACGCTAGCATCGCTCAGACAACAATTCCCAACTCTTTTGAAGTGTTTTGGACACAAAATTTCAAAATTTCTTGAAAGTGGAATCCCGAACACCATCAAACATCTCGAGCCCTCCACACCCATACCCCAGCGACATGTCCCGCGTATGTCATCACTGAACTTTGAGCACCCGATCGCAATGCGCTCAACGCGCAGCTATGCCAGACACGCGACGTCGAGTGTTCCCCACAGCTTAATTTCGGAAAGTATCGTCGAGAAGTGGGTGGGTGAGTTTAACCCGTGCATGTGTTAGCATACAGTTAAAACTATAAGTCCTGTCATGAAATGCGCACAAATAGCACGTCGATTTGCGCGTTAATCTACGCGTTATGGCCATGGTAAGGCTATCAAATTATGTCCATATGACCTATTCACAAGCAATGTTTCAGCCAATGGACCTCCGGGTAACCCAGAGGTCCATTGGCAGAAACATTTCCTGTGTTTGTTATGAGTAACCAGGAAAACCTGCCGTACTAGGAATGCCATTCGATATGGCAATTGCGCGCAATTCCTACGCACAGTTATGCCTATATAAGCGCGCAGTTCGTGACAGGACTTCTAGTTTTAACTGTATGTCAGTACCTTTCTGTGACTAACTGGTATAATTCGTGTGACTGTGCGAGAGTCATATTGGTCAATTTGTGCATTTTTTTCTAATTAGGTTTGTTTGACATTAAAAGCAGGGAAATATCCAACTGCAAATAAGGTACCCCTACTGACGAAATAAAACGACGTGTGGGCATTAGGAAGGGGAATATTCACTCAACAGTTCGTCCAAGCTTTCAATTCGACATTAAATGTATTCCAAATATAGTATGGTCCTGTAGTCGTCCATTTTGGTTGATGGGGCCATCTTCTTATAGTTATCAGGTGTGACATGACTGTTTTTAGCTTAGGTTCCGTTCCACAATTTTCTAGGCATTTCCAAAAATGACATGCCATTTACTGTCTTCGAATGCAAATATTCTGTAACTTAGTTATCTAACCCATAACATGTATGATATTTCCCAAATCCACAAAAAAGAAATAACACTATCTTACTAAGTAGAAATGAACAATCTGAATGCGGGTGGAATAATGTATTGTCAAAGACAAGACTTCAACCTGCAAGATTGCATGAAAAATGGTCGAAACCAGTTATTTTCATCCACCAGCAGCCTCAAAAGCACAATTTTCCCACCACCCTACTTCCCTACCCCTGGAGCACAGCAGCTTCTGTTTCTAAAATGCAAACAAAAATTTACATGTTTCCATTTCATTTTTAGTTACATGTCTGGTAACTCGTGTAAAATGGCATTTTTAAAAATAGCCATTTTTCGATGCCTCTGTTTCCCATAATTCATCTGGTAATTTACTCCTATGCATCAGACTCCAACTTTGGGACCAAATTCAAATTTTCTTGACCAACAAAGAGCCTAATATAATCATATATTTGATACTAAAAATATATCTCCAAATTACATGGCATTAGTTTCAACATATGCACTATGTTTAGAATTTCACCCCTCTTCATCAGTGCGAAACTGTAGAGCGGAACCTTACTGACCTAAAGACGTCGTCAAGCTGAGCTTATCTAGTCGCTCTCCGTCCGTAGCCCGTCAACAGTATGTGTTGGACTTTTCCTCCATAACCATTGGGCCAATTCAAGTAAATGTTAGTGTGAGTGATGGTCGCAAAGGGGCTTTGCATTTTTGTTCAACTCAACATGCCCAACCCCATAAGGAGGGGATGGGGAAAAATGCTCCAATTTTTTTTTTTAAATCTTTTTCTCATGAACTTGTGGGTACAATGACTTGATATTTGGTATGGTGATTCCTTTTGAGGTGTAGAATCAAGTTTGTTCAAACGAAGTTCGTGGAGCAATATTTGAGTTTGTAATGGGAGGGGCAATGTTTTTGACCCCGACCCAAATTTCTATTTTCTGAACCGATGGTCCGATCTGAGCCACATTTGGTATGTGGTATGATTGGGTTATAAGTACTTGACTCATGTAAAAACAGTTTCCTTGTCCTCATGGGAGTCCCGGGAGCTAAAAATATAAATATGTTCAAATGTAAATATTTCACAAACCACACAGATACAAGTTTTCTTAAAATTAAGCCTCTTTTTCATATTTGGTCTCGATACAGAAGTCCGAATTTATAAATTAATTGCAATATGGGGAATAATCCCTTTTCTATTCAATATGAGGGAATATCTTTAAAAAATCTTCGTCTTCAGAATCGCCAGTCAGATTCCTTTCATATTTGGAATACAACATCTCTAGTTTTAAAAGTCTTCTCATGAAGCAATGGATTTAGGGATTCCATTTTTGTTGTATTTTGTTGTACATCTTCCTTTTGAGGTCTAGAATCTCAGTTTGTTCAAAGGAAGTTTGTAGGGCAGTATTTGCAATCAGACTGAAGTTTGTGGTTCAATATTTGTAGTCAGTCTGTAAGGGGCAAAATGTTTGATACTACCCAATGTTTCACTATTTAGAACTCTTAGTCAGATTTTAACAAATTTTGATATACTGCATGAGTGTGTAGTAGGTATTTGATATATACATGAAACAAATTAACCCTAGCTCTCGTGAGATTCGACATGTGCTAAAAACAGAAACAATACATAATTCCTAGATCATTTTATATGCAACTATGTGGCTGAAGAATTCGATATTTATTCTTAAGTAAACTCTAGAGATGTGAAACTAAGATAAATCCCAATAGGGCACCGATAGGGGTGCTGTACTTGTTAAGTTATGATTAACTCGAAAAGGCATGATACTTTGATTATTCAGGTGCTCCTGAGAGGCTCAAGGAATGACAATTGATCCTATGGAGACTGATTGCTTAATGCATATCCATTATAGACCACTGTTTATATGGCGTTTTGTTCAAGATGAGCGCTTCATGTCCCGTGGGGCCTCTTATTGACTGTAGATTAGGTCACGTGATATACAATTTATTTAATAAACTGATAGTTTTTCACATGTTCAAATGTTGACACTCCTGGTCAAATATATTCGTTGTTTTGCGTGGTCCGGGTCATATTGCATCTACACTTACCGCTTGGGTGTTAAATGGTGCCTAAAGGAGGATGGAATTTCGACTTTTGTGGCTCCCTCATCGGCATTCAGATGAAGTACGGTTTTAGTAACTGGAGGCATTTTTGACTGTCGACCTCTTCACACGATATGGAAAATTGTTTTATTAACTTGTAGTTCTGCTACGTCCGTGCTATAGTTCATCTCTCCTGCTGGTGATTTGTGTTACAATGATACTTTTGGGAACGTCATCTGATATTCGCGTTTGATTTGTAACGTCCTTGATCAAACTCCTAATTTAACCATTTACCTAACGAATCGTCCGCATCCGCCCGCGTAATATACAAATTAAACAGTTGAAAAAATTAGTTTTTTCAAAATATTTCAACAAAACCATATCATGTGACCCCTCATTGGAACGAGCTCAGTGAGCTCGTTCCAATGAGGGGTCACATGATATAGTATTGTTGACATTTTTTGAAAAATTCAAAAAAATGATATTTAAATTTTGATATCGTCTGTGTTGGGAAAGGGTTAAACCTCATCCACACCTCCTGCTTATCCTGCTACATTTTTCGGACTTGTACAGTATGTACTAACGTGTTAATTTAATAACTATTTTTTCGTCTACTACTGTCATTATTATTCAGGGGTTGGAATCAGGTACGTCGCGAAGATTACAGATTTGGGGGAAAGGGGGTAGCCGAAAGCATGCCTTGATAATGGATTTGGAATATAGACTATGAGCCACGCAACCTGTCCATTATCAAACTGCCCAGCAAATTGCCGTTTAGATGATATGTACCTTTACCTACTTAATACAAAAATGTGTGATAGTCTTTTCTAAACGACAGCTTAATATGCTAAACACACTTTCAAAACAGCGAAATTAATCTTTGTATCCGTGACGTTCTATATGAAAAATCTCGAGTCAAGGTCGACGCTTTTTACAAAAGTGAGACGCGCGTCATTCCAAGAAAAGCAAATGACAATTCCGTTGAAAAACGTGATGCCACATGGCATTTTCATTATACCAAACCTCATATGTCTTATAATTTAATATCAGCACAGAAGGTATACGCACTGAAACTCAGTCCTAGTACGAATGACAAAATGACGAAATCTTGGTGCTACGGGTCACATCACGCCGAGGATTCCAGAAAAACACAGAACCCGTTTCGTCCAAAAAATATGTCGTCTATAGAAGACGTGGTGACTGAAGAATCGGACCAGACAGTCTTGGCAGAAGTAGAAACTCCTGCCGATGTCGATAGAGGAAACATTTACACACCTGTCACCAAAATAAATGCGAAAAAGAAACCTGCGTAATACATTTTCCATGCTATGACGGCGAGCAGAGAATTATTCGACCCAAGGATGTGGGTTCATGGCAAACATTAATTGCAGCAACGAAAATTAGAAAGCACAAGCCACTAATAGAGATAGCAGAATCAACACCTGATGATAATATTCCTGAGAACGTTTCCTATCACAGGACATGCTGATGCCGCCGATTCACTCTTGAGAAAGAACATGAAGCCTGCAAAAATGCTGAGACCAATGATGTCATGTTGAATGAAACAGTTGACAGAAGAGCATCAACGCGCGCACCATCCAACTCCAGAGTCTGTGAGAAAATTTGCATTTTCTGTCGAAAAGAGAAAGCCGTCATATCAAAGACATATGGACAAAGGAGCAGTTATTCCTGTGTGTAGATCGCAGGGGTGAAGACATGCTTCGCCATTTTCCGGAGGAAAATCTGACGAGAGGTTAACCCTTTACCCAACGCAGACGATATCAACATTTATTATTTTAAATATAATTTTTTTAAATTTTTTTCAAAATATTTCAACAAAACCATATCATGTGAGCCCTCGTTGGAACGAGCTCGTTCCAACGAGGGGTCACATGATATGGTTTTGTAGAAATTTTTTGAAAAATAATATTTTTTCAACTGCTGAATTGGCATATTACGGGGCGGATGCGGGAGATTCGTTGGGTAAAGGGTTAATGGCAGTTACATTGTGTGATATAATTGCAGCTGAGGCTCACTATCATCGATCATGTTATCAAGATTACATATGATCAACAGACACCCAACGTGATCATAGGCAGAAACTGTTCGACGATTCGGAACATCACTACTCCCAATGTGAAGCAACAGTATTTGCAGAACTTTCCAGGTTCATCCGAGCTGATATTCTAGAGAATCCCCGTATCATCAAAATTACCGAATCCTGCGAACACATGTTTGATACCATGAAATCTTTGGATCATCTGGAGATGAGAGAGTACTAAAATGCATTTTATATAGAATTTAGAAGCGGAGTTTCAATAGTTTTGTATATTCCCCGATGTGAATGGAAAACGTCTCGTTCTGCCAACAAGTTTAACTGTGTGAGTAGTAGGAGATCTGGAGATCGAGCCAGATTGGCCGGACCCCGTAGGCGATCTAGGAAGGGAAGTAGTAGGAGATGTGGAGATCAGTCCAGATTGAAGGGACCCCGCATGGGACCAGGGAAGGCAAGTAGTAGGAGATGTGGACAGCGGCTCATATTGGCTGGATCCCACAGGGGACCAAGGAAGGGAAGTAGTAGGAGAGGGTGAAACGGGGCAGGATTTCTGGGGTATCCTCCTTTTTTGCCCAATAATAAGCGCATTCCTTTGTATAAGAGTAACTTTATTGGCTCGGATTTTCCTAAAATCCTTTGTTACTTCCTGTTTATCCAGTTCGAATACCTTCGGAATCTTTTGCCTCTATCTATGTATCTACAAGCTATTTTGTATGACTTCTGATTTTCCAAGATGTGTATGTGTGCTCGAACACAATATGTAACAGTGTGTATACATTGCATTCAGCACATGGGACCGCGCTGGATATGCTAATATGTGCTTGTGTGCTATGAACAATATGCGCACATCACATAAGTCACATGGGCACATACGTTGAAAAGGGGATTCTGTAGGCATAGTGAGAACACAAAAAGGGTTACAGGAACGTGGGGCTTGTGTTTGGTGGAAGGTACTTGTGAGCTAAAGCACAATGTGCGCATATCACATATGGCACATGGGCACATGCTAGATTGCGGATATGTCCTTGTGTGCTAGTGCACACGGTGGGCACATCACACGCTGCGCATAGGCACATACGACGAAAAAGGGATTCTGTAATCACAGACGTTTTTCAAGAAGGGTTATCTATTGGAGGATATCTATTCGAGGACAGGTTTGGCCCCCTAGCACCTGATCGGCTCAGGGTTTCTAGATCACCAACACCTTCATAGCACTAAGACCATGTCTTGTCCAAATTCGACATCGTCTGCCTTGCTTCTACTGTAGTCTCTCAGAACTATATTCTTCAACCACATCATGTGTAATTATGTGAAAATGCACAAGGTGCGCACAACACACACAGCACATGGGCACGTACGGCGAAAGGGGATTCTATAGCATAGACTACTACTACATTGATTGCTACTGACTTGTAGCACTACTGCAGGATTGCTAACTATCTCAGTTTGCACGAACGACTCGAATCTAATCAAGCAAATAAGCCATCGAGGAATTTGTCGAACGATTGACTCCTCTGAGGACTATTGTATTCATCTCGGAAATATGGGATTCCATAACCACAGACGTTTTTCCAAAAGAGATTCTCCTTGTGGAATTCTATAAGAAGGATATATGTTGGATGATAGTCATGGTTCCTTGCGTCTATTCAGTGCCAAGCATCTGGACCACCCACAACTTCGTAGCTCCAAGACCACTACTGCTGTCTTGTCCAATATCGCCCCGTCTATACTATGATAAGCTTCTACTACAGTCACCCAATCCTATAGGCTTCTACCACCCCTGAAGCCTTATAGACAGCATGTGTAATTAGTTGAAATGCACAGGGTGCGCACAACACAAACGACGAATGAGGATTCTATTGGCAAAGAGACACTAAAGAAGGGATTCCAGGGATTGGTGTTTGGTGAGTTTGCTGGTGTGATAATGCACAATGTGTACACGTTGCATTCAGCACATGGCCACATGTCAGAGGCGCCGATATGTGCTTATGTGAAAAAGCACAATGTGCACATAACACATGTAGGGCATTGGCACATACGACGAAAAGGGGTTCTGTAAAAAGGGATTGATATAGTGGGATTCAGTAAAAGGGAATCCATAAGTGGGATTCAACTATCTATCCTATGATTAGCTTCCACTGTATTCGCCCAATATTATAGTCTTCTACCACCCGTGTAGCTTTTTGTGCGATTACTACTGACTTGTAGCTCTACTACAAGATTACTAGCTGTCTCTGATCATCTATCGACTCCTGCATCGACAAATCCATTCATCTGAGCCCGTATCAATCTTAGCCCAGTGTATTGCTAGGATGGCCTGCATATAAGAAACTGCTTGTTGGTCGTATCGGGACTTCTTTATGTGCTACTATTATTCTCCAGAAGTCCGAACTAAATAACGATATTTGGGGTGATTTGAGGTCTGATGCGGACTAGTGGAGGATACCTATGGCGTGGTAGTATACTACTTACTACTTAATGGAGGCTAATTGTCGTAAACACGCGTGGTTTCTACAACGGTAGATCCACATCTCCTACTACTCCCCACCCCTCCCCACCCCTTCCCCACCCCCTCCCCACCGGTTCCCTGCGGAGCCAGACCAATCTGGACCGATCGCCACATCTCCTACTACTTCCCTTTTTGGGTCCACTGCGGAGTCCGGCCAATTTAGGCCGATCTCCAAATCTCCTGCTACTTCCCTTTCTTGGTCTCCTACAGGGTCCGGCCAATGTGGGCCAATCTCGACAAGAAACATGGAATAAGAATATGAAGAATAACATGTACTGAATAGTCCAAACTTTAAAAACAAAAACATTTGAAATTAAGCAAAAACAAACAAAAAAATTCCGCCTGATACGTCACAGGATTGAGAAGTTTGTAAACAGTAGAAAACATTGGTTCGGCCATAGCGAATGTTTTAATGTCAAGCAGTGGTGGCATCCACTGTGGTTGTTGTATGAACTAAAGGAATTATGATTATCAGATAAGTTGCAGTTGGATACCAGATGGCAACTAGCGCCTTTGAAACTACTTGGTCACAAACTGTCAGAAAGTGGAACTGCCAATCTCCAAAGTTGGATTCACGGGGGCTTATAGCGCTCTCCTCAGCCCCAACACTCACCATCACTGCCATTACCACAGTTTTCTTACAGTAGTAACAATGGGGTAATGACAGTGGAGTGCAGGGGTACAGAGAGCTGCCCGGGTAACAAGCCCCTGTTGTTGGATTTCTGAATGCGGATGACATTCGCCGCTGTCTCGAGCGCATCAATGCAAATAATTCTTCTTTTTGGGAATCCTGCATATGAAAATGTTGATGGATTGCTCAACGCAGAGATGTATCTAATGATGTCAAAGACAGGAGCGATTATCAAAAACTCATGCTGTGATACCAGGATTATGTTCAGTCGGAGCAAGTTCTGTTGAAATTTTCCGAACTTTTTCATGATTTTGATTTTTTCTCAGGCTCAGTTTTTTGTTTCTTTCATTTTCCGATATGAGGAAGATGCCACAGCCCATTTCTGTCGAAAATGTCCCTTTGTCGCATCACAAGTTCGAGTTACATACGAATAACTACGAAATCATCTAACTGGACGCCATCTTGGATGCCAACTAAATTTTCTCATATAAAGCTGAATGACCGGCTAGGGACCGCACTGGCTCAGTGGTTACAGAATTGGTCTTGCCGGGACCCAGCAGGCCCAATCGGGTACTACGGACCTCCATCTGAATGACCGGCTAGGGACCGCGGTGGCTCAGTGGTTACAAAATTGGTCACACCGGGACCCCAGGCCCAATCGTATACTACGGACCTCCATCTGAATGACCGACTGGGGAACGCGGTGACTCAGTGGTTACAGAATTGGTCTTGCCGGGACCCAACAGGCCCAATCGGGTACTACGGATCTCCATCTGAATGACCGACTGGGGATCGCGGTGGCTCAGTGGTTACATAATTGTCCACGCCGGGATCCAACAGGCCCAATCGGGTACTACGGATCTCCATCTGAATGACCGACTGGGGGCCGCGGTGGCTCAGTGTTTACATAATTGGCCACGCCGGGACCCAACAGGCCCAATCGGGTACTACAGATCTCCATCTGAATAACCGACTAGAGACCGCGGTGGCTCATTGGTTACAGAATTGGACTTCATACCAAAAGCTCTACTACTCGATCCTCTACAGGGGTAACTGCATTGTGTCCTTTGGCAAGACAATTAATCCCAACTGCCGACACGGAGGCATGGTGGCGTTGTGTACAAAAAACATACTGTAAGTCGATAATGCACTTGTCTTCAACCAGTGCTAACTCTGCTTGTGCTCGGTTGGGGAGTTTATCATTTGCTCATAGCTTCTCTCCGGCTATTTCGGCTTCCTCCACCCATAAAACTGCCCACATTAGGTAGAGTGGCTGTCGAAAGTGTCGTTAAACCCCAGTAAAAATTTGAATGTTGACAATTTACGAAACGCACTCGATGTCGCCTTGTTATTTTAATGATATTTTTCAAATTGTTCAAAACAATTCTAACAAAACCATATCACGTGGTCATTAGAACAAGCTTGGCGAGCAAAATATTGTTTTGTTGGACTTCCTTGAACAATTTTTTTTCAATTGCTCAATTTTTAAATTACGTTAAATGTTGCCGATTGTGGATATTCACGCCCAGGACAGGATTTATCTTGGCACTTAAGTAAGTATAATTTGGATACATTTAACAAAATTCATCCCGTGGTAAATTGAAAAGATTTTTCACCATCACCAGTGATTCCTTGAGTCAAATTTAGATGAATTGTTCATCAAATCTAGTCATGGCTGCTTCATAGCAGCCACGACTAGATTTGATGAAGAAGATCTTTAAAGTTCTCAGTGGGTAAAGAGTTTAATGTCTGATTTAAGGGCATTCGCAAAAGCAGCTTCCGTGGTTTGGCGATATTTGTTTAGATCTGATGCTGTAACTGTCCATTGGGAATAAGTAATTAGTTTGGGTTGCCACTAAAACTTTAAAACAAACCTTTTCCTCGCAAGCCACGATCCACGTACCCCCCCCCCCCCCCTCCCCCCCCCCCCCCCCCACACACACACATGTACCTCTCAAAGACGTTCATAACAAGTACTATAATTTGTTTAGCCGTATTCATAGTGACACTCTAATCAAAACACTGAAAGTAACTCAGCAGGCGAGAAAAACTTTATTCAGAAAATAAATCGAGTTTGTAGTTGTATTGATTGACCTGAGCATGGCAATCTCATTCAGTAAGAAAGTCTTTAGTGCATGACTCTAATTATATCAACAATTGAAAAAGATCTGCGCACTTTTATATAAAGATTATTAGCGAAATTAACTGAAACGTTCAATTCTCAATACTGAGAGGTAACATAACCCTTTACCCTAAAAAAAACTGCAAGTAAAAATTGTCCATAAAGATGTTTTTGTGTTTCATTATTTTACACATAAATTTTACAAAAGAAAAGTGGATTTTGATCATATTTTACCCATCACGATCGTAACAGTGTGGCGACATATAAATACTCAAAGAGACCTGATGTTAGTACAAAATATTATAATTTATGAATAGTTTCAGCACTACCACTACGACTCACGGAACGGGAGGTGAGGACAAGATTTAATTCCCATAGTATCCCCGGCGTCAAAAATGAACTGTCTGTGAGGCGTAACCGCCCTGAATACAGACGGACTCCATTTTGTGCATTGGTGATAAGTGGTGCAAGTGCACATGCGCGTTGTGTATTGTTAGGATAAAGGGTGTTTCCGTCAATGGTTGTTCTTGATGGAGGCTGCTACTTTGGTTTCTATTGTGTCATTTGAATAATATGAGAATACGTAATCCCAAACAGGACCAAGAAGTAAGTTCGATTCTATGAGAATATGCCCACTTACCGAAAACGACCCGAGAACTACCACAAATTAAACCGAAAAGACACCAGCACTTCCTCGAAATCAATTTATCTGGCTGTAGTTCTCTTGGTATACTCGTTTCCGACTATCCTTGACCATCTGCTTCCAATACTTGCCATACAATGGCCTAATCATGTCTATGTCGGGGTTCTCCTGACCTGCCTACCCGTCAATCAATTCCGTGCTATTCCCATCTATTTCAGGTACCGATCTTGGCCGTCGAACAACCTATTTATCTCCCACCCATTATTGCACCACTGTCTAAACAAGAGTCTCCATGGTTCCCTATCATGAGTCCAAATGTAAATCGAGCAATTCATAAACTCCCTTTAAAGCACCGACAATCAGTCGCTGAACAAACAGCGGCTGGGGTGGGTGGGGTGAGCAATGAGGGGCAAGATGGCTATTCTTGTCCAGTAAATACGCTTTGATTCCTCACTTGCCCTGCTCACGCTCCTAAACATACTACATGCACCCTGACGTACGTACGTTTCCTCCCGAGTGGGTGAACCTGCCGCACACTTGCTCCCCATCTCTATGCACAAATCACCCATCCCTTCTCAGCTTCATCGACGTCTTTGGCACCAAACCACCCAGCCTAAAATTTAGCGCCAAAAAATAATTTAGGGTTTAGGGCCAGCATAAACACTTATGGTCGCATACATGCCTAGACATAAAGAGCTTACACCGTAGCCCGTTTCTAGGTTACGATATATGACATAGTGGTAACCTAACAGAAAAATGTGTTGCATTGCTTTGCCACTTTTCTGATTTTGCTACGCTAGTCATTCGGGTTGGTCACATCTTAACAAAATTTCTGCCAAAATAAATAGCAAGAACTAACGCGCGATCTTAGTTGTTCCTATTTATGTTGGCAAAAATAAACAGCACGAAACTCATGGATGGATGCAATGTGCAAAATTTGTGTCGAGTTAGTCGTGAAAGAGTGTCAAGTCTGACTGACAGAGCATGGGCGATTGGGACTTTAATTTATATTGGATTATTTTATTGTAACCTGCAGTTCGAGTATTTTATAACTGACGAAACCCCAACGTAACCTAAACAATCGTTCGTGTTTTTTTTTTCCAGTCCGGCGCTCAAGTATAACGGAATTCAATCATTTCTTTGAAATCTTTCTGCAAAATTTTGTGGATAAAGAAACGGTTGACCGTCCACGAACAGACAACAGACAACAAAGTAAATCAGAATTTGTAAATGAGGAATAGTAGAAATTTAATACGACAGTCCCGTGGGACTGTTAGATTCAGTTATAACTGAACCTCCCAACAGATGTAAAGTAACAGTGAACTCAGTTCACTGCGGTCTATATTGACATATATAAAACTAAATGTCATAGGTTTGGGAATTTTTGATGAAATTTGTCTTGAAGGAAATAGCCTACTCCAATAGATAAAATTCTACATCTTTATGGTGCAGTGCAAAGTTAGAATCGTGTTCATATTTGTAAAGTATATAGAACTGACAAGATAATAATATTCAACTAATCTTTACATATGTTTATTAATTAATCAGTTTATAAAAATCGAATCGACGGAAGGCTGAAGGGTGTGATGTGGCTCAGTGGTTAGAGTATTGTAATTCCAACTGAGAGGTCCACGGTTCGATCTCCTGCCATGGGTAACTGTGTTGGGTCCTAAGGCGTACTGTACGTCGATGGTTCGCCTGTCTTCAACAAATACTAACCCTGTCTGTGTGGAGTTAGTTGGTTGGGGAATCTGACAGATGCTCGCCGTTGCTTAGTGGTTCTCCCCGAGTACTCCGGTTTCCTACACCCGTAAAACCGTCCGACACAAGGGACGGTCCCTGACTGTCGAAAGTGTCGTTTAACCCCAATAAGTAAATAAATAAATGAAAGCTGAAGCAATCTATTCACAAACAAGACTGAATGCATGTTTCTGGTGCGATGCACGTGTTTATTATGTTATTGATTTTGGAAAACTTAATCTTGATTAAAGCACGGTATACATTTTTAACAATTAGGCCACTTACTCCTTTTGTACAGCAATTAAATGTGCGTACTTGTTACTAAAATATTGAAATCAATAACATACAGCAAGCAAATTCGCTATAATAAATCAGAACAGAAGTCGTGTACACTGCAAAAAATATAGGTTCTCTTTAGAACCAAAACTGGTTCTTATCTTGTTCCTGAGATGGAACCAGTTCTGTTTAAACTGTATTTATTTCAAATCAAATAAATTTACCAAGATTAGCATTCAATTTTAACATAATATTACATGAAGTGACGTGGATTCAGCAGTAAACTTGGAGCTTATTCAACGCAGTCTCCAAACATTTTGAAACAAAGGAGATATGAACAGTTGGCATATCGAACCAGTTTTGGTTCTGTATAGAACCAAAACTGGTTCGATATGCCAACTGTTCATATCTCCTTTGCTTAATAATGATGAGAGACAACCTCGTATAAGCTCTAAACTTACGACTGAAACCCCCTCAATTTGTGTTTAATTCTGTTTATATTTAATGTTAATCTTTATAAATTTATTTGATTTGAAGTAAATACTGTTTAAACAGAACTGGTTCCATCTCAGGGATAAGATTAGAACCAGTTTTGGTTCTAAAGAGAACCTTTATTGTTTGCAGTGTAGAGTACGGGGGTATAGGATCAATGACGAGAGTTGTAGTTTCCGCTGTCTGATACAAACTTTCTTGTTTGACACTCTTTTGGATCGAAGCGTTTCATTCATTCCATGTCGTCATTCGGTCGCGAAAAGTCCAATCTGATACGTTCTTACATGACGTTCATAGTCGTAATCCAGATTTTTACTCGCAGGGTATGTACAGTTAAAACTAAAAGTCCTGTCATGAGATGCGCACAAATAGCACGTCGATTTGCACGTTAATCTACGCGTTATGACCAAAGTGAGGCTACCAAATTCTGTACATATGGCCTGTGCACAAGCAATGTTTCAACCAATGGACCTCCGGGTAACCCGGAGGTCCATTGGCAGAAACATTGCTTGTGTTTGCTATGAGTAGTGCCTGTGTTTGCTATGAGTAACCAGGAGAACCTGCCGTGCTAGGGATGCCATTCGATATGGCAATTGCGCCCAATTCCTACGCGCGATTATGCATAGATAAGCGCGCAGTTCGTGACAGGACTTCTAGTTTTAACTGTATAATATTGCCCAATGTCTGTATTGAACGTTCAATACGCACATTAACCGTTGTATCAAACATTACACAGTTTTCAGTCTTATTCACATTACATGTATCATACAAGATCTTCTGTGTTGAATTCTTAATTGTACTTACTCACTCACTCCACCGACGATCCTAGTTACAGTTTAATTGCGAACTGTATACCGTAATACTCGTCTGTATAGTGTTGTACGAACTCTGACATTCTCAGCACATGTTTCATGAACTTGTGATAAACCATATTGAAATACAATTGACAAAATTTTATCATTCTTACCTGATGCTGAATCCAATATATATAACATAAAAAAGAACACACTGATGGCTTTGAAACACATATCTACAAATACATATTCTCAACTCTTGTCTTGTCTGCAATGTTTATCACACTAATAATTTTTATTTACTTCCTTGTCAAGGCTTTTGTAACTTTCATGTCATGGTTTAAGAATCTGAAATAGACGTTCATTCACGGAGTGACATATTTTGGAAAACAACTTTCAAGCTGAACACCAAGACATGGAAACTACATTAACACAGTTTTTCCGAGGGTTATGGGAAAATTTTATTTCGATCAACATTTTACTGTACATTGTGAACTGTGTTTGTTGTGTTATAACGTTCTAAACAATACATTACCCCGCTTGTGAGCAGTTTAATATGTACCTGGTGGCATCATGTTTTTAAAAGAAGGTTGATCACTTCGCAATTAATTCAGATGGAAATTTGGGTGGGATTCCTCAGAACGTGGCCATTCAATACCCAGGTGAGGGTATGAGATAGAACATCAGTCGTGTAGTATATCACACAATGACCAATATTATAAAAGCATAGATACAGTTAAAACTAGAAGTCCTGGCATGATTTGTGCGCTTATCTTGGCTTAATTGCGCGTAGGAATTGCGCGCAATTGCCATATCGAATGGCATCCAAAGCACGGCAGGTTCTCCTGTTTACTCATTGAAAACACATGCAATGCTTCTGCCAATGGACCTCCGGGTTACCCGGAGGTCCATTGGCTGAAGCATTGCTTGTGCACAGCCCATACGTACAGAATTTGATAGCCTTGCTATGGTCTTAACGAGCAGATTAACACACAGATCGACGTGCTATTTGTGCGCGTTTCATGACAAAACTTCTAGTTTCAACTGTAAACGATAAAACTATACAGACATTATGAACCTACTAGTGGTGTTCATTGTGATGACTGAAGGATGCCAAGCATTTGACTGACGGAGTATAGAAGTAATGTGGGTTACAGATAATACTCAGTAGATCAGTAAATTGTAGGTTTGTAGTTTTTGGACATCAGCAATGGTTGTACTGTCACTACAGAGCATGTTGTAGTTATGGGAGGCAATGAAAAGTATAACTGAAAATGTTCGTACACGTACAGACCAGAGATGGCAAGACTAGTAGTAGCGGCTAGAGATGAATTGATAGGAGGCAGTAGTACTGGATATCTATGAAAGAATGTAGGGAATAGTATTGATAGCAGCATGGAAGCGTGGTAGGAAACTGTTGAACTAGTAGATAGTAGTTGAGGCCGATCACAGAATAAATAGTGGTGGTCGTGATAGAAACCGGAAAGAGTAGAAGAAACATTTAGTCGTGGATGGAGGCAATATAATATGATCATAGGACAGATATCGTTGACTCATTTAGTAACAGTTTTCTAGGAGCCATGAAGGCGACGAGATGGTCTGTGAGCAGGAAGCCGCATAGGAACTAAGAAGGCCATGAAGTCGCAGACTTAAAGCAAAAACAAAAATCTAAATTAGTCCATAACGATCCATATTGGACTATATTAGCCCACAAAGGCCCACACCAGACCACATCATCCACAAAATGTTAATATAAACAATGGACATCATTGGTTCACAATTATTCGTATGTAACTATAATTTCCAGGCACATTTTCTACTAGCAAACACGCATATATTACCACTGCTGGTTTGTTACCGTGTGCGACATGTGCTGTGCGGATTAGCTGGGACAAGATAGAAAGCTAGGGTGAGAGTAGCAAGATACAGCCAAGCGTGAGAAGATTGGCCACCCGATAATCAAATGTAGTCGGAAACAAGGATTTGTTGAGTTTTAGATGACGTTTCAAGTCCATTTACGTTGCCTCCCGTAGTTATAGGGACCTTTCCGGCAATTGCAAACAATCCCATCCAATCCAACACCACTCCAAACTGTGCACCCTAACTATAGCAGGGTCTTGAGGCCCCATATAACTAGGTGCCACCATAGAAACCAATATGGTAGCCCCCAGTAAACAAAATGGGCGACGGAAACACGTGTCATCATCAGTACACACGCAGCACAGTCGCTCTCACCAGCCAAAAACCATATTAATGTCACAACATGATCCCTTACACGGACTAGCATGGCAACCTGTCTGACAGCCACAATACTCCGAGGCATGACGTCAATTTCCGGCCATGCAAATGAGAGTAATCTGGACGCTGAGTTATTTTGTTAAGAGTTTCCTGGGAAAGTTTTCAAAAAGTATGTTACTTTACAATAAACACTACCAGACATACAATACAAACTAATAAAAAAACTTTAAGAGGATCAAAGGTTTCATTAACCCTTTACCATACGTACCGCCCAAACCGTTCAGCGCTATTCTCAAAAATCGCCAATTGATTTTCATTATTTGTTCATTTTTTGTCTCAAAAACATAGGTTATGACCCCTCGTCGGAACGAGCTCGTCGAGCTCGTTCCAACGAGGAGTCATAATCTATGTTTTTGAGACAAAAAATGAAAAAAATTAGTTTTTCAAGAATTTTTTTTGCAAGTGTCGTCTGATTTCCATGTTAGGTAAAGGGTTAAGTTGCTTCATGGATTAATATTTTTCTGATGATGATTTTTATTACCTGGTAAACGCATGCGTGGATATCACGGTCCATGCGTGTATTACGAACAGTTCACGGAGGTTGTACTGTATTTCCATTTCTATTATTGTAGATAGGATAATTAATTACTTCTGTTCCAATTAAAACGAAAGGAGAATATATGTTAGGTGCCCCCCTCCTCCCCCACCCCCGCCCGCGGTTCAGAAGGAATCTATCTTTTTCAATAATGTATTTGCAATTAAAAAGATATACAGTGTCTAAAACACTGAAACATCCAAAGTCTTCCTCCACTAACAGCTCCGTTTTGAATTTTTTATTTTTTTTTTATTTTAAAAATAATTGGTTTTCTAAATTCTCTTAATATTACAATATGGAGTGAATTTCTACAAAATCAGATTGGGCGGATTTTCCACAGCGACAGCAGCTATTCACGATATTCTGCAAAAGGGATATTAGCGCATATTTTCAACTCATTAAGGTGGAAAAACTCCCCCGCCAGGATTAAACTCGTTAACTCATGAAACTACAACTGTAACCGAGAAGGTAAACGTTGTTAAAAGCAATAAATCTGTTCTCATCTGTTGACGAGTACTATAGCGAACCTTACGTGTTGTTGTGAGAGTACAGTTACAACTAGAAGTCCTGTCACGAATAGTGCGCTTATCTAGGCTTAATTGCGCGTTGGAATTGCGCGCAATTGCCATATCGAATGGCACCCAAAGCACGGCAGGTTCTCTTGGTTACTCATAGCAAACACATGCAATGTTTCTGCCAATGGACCTCCGGGTTACCCGGAGGTCCATTGGCTGAAACATTGCTTGTGCACAGGCCATATGTACAAAATTTGATAGCTTTACTTGGGCCATAACGCATACATTAACGCGCATATCAACGTGCTATTTGTGCGCATTTCATGACAGGACTTCTAGTTTTAACTGTAATCTATTTAAGCGTATTAGCAATCCCTTTAAACAGATTATCCTTAAGAATCTGATTGGTTGTTTGTCACATGGTCTGTTCTGACGATATTGCGTGGGACGTGGTCATGTCTGCCAAACTGACTCTGGAGATTGCATACGGCTATGAGTTTTGAGGCATCAATCCATGACCCTAATAGACCCAATAGTTCTCAAAGCCATGAGGGCTGTGTGTTGAGGCCTCATTTAGATTTCTTCTGATGGGTCTCATATACTCAATTAGGGCTTTGTGATCCGAACTCAGAAGCCATTGTTTCCCCCACCATTCATTCCGACTGACCTAGCCTCCACTATTTGGCCCCAGGACACCTCCCAAGCGGCCTGATCAAGAGGAGTGACTATTCGGGCGAGTCTCTGACGCATGTGGGTTATAATATCACTAAGCGGTCAATGGGTGTCCTTCGATTAGAGCTCACTGATCACCGATCACCATTTACCTAACGATCAGTGATTCTCAATAACCCACACTAATCATCAGTGACTGACCTGGTGATAACTCCACTCCGCGGGTGATTTAGTTACAATCCACTCTGCACGTACTGTATGTTGGCGTAGAATTCAGTGCTTTAACAATTTTATTCATTGTGAATGTTTCGCTTTTTGTTTTTGTGCCTGGTATTTTATTTTATATCTTACCAATTTAAATTAAAATAAAGAAAGTGTAGAACGGAAAGAATAACCAACGCTACCTCTAAAATCAAAGAAATATTTGTATCTCACGAACTGTTAAATGTTTGTGTAAAACGACGAAGCCACGGATTCCTCGGGTAGTACAATGGAGCATTGCTACAGCATTAAGGTGTGTGTATTGTTAACTTAGCAATTATTTTAGATTTTCTGAAAGGGACAAAACAGCATTAGTACATTTTCGTCTCATAGACAACTAAATTCCACCCAATCGTCCATCAGCCAAACGTTGTTTGGAGTGCCCAGTGAAATTTGTATAGAAGAACGAAATCTGTCTTTGTCCTTTTATAAAATATTAGAAATTTGTTACGTTCGTTTTTAGGTATTTTCACATTGTCATAAATAAAACGAATTGAACAGATAATTCCGCACATGGACGGACTGAAATATTGGGGGCCCCGTGGTCAATACCTTTCACGGGACCGTGTGTCCCTCAATCCACCGGACCGACGATGATGAGAAAATATTTTGAAAAATTGGTGCCGAAAGAAGCCAAAAGAAGCAAAATCTTTCACTGCAGACGTCACCTTGATGCATTCAAGGGACGACGCCGAATACCCGTGTCGTCCCCTGAATGCAACAAAGTGCCGTCTACAATGCTAAAGCAGGTGTGCAAATTGACTTTTAGATAAACCTCTATCACACCCCATCGAATTGTGAACTGAAACAGGATGCCAACTTTCATTGCAGACCCGGATTCTTCTAACGTTAGTACCCAATGTTCTGGGGGATATATCTATCTCTCGGGTCATAGCAGAGGTAACGAATACGTGAGGTAGAGAGGTGTGTCAATTCCTCCACGGCTCCATCACGCCCCAAAATGTTTGTGTGTATGGACGGCTAACATCCCCTCCGCCAACCCGTGCCCGTTTGACGTTAGAACCATGTACGTTGAGATATACCAGTTATGGGGAATATATCATAAGAATACGAGAGCAGTGTAGTTAGTTGATGATTGGTTGTTTGGTTGCCTGTGGCAAGAATTGTCTTTATGAACATTAATTTGGGGTTGAAACCAGTCCGGAAAAAGGTATAATCGATCCACACCCATGCCTCGATGAAGGGATCCTTAACCAGTCCAGTATCCAACTCAATAAATAGAATCGATTCTTTTCGCCAACCATAAATTTCGACAACTATAAAATGCTGCCGATGGGGCGAGCCTTCAGGATTGTCAACCTGACTAGTAGAAGAACCAGATATACATCACAAATACATGATTGCGTCGATTTGGATGCACGATTACCTCTACCGACTGTCGCAGTAGAAACATGGCTACGTCGCGTATGCATGATTGCAACCACGTGGAACGAAGATTACAAACCAGGGATGACAGACATCCAGACCAAGTAGGGACAGCATGTTGGAGTAGAACTAGCAAAACACGTGCGAACCTCTCCGGATGCCTCTCAAGTCAGCCCGACTCAACAAGTCAATACAGATGCTGATAACGGATGTGAATATATTATATTTTGCCAAAAAGACCACTTCATCTCGCATGTTGTATTGTCACAGTGCCTTGTGTTGGTATTGCAGGGACTGCCAAAATCTACGTACCTGTGGTCTAAGTATCCTCAGAATTTTCTCGGTAGGCTATACCTATAACTATCCGTGTGGATATAACATGGTCTATTTAGTTCGATGTACCTCTGGTTCAGCTCTGTGAGTTCAGTCGGGTTGTCCCAATTTGTCCATATATTGTTGACCCTACTTGTTTTCCATAGCCTTTACATACAACTCTTTTTATGGGTATTCCACGCACTGTCTAGTTTCAACGTATTGTTTGTTTCGCTATGCGGGAAAAGTCGGAGCGAAAGCATGACTTTACAACAAACAAGGGTTGCAAAAATCCCGATCATGGCATAAATTTACGAAAATATGATTCTTTCTCGCTGGAAGATATAACATTTTTGTAATGCTCCTAGGAAAATGAATTTAGAAAGAATAAAATAAGTGCAGATAAGGAGACATGGGGTTGGTCAATAGTCATTTCCATTTAACAGGCTGTAACAGGATACTCTTATCGATAAATTTCTCCATACTTGTCTTGACAGATGTGTGCGAATGTCGTGTTGGCAAGTCTAGAATTGGGAATATCCGTTTTTTACACTTCATATTAACTTGTCTCCTGCGAGGAAGAAATTCATACTTTCCGATACGCGACCTATGTCTGTATCCAGACAGGTGGGTATTCGCAGAGCTATTCAAAGCCGCGACCCGTGTTTGTTGGACGAGTCGGCTCGGATTCAATGACGTCTGCCTATATTTGGCGCAGTGTATCCACACAAGTCGTATTTCCTTGACCTGCTCCAATCTGTTGCCTCTACTTGTTCTGTCTATCAGGTTTGTAATCATATTCCCAAATGATTGTAATCCGGTATCCGGTATGGTTGTACACATCTATGGTCCTCACCGCTGCCATCGTCCAAGTCTGAGAATGTCCAATCATATCCCATACCACACCTAGCCAAACCAGTCATATGGTTTTATTATTTGTTAGCCTGTGAATTATCGTAAATTATCTAAAAAAATATTTCTCGATATCTATCGACTCGATAGATGTGGAAAAATATTCCTTAGTAGCTTCCTAAATGACGTCACGCTACGCCGCATTACTTCGTCTTGAATGAACGATCAGCTGATCTTTGTTATTGTTTTGAAACGTACTCATCTCTCGTCGAAATAGGCTGAATATTGTGCATTAAAATGTCACGTAGTATATAACTTGAAAATATTATTTTTCACTCGCGCAAGCGCTCGTGAAAAATAAAACTTTCAGGTCCACACTCATGAGATAATTCCCGATATTCACTAACACAGAGTAGATATCCTCTATATATTTATCTAATTATGACCCTAGAATTTAATTGACGAATCTCTATTGTTCTGTTTCTTCGTCTTTTCTCATTCTGGGTCAATGCTTCGTGCTTCGATTAACATACCTCGACCCAATCACGTGTCTTCGGACCCGATTTCAAATAAACGATGCCCCACTATGGCTTGCAGATTGATTTGTGGTTTTTTTAAGAGGTGTATGGTGATGGACAGGGGCAATCATTGAATTCGCTGGGATCGATCTGCGAGCTGAAACATGTTCTTGCGCCTTAATTATCATTAGTGACTTGCATGTTGGACTCCGTATTTACAGGGACTATCGCAATCTGATACACAAGGGCGGACATGCACCACAATGTTTTTAACAGCAGGCGGGAGGGGGAGGGGGTGGGGAAGGGCGGCAATGGAGGCTATTGTTGATTTCACTTTTGGTTTGTCGCTCGCGGCTCTCCCGTTGCGTCCGATGTGCAAGAGGTACTGAAAATTTGATCTTGCCTCCGTTGTTATTGTGTTTCAAAAGATGACATTTCAATGCAGCCTTGAGTGAGTGAAAACTTCCCCCTCGTGAATATTATGATATAATATTTGGGCAGCTCAGCTACTCGCGAGGATATCTCCCCTTGATTGTCTTGATATGTAATGTCATTGTGATAGTAGTCAACACAGTTTATTCCTTCATATACACACCCTTTCTCTTCTTTCTTGTGTTTTCACATTTCTTTTACAGTCTTCTCAGCTTATTTCTTCATACATCCACTTATTTCCATGTTTGATTATAAACTATGTATTCGTCAACGTGTCTTGCCACATGTTAAACAAAACGGAGAAAAGTCTAACTCGTGGAAACAGCCTTGTATAAGCTTTAAGCTTGCTGCTGAATCCAATTCCATTACATTTGTTAACCCTTTACCTAACATGAAAAGCAGAGGACACTTGCAAAAAAAAAAAAAAAATCTTGAATAACTATTATTTTCATTTTTTGAATCAAAAACAAGGTTATGACCCCTCATTGGAACGAGCTCGATGAGCTCGTTCCAACGAGGGGGTCATAGCCTACGTTTTAGAGACAAAAAATGAAACAAAAATAATAAAAATTAATTGGCGATTTTTTAGAATAGCGCTGGCCGGGTTTGGCCGTTACGTTAGGTAAAGGGTTAATATACTTTTAAATAGTACAAAAATTTGAATTGCTGGAAATAAATATTGTTTAACCCCCTGCACACTGATGACAAAGTATCTAAAGTTCAGGGTGCAAATTTTTCCCATAATGCAACTAGAAATTTAATCAATTCAATCCTGGTTGACAGATCTCAATGAGCTCTGTCAAACAAGATTGAATTGGTTAAATTCCCAGTTGCATTATGGGAAACTTGGCTATTTGAAAACTGGATATTATGACATTAGTGTGTAGGGAGTTAAACTAAACTAATTACATTGAGTATTTGCTTTGTATCCATCTCCGGTTGATGAGCGAATAAATTTGAATTGAAAGTTGAATTGTAAATGCTGTTGTTGTTGTGGTTATTACTGTTGTTGTTGTTGTGATGATACTGATGTTGTTTCTTGTGGGCTTATAGGAAGTGTCTGTACTGCATTAGTTGTTGTTCGACCCGACAATGGTGTTGATGACAAGGGTGGCGAAATTTGTGTCTGAATTAGTGGTTACACTTGAGATGGTGGATGGTACACAGTGGTGGTACAGATGAATACTGACTAGGACAGCAAAAGTGTCTATGGATCTACATATTGTTGGTTGGAGTTGCCATCTGTTCCTTTTGTTTGTTCGTGTATATTTGCCAACTCCATATGTTTCAAACAGCGATCTTGGCATTCCATTCTATACTATTGCATTGTGGTCGTTCAAGTTGAACGGTCCCTTCTACCAACACTTGGTTGGTTAACTAAAAATTAAATCTTCGTCGATTCAGATGATGCGATGTCTATCGACTACAGTACTGCCGCCGTGGACCGGTCACTTTCCACGGATGGAAAGTATTTCCACAGACAATAATTATAGGAATAATTATCAACAATTTAATTAATTAAAATTTTGCTGATAATGATTTTTGTTACCTAGTAAACTGATGCGAGGGCATCACTGCCTTCGCGTAGATTACGACGGCGACTGTGCTGTAGTCTCAGGCCGAAATCTAAGTATAATTTCAATGTTTTGCTGTAGACCACGTATTTATGTTTGCTGTTTAAATTTGGAATGAGTTTTTCTACCCCCACTGCATGTGTAACATACGTGTGTCCCGGGTGAGATAGCAGGGGGAGACAGATGTATCCCACCCCACCCACGTGACGTTATACATTTATAACGTTATTATGACGTTATGCATACCGTATCAGTTTTTTGCTACCAACTAATTCATACTGACGTCATCGGAATGCAGTGTGATCAAAGTTTGATGCTCTAAAACTCTTCAACCCTCAAGCGGCCACCGTTCCCAATCGATTTCGTGGTATATACCTTTGGTATATACATAACTTGTGCATGCTCTTTCCGATGGCGTCATCAGTTTTTCAAAACAACGAATACAAAATGAGTTGAATGAATCAGCACATGACCGCCGATTACCTCTGGTTAACGTAACCGCTGTATGGTGGGGGGAGAAAAATAATCCCTGATGGGTACCGGCGTGGGATGGGAAAATCTCACCCTCGGGACAAGATATTTGGCCCAGACACTCGGCAAGCCTAGGGTCGGGCCCAAATATCTTGCCCTCGGGTGAGATTTTCCCATCACACGCCCGTACCCATCAGGGATTATAATAATCCACTCCGTTCACTTCAAACCGTTCGAGTGTCAATGAGTACTCATTGTGCTTGTCGGGTAATTCTTCTGGGTAACCTAGACCCCCTTCCAAAAGACATGGATATTGTTTCTCTTTTACCAATCTTCAGGTTTTTTACCCATTTGAAATTCCCGGTCGGTAACGGATGGCTTACAACCCAACCGTATAAATTATAAGCATCTAAATTTACTATGTATTTACTCGGTTCGTTATAATCGAATTCGTCCATGTAATGATTATTTTCTTTTGCACATATGTGAGATATCGTGGACGTTCCGCCTCTGACAACTTCAAGCCTGAACATAATTTTCATTGCACTTCCAGACAAAATGTCAGACACCAAATCAATCATGTCTGTCATTTAAGAATGATATCTGACATAATACAAAATGGAGTTTGAGTATTCAAAATAATGTGTTTTAGGTGTACATGTACCTTCATCTTAAAACTGCTCAGAATTCCCCCAACCATACCTTGTTTGGCAGGGCTCAATGAGCCCTGCCAAACAAGCTATGCTTGGTTTCATTCTGAATTGGAACTGAATTATCCTTCAGGCATAATTTAGATACATGTATGTCTATATCAAACCGTATTCCTTCATATGCTGTTAATACTGATGAGCTGTACAGCCACTTTCTTCACCCTTCCCAACCTGTCAGGACCAGAAATCACAATAATCATTAATTTTAGGTTTGCTAGTTATCTACATGATTTCGAGCATGCATAATGTTCTGATCACTGAAATTCATTGATAATTTTGGCATCAGACATTTTGTCTGATGATTTTAAACCTCAGTCAGACATTGACCTTTTTGTACCTGACATTGTCCTTGTCTGACCACTTATTTCCTGGTATGGACAACTTGTGAAAACATCAGCAACATACTCACGTCGGATAATAATTCCAATTTGATTTTGGTCAATTCAACAGCGTATCCCAAGCCAGTGTGGGAGCCATGTAATAGCAAGCGGGTCTAGATGGCAGTGTATAGAACAGACCTTTCGAAAATGTCCGCCAAGAGAAGCACGTCGATTTTCAGATACGAATTACTGAGCGGTGCACATAATCGACATCGGGAATGTAAGCAGAGTAGAGTCTTGAAGAAGGGTCTTCTTTGTTTGGTAAAGAGTCTTTTCGAATTCTTCCAAACCGTCCGTGTAATCATTTCGATCGACATCTTACCTCAATACGCTGTTTAATTGCGGCTCAGTTTTGAAGTGTTCGGACATGATTTTCCATTCACTCGTCTCTAAATTGCCGACTTATCTTTCCAGACTGGCAGACATGAACTTAAAACTGTCTATGAAACGCATTTATCGCTTGATTTTTCCGACGTCTGTTCATCTATTTTCTTTATCTTATCCTCGACCGTCCATTAGGGCTGCACGGTATAGCGATAAACCGATATATACCGGTATTCAAACTGATATCGATTGAATGCCGGTGTAATTACAAAAATATCGGTTTACCGTCATTATTTATTTACCCACAGTTTCATTTTCAAGATGTCTTGTGTTTTAACTGTAGCTCCGAATGAATAATATTATCCCTTTACCCAACGAATCGTCCGCGTTTCTCCGCGTAATATACAAATTCAGCTGCTGAAAAAATAATTTTCAACAAAACTATATCATGTGACCCCTCATTGGAACAAGCTCGCTGAACTCGTTCCAACGAGGGGTCAAATGATATTGTTTTGTAGAAACTTTTTTGAAAAATCGAATAAACTATTATTTAAAATAATAAATTTTGATATCGTCTGCGTTGGGTAAAGGTATGTTGATTTGTTCCGACTGTAGTGCCTCAAGTCTCGAGGTTGAACTTATATTCAGACATCTAAACAGTTTTCGATATACCGGTATAGCGCGGTATTTTTTTTTTTGAATACCGATACCGGTATTCAGTTTTGAATATCGCGCAGCCCTACCGTCCATTCACGAAATAAATGTATTTTCTTTGCTGTTCGCGATATGTTGGCTATAACCTCGCTAACACCGAGCTGCTTCGCGAACAGATGACTGTTGTAACCCGGCAGATTGCGAAATATCACTGGAAATAATTTAGCACCTGAATATTTTAGATTGCAACTACTGAGCACGACAGCTGGAAATTTGCCGGAACAGTGATCATGATTCCCCCTCCCACTTCCTATGCAAGATATGCATGTCTAATGTGAGAAGGCCATGTGGGATAGATATATATCTCGCATAGACCACGTGACCGGCTTATTAGCACATTTAGTGTGCGTTTGTCGAAGAAAATAAAAATAAAAACACAGACCGCAAAACCAAAGGACACTTGACTCTTTTATATGAATGTTTGGATGAATGCTATTATGAGTGGAGCGAGTTAAATGAAATTCCCGTCGAAAAGTTATGCGAATACATTGCAGAATTAAAATATGACGTCATCGGAATGTGTCAATGTTCATTTCGCTACAAATCTTTAACACCTGTCTTGTCGGCTTTGGGAATAAATTTCGCGGTATATACCTCTGGTATATATAGAACGTTTGTGCGCTCTTTGCGATAAGCATATAATTTTTTTTCAGATATGGACAAGAAAATTGTTCGATATAGCTGCAGGTGCCCCTGAGTTACTTTTGATGACCTTAGGGTGTTTTGGTGGGTGGGTTGATTATCCCTGATGGGGGTGGATCTACGATGGGAAAATCTCACCCTCGGGACAGATATTTGTCAAGCCTCGTGTCTGGCCCAAACATCTGGCCCTTGGGTGAGATTTCCCCATCTCACACTCTCTCACAGAAGGGGTTATAATACTCTCACTTCCTCGGCATTTGTATGTTTGAAAACGATTGTCAACAGACGCAAGTTTCGATCATGGGTTTGAATAACTTAGTCGTCTCCATTAATGTCCATTATTTACCTGTTTAGTCTTGTCCTGCTACCGGCCACGTATAACCAGCCACGGGTATCCCCATCAATTGGATTTTTTCACTCAAGTCATCTTCACTCCACCTCTGCTCGTGTTTTTCATTGACTTTAAGATACGTAGACGAACGTCAGGTCGCCTTTGTCTAACCTTTTAATTTCGTTTCTCGCGATGTTATACACCTCGTCCGTCAGATCTAGAAAACGATTCACTTGCTTTTTGTTTGATGTTAATGTAATTTTGTTGTTTCCGTAATCGTCCGAAAGAACTCACACCACCTGACTGAATGTTTTCCAGACGGAGATTGTAAGTGTAAAATTGAATCGTTTAACTTTTGAAACTCTTATTGTGAATGACATTACCTTTTTAACGTTTCCATTTAATGATAGCGTTCTTGTTTAAATTCATTATTATTTTTCTTAAATTTATTTTTCCTCATATCTATATGTAATATTAATATTAAATAAATCTTTAGTTACAGTACAATTCTCTTTTTATTTTTTTTTTTATTTATAATTTTTAACTTTTTTTTCTCTTGTGGAGAAGAAGTTGAACAGGCTTCAAGTTTTCGTTTTCTTGCGATATTGTAAGAGTTTTAACCCTCTGAAGACTGGTGGTATCGTCCATGCCAGTTCAAATGCTCCAATTAAAAGAGTCCATATTCATTATTCAGGGTAGACCCATCAATACTTTCAACGTGCAGCCTATGGGCTGCACGTTGAAAATATTGATTGGTCTGCCCACACATTTACTGAACAGCCAGCCATCCTATTTAATAACGTAATGACGTATCATGTTCCTGGCCGAGAAAATGGCCGCTCGGGTTCAAAGGGTTAACTGTTTTTGTTTTGTTTTCTTATTCCTACGAATATGTGTGAAACAATCTCTACCCAAGTTACCTATTCTCTCTTGAACTAATAGAGATCTGTCGGCCACTAACTGCTTGCAAATGTTACAATACCTAAGACCATGTACACACTTTACATTACAAAATATCACGTTTTGAAGTGACCACATTTACAGTATGGCCGACGTGGATTGGTCACTTTTCCACGGGGTGGACAGTATTTCCACAGGCGCAATAACAGTAGACTACAAACACTAATTACAGGAATAATTATCAAAATTTTAATTAATGAAGCACCGGGTACAACCCGGTGCTTCATTAATTAAAATGTTGCTGCTGGTGACTTTTTCTTTCTTGGTAAATGCATGCGTGGACATTACTGCCCACGCGTGGAATACGATCGATCCACGACGACTGTACTGCTGCAGTGGTACGAAAAGGATGCGAAGATCGAGACTAATTTGATATTTCCACATATCCGTAATATCACCGGACCGTTTATCATTTTCTAAAATAGTCATTTTTTATTTAAATTAATTTTTAGCATTTTTTTTTTAAATTAATTATTTTTCTTCCTTCACGATATCTCCTATTTTTTCCTATTTCCTATCCGTATATAAGTACATACTATTTTATCGATCTTCAGTCGTGAGATAGTTCACCAGTAACCGGAAATACAAAATCTAAAGAAGGCGGTTGCTTTCTGCTCCTGATCATAGTCTTCAGTGTACCTGTTATCTCACCCCCATCCATCATATATCTTGCCGACACAAAACAAAGGACGACGGCGTCTTCATGTTCCGCAGTCAGAAAAATGTGCTCCTTTGGACTGAGATGGTGCCATCTGCAACCCCTATATTACTTGGTCAACGCTTTAGGACTAATGTATTCCGCGAGATTATCACACCCTTTATGTAACGCATCTCTGAGAAACTTATAAATCCTTTTATTTTTGTCTTCTCGTTTTTTACTTCAGTCTTTTTCCCTTTTAAAGTTTTTATTTATTTGAATTAATTTTTTTGTTAAAAATTAATTTGAAGTGAAATGAAATGAAATTTATTTTGCAATATACGTTTACATGGAGTATAATAAACAACTTGCAGAAAAACTGACCGGTGTGCAATGCCAGGGAAAATCCCCCTAATACTTCCTCATTTCCTCTGCATACTCACTCTGGCCTCGTACAATTTTCTCCGAAGACAATGTGAGAATCAAACAGACAGTCTCTAACTCACACGAAACAAGTAATGCCTCCGATTTGTTGGTCGAATTTCGGACTTGAAGTCAATTACACACTATCACACACGTTCGTGTGGGCCAGAAATTCTCTATAAGAATCCCACAGTAAATAAAAAATCGATCGTCTTTATTTTTACACACACGTACAACAGAAAACTCCCATTCACATTTAAAATCCGTTTTTTTTTTACACCAAAGCACTATTCCCAATGGATTCTCCCAAAGGACTGTGCTTTTTAGTGAATTACACACGTTCTGGAAAGTGCCGATTTCGAAAATCACTCCCATTTTGGTGAAACATTACACTTTCACAAATTTAACATACAAAGTCGTATATGTATTTTCTTGGTCAACACAAATATGAAGGAACTGCACTTTTGACCTGAATTTCAAACCGATCACACGAAACACAATGCCCAATATACCTCTACTTGTCACAATGCTGTTCAGTCTCCTCGCACACATAATAAAGCGTCACGCCCTCCACAATAATACAAATGTCATATTATTTTAAGATAAAACGTACAAGCGACAATATCATTCCATCAGGAAAGACCTCGCAGGGTGCAACTCAGTAACTTCTATTCTTGGAATTCGCTAAATGGTAAAATCTGAAAAAAAGTATGCATACACGGTAGGCTCCATCCCATTATCACCGCGAAATAATCACGTTTAGTAGTAGGAACAAATAATGTGTTGAAATAGGCAGGGAAGTAGATACAGTTAAAACTAGATATACTGTGACCGTACAGGGAACTATTTTGAAGTAATAGTGCGCCGCGCTGAGTAAGTGCACTTTTGGCCCTGTGAAGCTGCAGTATTAGCGTAAGTCAATTCCTGTAGCGTGTCCGACACTGTACAATTATATACTTAAGGAATAGTGCATGGCTTGGAGTTGACTACGACCATATAGTGCCCAGTGAGGTGGTGTAGTTCCCGCCGCGAAGCGGAGGGAACTACACCACCTCACTGGGCACTATATGGGTGTAGTCAACGACAAGACATGCACTAATCCTTATATTATATCGAACACCCATCAAGAAAAACATCTGTCCGATTTGTTAATCTATTACCAAGGTAGCAGCCCTACCAACCAGCGTTATATAGAAAAAAATACCATATAGTTTTTAAAAAACATTTTCTTCTTCCAAAACACGGCTAACTTGGATTATTGATATGAGCAGAAGACAAATTTTATATCGGTCGGGAAGGGTAAACAAAACATTTCCCCCAAACGGAACTGTATATTCTAGAATCGCGCAATTCGCGAATGAAAACCAAAATTTTCGAAATTTGACAACGCAGTTTGATAATTTACACACATTTGTCACACATATACATTACCGAATGGGTCAGGACGGGATACAAACTCCGGAGATTCAATTGAATTCCATTATTTATTCGTTTACTGCCCAAAACATACAATTAAAAAGCGAAATAATATGAGCAGCGAAACAAACGATTTTTCATATCCGGACGCGTTCTCATGAATGTTGGACCCAGGTATGGATCATTCTCTTCGAAACGAGATATGGATCATCTTCTCAAGGAATAAAATGAACGCCTCGACTAATGTGACTTCAACAATGGAAAAGCGATACATTTTTCCACAAAGATTTCTTTCCGGGTCGTTTTGTGGATGTTGTGCCTCTGTGAATCGATATTTAAATTTAGCGTGATTAGTTTTATTCGCCCAGTATGAAAAGAAAACTGATATAGTAGTGTGCTAAAAATAGAAAACGTGTAGTGCCTGGGTGTAGTGCCTGGTCAGTTCTGTGGATGCAAACTACACGAAATAGGGGTGCAGCATTCATCCGATCAGGAGCCCAGAAGGTCACGTGAGATATAATATTAGTAAATAGAGACTACTAACATCATTCCTAACATCTATTGGGATGGATGTATATGGAATGACGTAAATAAATATTAAACTTCGACTCCATATACAGAATGTGGAGAGTGGATTACTATTTAATCTCAATATATTCTCTATTTATAATTGTGCAACCCGGTGATTCATGCGATGGAAATTTGCAAGTGCGTCTTGTGTTTTTCCTTCAGAAATTGTAAATAATTACTAAATAATTTAATCATTTGCCCCGCCTCTGCGTTTGATTGGTTGAAAGCATACAGCGTGAAAGTTGTCAAAATCATATAAACCAAATCACGTAATGATTTGGAATGTATACACGTTCGCACACATCCGATCCAACTTTGAAGACTCTGGAAGCCCAGCCCACTCAAATTGTCACCGTGAGGGCGTGACGGCAGACTGATAGATGGATACAAAGCTTGTAAACAAAGATCAATGATCGAGTTTTCATCGCCTCCATTCGGCGAGAATATAACGATAATTTCTCGGGAACAATTGAATTTAATAAAATATACCGAAGTGGGAGACGAATAAAAAGATCATACATCCAAAAACGATTTTTGGGGAACATAAAAAAAAATGTTTTTAATGCTATTGTTACGTGACTTGCTAAAATATCTGTCGTCTGCGATCGAAAATCAAAACAACAAACAATTTGACAATGATTGACGTGACCTGTTTGTGACACACTTTCCTGAGTTTGACTATTGTCTTTTGCGAAAATTAAATGTTTTTCGTTCACGTACACATAGTTTTTATATTTTAATATTACAGCCGGATTAAATTATAAGAAAGTTATGATTTGATAAACTTGGAATGGACTTTCAAGTCTGCGTGAAAGGGGTTAAAGCACCAGAGATAAACAAAATATAAAGATAATTTACGGAGGCTTATTTTGGTGGTGAAATATTTTTAAAGAAACCATAAATAGATATTCGTTAATAGTATTTAAGGCTATTCATACATGGATCAGATACTTTTTCCCAAGAAACCACAAAAATACCACATTTGTGTACAGTATTAAAAGGGTTCGATCAAGTAATCAGGAATGCACATTTTTGCACTGACACTTATTTTAATGATGCTTAGAGCAGTAATGTGAGTATGAAAAGAGTTAACCCTTTACCCAACGTAACGGCCAAAACCGGCCAGCGCTATTCTCAAAAATCGCCAATTAATTTTCAAAATATTTTCATTTTTTGTCTCAAAAACCTAGGTTATGACCCCTCGTTGGAACGAGCTCGTCGATCTCCTTCCAACGAGGGGTCATAACCTATGTTTTTGAGACAAAAAATGAAAAAAATAGTTATTCAAGAATTTTTTTGGCAAGTGTCGTCTGCTTTTCATGTTAGGTAAAGGGTTAATGTTATTCTCACTGCAATAACAATTTTGGAATCCACATTGGAGTTTTGAGAGGGTTGAAAACATTTAACTGAATGATTTATACTTTATTTTCTTGCAAAGCAAAGAGTTTATCACAAGTTAGTTCGAGGAACTTACATCTGATTATAATAACAAGATTACATTTAATGTTTGACAGCTAACTCCATTGGTGTTTACATTGTCTCCAGTGTGAATAACATGACAAAGAATTGCTTGAAGATAATTTACTGTATCAGGACATTGGAGACTGTGAAAACCCAGTGGCCGCCTGGGCCATACTCGATGGCTTTAGCGACCCGAAAAACATAGGATGCCCAGAACTTATGACCATCTGTCAGTATGCCTAGAATCAACGAGATAGGACAATTCATTTTCGGGTTATCGTGCGGACAAGGAAGTTCTTAGAAGACAGAAATACAGGAGAATAAAATAAGAAGAAGAAGAAGAAGAAGAAAGAAGAAATGAAAAAAAAACAAGAAAAAGAAAAAATACAAAAACAATAGTCTGTGTGTTTCACACAGACTAATAAATACTTGCACTCATTCGTGCCTGGATCCAGTTTATAAATTGTTAAATACTTTTACTCTACAGTTACTTAAATGCCGTGTAGTCAAGAAGCATGAAATTAATTACTGATACGTGGGTAAAAGGCAAGACACTCTTCCGAAGATTTACAGAGCGTGTTTCAGTCAATTGCTGAGCAGCTGCAGCATACCCCGGAGACGATGGATATGCGCTGGTTTCCTTTCGTTTTTATTTCAACATTACTCTGGATCTTTTGTAAATGTGCCTCATACTCGGAGCTTAAAATTAAGACATGTCAAAATCTCAAGAATGTCAGCACGGCATTGATAGCAGAGAAACAGGTGGCACATATACTGCAGTGTAGTCGGGCCTGCAAAGATGACAAGACATGTCAGTCAGCAAATTTGATTCGCAGAGATGAAAATTATATTTGCCAGCTTTTGAAGGATGTTGCAGAGTGTGAAGATCAATCCGCTGATTCAACTTCTAAATTGGTTTCATTTGTGAGTTTAATTAGTTATTAACTCGTGACCTGCTGAGTATTGTTTAAATATTTTTCATCAAATCTAGTCATGGATTCCGTGAAGCAGCCATGACTAACTTTGATGAAAAAAAATTGTAAACAAAATTTTGCTTAAAAAAAAATCGTGATGCAATTTACGGGAGATAAGTGTATTAAATGTGCACAAATGTGCCAGTAGGCACATAGAACGCTCTTAAACTCGGGTGGTGACCCTTTGTTACTGCATGATACCATCAGAGGCCGTGGGCTTAAATCAAATTCAAACCTGCATGGCTACATTGTACAGGAAACGATGAGCTTATCAACGACAAGACAGAGATAAAGGACAACTGATGGGGTGTTTCAGCAATGATTTAATTACGCGGCACACCACAGGGCCAATGGGATTCGAGCATTTCTGAAACTCACCAGAAATACTAAATATATTTGCTCTTTCGGGTGGAAATTATAATCTGCTGGACTTTATCTAGAAGGTAAAAATGGAGAAAATATTTTGAAAATGTGAAGCTTGTGATACCGACTAGCAAGTTTGCCAACCATTACTTATTTATTTATTGGGGTTTAACGACACTTTTGGCAACCAGGGTCACCTCCTATCGAGCAGTTATATTTACAGTTAAAACTAGAAGTCCTGTCATGAAATGCGAACAAATAGCACGTTGATATGTGCGTTAATATGCGCGTTATGACCCAATTAAAGCTGTCAAATTCTGTACATATGGCCTGTGCACAGGCAATGTTTCAGCCAATGGACCTCCGGGTAACCCGGAGGTCCATTGGCAGAAACATTGCATGTGTTTGCTATGAGTAACCGGGAGAACCTGCCGTGCTTTGGATGCCATTCGATATGGCCATTGCGCGCAATTCCAACGCGCAATTAAGCCTAGATAAGCGCACTATTCGTGACAGGACTTCTAGTTTTGACTGTAATGGAGAAAGTCGGAGGACCAGGAGAGAATCAACGAGCAACTGTCAGACTCCCCAACATATCAACTGCACACAAGCAGGGTTAGCATTGGTTGGAGACACGTGCATCATCGACGTGTACCACGCCTTAGTACTCAGCGTCACCGTGCCCCCACCACCCCTTTACGCGTGGGCAGCAATGATTAAATGCCTTGCCCAAGTACACAACACATTTACCCCCGACGGATCTTTGGGTTTGAAGTCCAATACCGTAACCACTAATACCGTAACCACTAATACCGTAACCACTAATACCGCAACCACTAATACCATAACCACTAATACCATAACCACTAATACCATAACCACTAATACCGTAACCACTAATACCATAACCACTAATACCGTAACCACTACTGTAACCACTAATACCATAACCACTAATACCATAACCACTAATACCATAACCACTAATACCATAACCACTAATACCATAACCACTAATACCATAACCACTAATACCGTAACCACTAATACCATAACCACTAATACCGTAACCACTAATACCGTAACCACTAATACCGTAACCACTAATACCGTAACCACTACTGTAACCACTAATACCATAACCACTAATACCATAACCACTAATACCATAACCACTAATACCATAACCACTAATACCGTAACCACTAATACCGTAACCACTAATACCATAACCACTAATACCGTAACCACTAATACCGTAACCACTACTGTAACCACTAATACCATAACCACTAATACCATAACCACTAATACCATAACCACTAATACCGTAACCACTACTGTAACCACTAATACCATAACCACTAATACCATAACCACTAATACCATAACCACTAATACCATAACCACTAATACCATAACCACTAATACCGTAACCACTAATACCGTAACCACTACTGTAACCACTAATACCATAACCACTAATACCATAACCACTAATACCATAACCACTAATACCATAACCACTAATACCATAACCACTAATACCGTAACCACTAATACCATAACCACTAATACCGTAACCACTAATACCGTAACCACTACTGTAACCACTAATACCATAACCACTAATACCATAACCACTAATACCATAACCACTAATACCATAACCACTAATACCATAACCACTAATACCATAACCACTAATACCGTAACCACTAATACCGTAACCACTACTGTAACCACTAATACCATAACCACTAATACCATAACCACTAATACCATAACCACTAATACCATAACCACTAATACCATAACCACTAATACCATAACCACTAATACCGTAACCACTAATACCGTAACCACTAATACCGTAACCACTACTGTAACCACTAATACCATAACCACTAATACCATAACCACTAATACCATAACCACTAATACCATAACCACTAATACCGTAACCACTAATACCATAACCACTAATACCATAACCACTAATACCATAACCACTAATACCATAACCACTAATACCATAACCACTAATACCGTAACCACTAATACCGTAACCACTAATACCATAACCACTAATACCATAACCACTAATACCATAACCACTAATACCGTAACCACTAATACCGTAACCACTAATACCGTAACCACTACTGTAACCACTAATACCATAACCACTAATACCATAACCACTAATACCATAACCACTAATACCATAACCACTAATACCGTAACCACTAATACCGTAACCACTAATACCGTAACCATTAATACCGTAACCACTAATACCGTAACCATTAATACCGTAACCATTAATACCGTAACCATTAATACCGTAACCACTAATACCGTAACCACCAATACCGTAACCACCAATACCGTAACCACCAAAACCGTAACCACTAATACCGTAACCATTAATACCGTAACCATTAATACCGTAACCACTAATACCGTAACCACCAATACCATAACCACCAATACCAAACCACCAATACCGTAACCACTAATACCATAACCACTAATACCGTAACCATTAATACCGTAACCATTAATACCGTAACCACTAATACTGTAACCACCAATACCGTAACCACCAATACCATAACCACTAATACCGTAACCACCAATACCGTAACCACCAATACCGTAACCACCAATACCATAACCACCAATACTGTAACCACCAATACCGTAACCACCAATACCGTAACCACCAATACCGTAACCACTAATACCGTAACCATTAATACCGTAACCATTAATACCGTAACCACTAATACCGTAACCACCAATACCATAACCACCAATACCGTAACCACTAATACCGTAACCATTAATACCGTAACCATTAATACCGTAACCACTAATACCGTAACCACCAATACCGTAACCACTAATACCGTAACCACTAATACCGTAACCATTAATACCGTAACCACTAATACCGTAACCACTAATACCATGACCACTAATACCATAACCACTAATACCGTAACCACTAATACCGTAACCACTAATACCGTAACCACTAATACCGTAACCACTAAGCCACAGCGCTCCGAAACTTTCCAACTCAAATACACTTCAACTCCCACCACCTACCCCGACCCAAAACTTTCCAACTCAAATACCCCCAACCCCCACCACAACCCCCCCCCCCCCCAAAAAAAAAAAAAAAAATGCAAAATTCAATATTACACTACCCGGTTCGTGAGGATGTAAATTCAAGCGGATCATCATAGGAAGTGACACTGAGCGTGAATAATTGGAAAACACAACTTTGAAAATTGCATTGACCGCGTTACCCATTGTTTGTTAGATTGCACAACAATATAGTTCCAAAAATAGTTTTATTTAACTTTTTCTCGCCCAACATAATGTCCCCAAACTGTATTAATAATTTAAGATTTAATCTGTTTATGTGACATAATTGTTAGATAAGTGAATTATCACGATAATGTGCATGTTATGTGATTTGCATCAGATTCTCGGTAGAGTCCAAATATGGGATCACAAAGCCGGCTCGTCAAGATCGCATTCTAGACACCACCGAGAATCTGATACAAATCACAGGACATGCACGTTATCACGATAAGCTGTATTTATCTCTCAATCGGGGCGCTTTTGCACTGTTACGCAACTAAAGTTTAATGTATCCTGGCCCTTGTTCCGAAGGGCCCCTGATACAAGCGCGTGATTCTGCCGTTGCCAAAACAACTGCATTGATATCATTTTTCGATCGCTTCGCGTTTTTCCCTTCAGCTCAGGCCTTGGCCGATTAATTAGTTTTGAAATAAAATGTGTTTAAAACATATCCCGGTTCGTTGATGAAGGAGTGTTGTAATAATCATCAGGAATTGTAATTTTAACGTTCCAAACCTTCTGGCCACAACTTTGTATGTAGATCATTACGAATGAACGGCAACTGAATGCTACGCGCATTAATATTATAATCCGTCAGGTTGGGAATCCTACGACCTTGAACCGAATCAATGCATTTATCGATCGGTGATACAGTCGGAATCAGAAAAGATAAAAAGAGCCAATGAAATGGAAAGTAATAAGAAAAGAACGAGAAATAAAAATACAAAAATACTCCAAATATTATGAATCTGGATCACAAATTATAGCAAATGACATATAAAATCCACTTGAAAAATTTTATATGGTTCTTTTGAATAAAATATACGAAGGAATCCCCTGCGCCGTCGTCTGCTGTTTACGATTTTCCGAAAGCCTAAAATTACAGTTCGTGCCGAAATAGTTTAATTTTCTACTTTAAAATGGACGATTTGAATTCCGATGAGATAAAATCATTAATGGACAGTGATGATGAAACGTATTTTAACTTTGACCACTCATTTGCAAACTCACAGGAACTTGAAGCCAATTATTTAAATGTTGGTAGCTGACCTGCACCCCTTTGGTGATGGAGATGAAGTGGCCAGGCAGAGTCATTGCAGCATAGTGAACACCCCCAATGTGCTTTTAATGGCGTTAGAAGTGGAAATAATGCCCAAGCTAACCATGTGAACACTTTAGGAGGGGCAGGTTAATAATTCAAAAAGTAGGGCCCCAGTGTTTATTGACACTGATGATTCAGAGATTGATGAATTTGTAGAATCTATGAAAATGAGAACACTTGCAGAAATACCCGATATGTTGTCAATTTATTTGAAAACTTTCTGAGGTCACGCAGAGTGACAGTACCTTCAGTACAACTGAACCCCCTTGAATTAGACAATCACTTAGGGACTTTTCTTTTGTCAATTCGAAAGCTGATGGCATTGAGTACGAGTCGGAAACATTAACCTCATACCACAGAGCTATCGACAGACATCTTAAGGTAATAAAGTCAAATGTCAGAATTATGATTGACCGTCCTTTTGAAAATTCAAGAAATGTTCTTTGTAATAAGAGAAAAGAACTGAAGGAGAAGGGAAAAGGGAATCGGCGAAACAAAGCTGATCCCTTAACTGAAAGCGGAGAAAATAAACTGCGTGAAAAAGGCTTGATAGGCAAAATTGTTTGGAATGCAGGGGGTCAAACAACACCACGCATTACGGTGGGGGGGGGGGGGGGGGGGGGTTATTCAGCCAAAAGAAGATGAGAATGGCAATGAAGTTTTCCTGTACAGTGAACACTATACAAAGACCCACACTGATGAGAGCTCCACAAGTCATTTAAGGGCTTTCACACCGACCGAAAGCATTTGCAATTGCTAATGTCCAACCAGAATTGTGCCCTGTTCAGACATACAAAGAATACCGTAAGAGACGATCGAACAATACATTGAAAGAGGACAGTCAATTTTATATTCAAATTAATTATAACTGAAAGGAGGCAGCTTTAGTTAGGTTTTAGGCTCAACCTGTAGGAATTCACAATTTGGCCAAAATAATGATACAAATGGCAGAAAAAGGTGAACTGTGTGGAAAGAAAACGAAAAGTAGTGCAAGAAAGGCATTATGTACCAGACTTCTTTATAAAGGTGTGGCCCTAAACACAATAGCTCAATTGTCAGGACACAAGAACATTCAAAGTATCAATAATTACTCTGTTGCAAGTGTAGAAATGTAGAGACAGATGTCCAATATTTTATGCAACGTACCTTAACATAATTAATAAATATAGCATGGCTTTGAGTTGACTATGCCAAAATAGTGGTCCTCGAGGAGAGGATAGTCCCGACGCGTAGCGGAGGGGCTATTCTCTCCTTGAGAACCACTATTTTGGCACAGTAAACGAAAAATCATGCTATATTTATTATATTAGATGTGTGTGTGTGGGGGGGGGGGGGGGGGGGGGGTCTTCATGGGCCATATATGCAAGATAATATTCTTATTCACAGCCAAAGAGAAAATAAAATGGTTCGGGGTTTAAACAGGTAAACTAAGTTAATTTTGCCACTCATAGTTCTGGGATAGAGAGGTAGAGAACCAAACCCCAAGAAACACAATACCATTATTTCATCAACCTGCCCCCCCCCCCCCCCCCCCCCCCCCCCTCCCCCACATTAATTCTACCTGAAATCCGGCTACGGAAAAATAAAACGTTTGGCGAAAGATATGATACACATATTTTTATTTCTCCAAACTAAATGTAATAATGTATATGGGACGAGATGTCTTGTAAAGTATTTACGCTTCAATAGAATTTTCTAAGCGAATTCGAATGTTACTATTTATAACCGTGCACTATTACCGTGCACTATTCTTTTTTTTCAAAAATGATAGTAGGTCTGTGCGATTTCGCTGACGAACTATCGGAAAATAGGGTGTTTCTGTTCAACCAATCAGAACGCGGGAAAGTCACGTGACATCTAATATCCTTCATTATTCTCACTCGCAATCTACTACATGCAGTAATGCTTCGCGTTCGGTTTCAAATCCCGAAAGAAAGTGTACTTCAGTCAATGAAAAACAACTTTGAAATACTGACTCAGACTGATTCACGTCATTCTGGCAAGCGCTTGCCCTTAGCAAATGTCATTAACATCAGTGGTAATTGTACAATTCAGTACATTAATAATAATTAATTACCAGTACCAGTGAAAGCCAATCTGAGTCCCTTCAGGCCAAAAAATTCAGACGAAAAATTTATGACAGTGATTCTAAGATATCAAGATTGATTGTTAAAACTATTTTAATTTGTTTGAAATATAATAGTTAATGAGTATTTCAATAATAAAATATATATGCTTCTTTCAATACAGCAGTTTTTAGTGAAATGAAGTGTTTGTGGAAATAGAATGAAGAGGGTGCTTGTCCCCCTTTAATTTTTCAAAGAAAATATTCAGCCCCACTCCCACAAACGTTTTTGCTTAATACAAATTTCCGCAATTTTCAATCAATACCCTGTATTTATATAATTATTATTTGTCCACTTGCCCAACATGAACAACAAACATCATTTGGAGACCGTATCTACCTAAATGTTCGCCCTTTTTTGCCTATAAACTTAACTTTGACTTCTGAATGGAATCCGTCCATTGACATCATTAAGCTCATTCCAATGAGGGGTCATAAGCTGTTCTTTATGTGTTGTTAACAGATGCCATTGGCTAAAACTATTTATTTCAGTGATATCTCCATTCCAAATAGGTTGGAAAATATTGACTAAGTGTGGAACCTTTCAGGCAAAATTAAATAGGCTACTAAAGTGTGGAATTTTCAAGTAAAAGTATGACACATGACAAGTGGTGGAACTTTGAGACAATAAGAAGAACGCAAATGTGTATACAACTTCTGAAGTGGTCTTATTGAATTAGTGCCCCATTTTTCTGGGTTCCAATGCCACTGGTTTCATCATTCAAGAAGACGAGGAAGCTCACTTCGTTTTTTCAATGTTCTATTAGTGTTTGGAGACTCCCATTCGCAAGCAGAGTTGCAGCTGTCTTCGCTGTAAATTGTGCAAAACTCCTTCTATAACCGATTAACGGGATCCTTTTAAATATAATAAACTTTACATCAAGAGAAACATTTAATTCATCAGTTATTACTGCAATTAACAATCAAATTCACGTTGACAAAATACACATTAGATCAATTTTGCAAATGCACAGTGAATCCCAGCGACAGAGAATTTCTCAGAAGCGTGACGTCATTCTATTTTTAAATTAGCGTTATTTCACCCACTGCGAATAAGAAATAGTTCCTATCAAAATATTATTTTAAGACATTTTGAGGTCAAGTATTGTGAGATAAATTTTTCATCACCACAGAGTGTGTGTCCAGGAATTCGGATCAAGTCTCGCTGAAGGAACGGAATCGCAATTCGATTCGCCAAGATACGGACTCGTCGAAATACTATTCTGAATTTCTGTTCCTTCAACTCATTTGATCCAAATTCCTAGACACACACACTGTGGTCATAATTAAGGAATAGGGCATGGCTTGGAGTTGACTACGCCCATATAGTGCCCATTGAGGTGGTGAGGGAACTACACCACCTCACTGGGCACTATATGGGCGTAGTCAACGAAAAGACATGCACTAATCCTTATATTATATCGAACACCCATCAAGAAAAACATCTGTCCGATTTATTAATCTACTACCAAGGTAGCAGCCCTACCAATGAGCGTTATATAGAAAAAAATACCATGTAGTTTTTAAAAAACATTTTCTTCTTCCAAAACACGGCTAACTTGAATTATTGATATGAGCAGAAGACAGATTTTGAATCGGTCGGCAAGGGTAAACAAAACATTTCCCCCAAACTGAACTGTGTATTCTAGAATCGCGCAACTCGCGAATGAAAACCACAATTTTCGAAATTTGACAACGCAGTTTGATAATTTCCACACATTTGTCACACATATACATTACCGAATGGGTCAGCACGGGATACAAACTCCGAAGATTCAACTGAATTCCATTATTTATTCGTTTACTGCCCAAAACATACAATTAAATAGCGAAATAATATGAGTAGCGAAACAAACGATTTTTCATATCCGGACGCGTTCTCGTGAAAGTTGGACCCAGGTATGGATAATTCTCTTCGAATCGAGATATGGATCATCTTCTCAAGGAATAAAATGAACGACTCGAAAAATGTGACTTCAACAATGGAAAAGCGATACATGTTTCTACAAAGATTTCTTTCCGGGTCGTTTTGTGGATGTTGTGCCTCTGTGAATCGGTTTTTAAATTTAGCCTGATTAGTTTTATTCGCCCAGTATGAAAAGAAAACTGATATAGTAGTGTGCAAAAAATAGAAAATGTGTAGAGCCTGGGTGTAGTGCCTGATCAGTTCTGTGGATGCAAACTATACGAAATAGGGTATCATCTTTCAGCCAATCAGAATGCAAGGAAGTCAAGTGAGATATAATATTATATATTTATTGCACACCCGTAACTGCACGTGGATTTTAGGGCATGCGGTAATTTTAACCAGGAAGCTGTAGTGCAATCCTATAATAAGTTCCCTTTGCGTTGTGCAAACGTTCTCACGTTAGACTGGTTCTTGTAGTTTGTAGCGTTCAGTAGAACATTGCCAATAAGAAGCATCAGATATATTTATCTGTCGTAATTACAGATTGTCATTACAAAATGTTTGATGCACAACTATATCGTACAATATATTTCTTCCTTTGAAAATCTTCAGTAAATGTGGACAACCTAAAGCCTCTATTGTAAGTGCAGCCCATTTCAAACAAAGGTTATAAGGATTTGAGGTAAAATAAAAAGAAGGCTAAATTTCAAGTCAAAAACTTTATAATGCTGAAAAATATAAATAAAGTGCTAACTTTCCACGACTGCGGAATTAACCCAGAATGGAATCTCGGTTACTCTAAACGATCGAATGAATTCACCAGAAGGTTAATTATTGCACAAAAATGTATTTTCTCGCCCAGTGAATACTTTTGTAACAGTGCAGGACAGAAATGACCGATGTCCACATGCGATAGCCTAGTGCATGTATAGTTTTATGTTTGTTTCAGTTTTAAAATCACGTAATTGAAACAGAGCGGCCAGTTCGAACCATATTTAAATTAAAATCCTTGTAGATTTTCCATCCTCCAGATATAATGGTGCCTGCACACACACGTTTCAAAATACATTTCCGACTTCATAATTTGTGATGTCTGAAATGTTGAACGCAATCTTTTGAGTTTTGAGTGTTCGGAACGACATTTGGTTTTGCGAATAAAATGAATGAACAGCGATTCTACGGGTGGCAAGGTCAAAGAATTAAGACTGGTTCGCTGACAAAATTTCCCGTTTCTCAGTAAAATTCTTTCAACCGTCCAAATCGTCGACTATCAATTCAATTAGCGATTAATTGCAGTAAATTCTTTTTCATGCTTGGGTGTGTAATCAATACGGAACCATACTTATGTTTGAATGTGTAAACGATTACTGGACTTGAGCGTGTGTCGCTGGGATACCACTCGAACCTACCATGGTATCCTTGCGCCACTCGCTCTCGTCTAGTAATCGTTAACCCATTCACACATAAGGGGGGGGGGGGGGGTGTCCGTATATATACTTCTCTGGCAGTTTGCCTGTATTGTCTTGGAATTTCATTTATTTACCCTTTAAATTCACGAGTCTGATTTACCGGTCCAGGAACATGATACTTGATGATTTCGTTAAGTAGGATGTCTGCTAAGTTAATGTTTGCAGTAGACCAATCAATACATTTTCTTTCTGCAGGCCCAAGTCTGCACGTTGAAAATATTAATTGCTCTATCCGCAAATAATGAATATGGATGGACTCTTCTGATTACTTCCATTACACTGACATGGAAGATACCATCAGGGTTCAAATGGTTATCTTTTTTAAATTCAGGATCTAATTTACAATGAGATACAACTAATATTATAATCTAAAAGAATAACAAAAATGTGATCGTTCGTCTGGATCTTTTTATAAAACTCTTCTTAAAATCACAATGAACACCTTCTAAAAGATGCCTATGAAACCTTCATGTGCCACGCACACAACATTATCATCTTGTTATCGAAAGTATCCCGAGGTGTTGCGCAAAAAATAATGTCGGAGGTCCATCAGTTTTGTTTTGAGTGCGGCACCTTTGAATCGCCCGCCCCCACCCCACCATTATGTGGCCCTCGTCAATAATACAAGCTGACAGTACAGAGGCAAGGTTTCAACGCAGGATTCCCCATACTCTAAAACTGTCAGTTTTGAGACAGTTGTTATCTTAGGCATTCTCCAAAGACAACAACGTACAGCCAAAAGTCGGAGAATTCTAGAGACAAACGAATAGGGAAAAAACTTATAGGGACAGAAAGCAGTCCTATGAAAGTTCTTTATGTAAATTATGCTGTCAGCTGGCGAGGGGAGGTGGGGGGGGGGCATTATTTCGTTTCCTTTTTTACAAACACATTGAAGAGTTATTTCACTTTAAATTTCGGAACTATATTCAGCACTGTCTCCGTGAACGTGTCATAATCCACGCGTGGGTAGTGATGTCCACGCATGCGTTTACCAGGTAATAGAAATCAGCATCAGCAAAATATTAATTAATGAAGTACAGCGATGTACACGATGCTTCACTAATAAAATATTTGACGATTATTCACATATTAGTGGGGTTTTGAATCTAATATTATTATGTCAGTGGAAATACTGCCCACACGTGGAAAGTGACCAGTCCACGACGGTCATACTGGGTATGCACACACAGATCTGAGTTCGCCTGTCTTTGAAAACATGTACGTCAAGAGTTTGAGAAATTGAATGATATCTTTCCTTTAAAAATAGTGAGAGATTGTCCATATAAGTTTGTCACTTTAGTGACAATTGGTGTGGGGAATCTCCCTCAAATCTGAGATGAAAATATTCTTTCTACTAAACATTCAAGAAGAAAGAGAATACAATTTCCTTTCTTTCCTGATACTTCACAAAACACACACACACACACGCAAAAACGCAATATAAAAACACCTTAGTAGTATGCATTGTGGTGGAACTCTTTGTGACAGATGAGTTTTGTTCAGGTTGTACCCAGTGCTTCATTAATTAATTTTTTGATGATGATTATTCCAATAATTAGTGTTTTAGAATCTAATATTATTTATTATTATGTCTGTGGAAATATTGTTCACACGTTGAAAGTGACAAGTCCACGACGATTGCACTATATGTACAGTACGTGGCGAGTGGATTGTAAGTAAATCACCCGCGGAGTGGAGTTATCACCTGAACTATAACTTTCAAATTTTGTACATACAGTACGTGGAGAGTGGATTGTAACTAAATCACCCGCGGAGTGAAGTTATCACCCAAACTATAACTTTCAAATTTTATACATATGGACAAAAAACACAAGCAATGTTTTAGCCAATGGACCTCCGGGTTTACCCCGGAGGTCCATTGGTTGAAACTTTGCCTGTGCTTGTTATGCTTTGCAACAAATTTGCAATTATTGCGTGGGTGGAATCTCCACTCTGCGGGTGATTTAGTGATAATACACTCTCCACGTACTGTATCGACAAAACAACGCAGGCAATGTTTCAGCCAATGGACCTCCGGGTTGAACCCGGATGTCCATTGGCTGAAACTTTGCTTGTGCTGGATATGCTTTGCAACAAATTTGCAATTATAACTTGGGTGGAATCTCCACTCTGCGGGTGATTTAGTTATAATACACTTTCCACGTACTGTATGATATTTGGACGGACATGAATGGAACTGTGTCTTCTGTTTCTGAGACTTCTGTTCAGAACGAAACCCTTTCCGTCCGCTTCTTACAGCAAAAAGAACCTAACTGCGAACTCAAAAAAAGCCGCCACGAAGGCATTCATGAAGACAGACAATTTGTGATACCAACAAAAATTGTTAAGTTAGAAGGACGTGGTGAGATAAGAAAAATTCTGATGAATAAACTTAACTGTTTGTCCTAATTGTGTCGTGCCGTACTCAATAACCTATACCTGTCAGGGGCCAATACTATAAAAACTTTTACAGTTGTTTATTTCAGAATTGTAGTTTCCATTTTGGGAAATAACATATTAAAAAAACCATTAGCGTTTTCAAAAATTTGGCTATTTGCCAGTTAGCAAATTGCCAAACTTTTAAAATGCTACTGATTCATTTCCTCCATTTATATTCCCCTGTAGAAAATACACTTCGGGGAAATACAATTGTAAAAAATTTATAGTATTGTTTCCTGGATCATAGGAATCCTCATAGAATTCGCTTAAATCCTGATATAGGTTATTTAATTTAACCTTCCATTTTTATATTGTCTTTCAGGCTGCAAATTAAGATCAGGTTATAGGTCAACCTTCTTCATCCAGTATTTCACAAGCTCTTACAGTTAAAACTAGAAGTCCTGTCACGAATAGTGCGCTTATCTAGGCTTAATTGCGCATTGGAATTGCGCGCAATTGCCATATCGAATGGCATCCAAAGCACGACAGTTTCTCCTGGTTACTCATAGCAAACACATGCAATGTTTCTGCCAATGGACCTCCGGGTTACCCGGAGGTCCATTGGCTGAAACATTGCCTGTGCACAGGCCATATGTACAGAATTTGATAGCTTTACTTGGGCCATAACGCGTACATTAACGCGCATATTAACGTGCTATTTGTACGCATGTCATGACAGGACTTCTAGTTTTAACTGTAGCCAAGAGCTGCTAGGAACTCTCTTAATCCTGCACGTCATTCTAACTTGTCAATAATAAGTTTGCACAACTGTCGAGTATACTTCAGTGCTCCGCATTTGACAAAAATATAATTCTGATAATTGTCCTTGCCTCCTCATCTTCTCTTTCTCTATCCTTCGATGTTCTTCTTGTAGCTTCGCCCAATCAGCATCAGATACGTCACCGGTCCTTCTTATTTTATTTATAGGTGCTTAACGTCACATCGGCTGATGAGGGCATATTATGGCGACACACAGTTATGTAGGACAAAAAATTCCACCAGAAAGCTAAATATGCGTTTAAACACATGTAAAAATGAACAATAGCGGGACAGAGAAATAAATTAGGAAGCAAACACAGTATAATATAATAATAATAACACTTTGGCCAGCCGCTGATTTGTCGCAGTTCTCGGACGAGAAGGCCATGGTTACCCCTGTACTCCCAACTGCCTCCCTATTCCCACGCTTCTCCTCTCCTCCCAACACTCGGAGACGAACTGCTTGATGATATCCCTTGTCCCATTCTTCCCAATCTCTCCGACTAGCATATTAACCCTCTCCTTTGAGTCTCCCCCTACCCACATGTCCTTCATTCTCCCATCCCACTTCCCCATTATACTCCCAGTGAATCTCATTCTTTTAGACTGATACTTTGGGCATTCTAGAAGAAAGTGTTCCAGGGTCTCCACCATGTCCAAGTTACACATCTGGCACTCCCATTCACCGTCTTTCCCAATTTTTTCCCTCAGCTCCAGGGATCGCGACCTCAGCTTGAACAACAGTGACCCCCCCCCCCCTAAAGGCGCCATCAAGGTACTCTTCAAAACCAGGCTTCTCTTTATCACGCAGGCCACCCAAAGATCTCTTTGATTTGACCCCCTCTCGCCAATTACGGTTACAATCCTCCATGACCCTTTCTCTCACGATTTTTTTACCCTGGTTTGCCCCAACGTCCAGGTCCGAGATCTCCAATGAGTAGTTCTCTACTAGCTCCCTTACTTGGACCATCCACCCCGTTTTGATATTTGAGTTGAAAATTCTCAGGAACATTACTTTACACCATTGGCTGTCGGGGAGATTTACCAAATAATTAAGATAACCGAGCTTCAACAGGTCTATCCTGTCCTTGATCCTCATCCACCCAAGCTCACCCCTGATTGCTTCTAGCGCTGCGGCATTACTCGACCCCGTTATCCATCGGCCTGCATCGTTCTGCAGGATTTCCAAGCTCTTTACGGCCGTCAGGTTTAGGAGTACCACTTCCGTACCGTATGTTATACTTGACAGCCCCACCATTTCCCAAATGGTTTTCCCCACGAAAACCTTATTGAAGCTATTTCTCCCTATAAGTTTCACTTGGATAAGGATTCGCTTCCCCTTCAGAATCAATTTATTTGTGTGGTTCCGGTAGATGCCTCTTCATTGTGAATAAGTGTATTTATTTATTTATTGATGTTTAAGGTCACATATTTATGCACAATGGCTAATCATGAACGTGACAGTTTTACGGGTGGAGGAAGCCGGAGTACCCGGAGAGAACCACCGAGCAACGACGAGCAGCTGCCAGCTCCCCAACATCGTAACTCCGCACTGCAGCACAGGCAGGGTTAGATTGGTTGAAGACATGCGTACCATCGACGTGCAGTACGCCTTAGTACACGGCGTCATCGTGCCCCCACGCGGGCAATGGAGATGAAGTGTCTTGCCCAAGGACACAACGCGGTTGCCGCAGGTGGGATTCGAACCGAGGACCTCTCGGCTTGCAGCCTGCACCCCTCTACCTACTGAGCCACCGCGTTCCCGTGAATAAGTGTAAAGTGAGTAGAATCGACATAAAATGCTAAAATATGCGTGAAAACAATTATATAAACGAAACACGAATGTTGCCACCATTACTTTCCATTATATAATTAATTCATCTTAAGGTAAACTTAACTCTCGACGTTAACCCTTAAGCCCCCATATAGCCCCAAACCGCCACTTTTATATTGCATTGAAGCAGGTGCTCCCTTGTGTAATATTTTTTATTACTCTTGTGTGTAGACTGAATTTTCCCTGGCAGTGGTTCTACATCACTGCTGGCTGCCTATGTAGGCAGCCAGCAGTGATGTAGAACCACTGCCAAGTCATCAATAACTAAGTAAGCAGATAAAGGCCATAAATACTTTAAAATTAATCTGAGGACTGAAGGGTTAAAAGCCATTTATATTGCAAATAAAACTGCTGAAGACAGCATCACTAAATATACTTTGAAAGAGAAAATGCGCGTAACCAGAGACGCACCTCCCTCACAAAATCGGAGTTCCAATTGAATGACTATCTCTCCTTTGTGATTTGAAAATTTTGATAACTGGGGATACCTAACTTATCCCGATCGTACTATCTGTGGCGTAACGACAGAGAGTATGATGTATCGGGATAACTGGTTTTAAAATGATAAATGTTCTCGTTTGCGTGTAGTTTCTATGAAACTCCTAGGCGCTACACAAGCTGATTAACTCCTACTTCGTCTATAAATAGGTTTTACACCACGTTAATTACACTGGAACGACTTCAGTATCCATGGTAATACACAATCTAGCTGTATTTGTTACTGGGTATCACAATGCCTTGGCGTTTCCCAGAAATTAGTTGCATTGTCCTGATGTTACATGCCCTATATGCTATATCGAATATATCGCTGGTTAAATTCTTTCAGAATCACATATTAACAGAATTACATATATATCTGGAATTTAAAATCTGTCTATCAACTTTATCGATCTAATTTGTTTGTAATGTTTTACATATAATAGTGCAAAAGTGCTTATATTTTATTTTAGATCCTAACCTTTACATAATATTCTCCTAAAGCTGCCATCTAACACTACATTTACAAAATAGTTGATCGCCAATCGCCAATCAGCGCACCTCCCCAACAAAATTCTGGCTACGCGCCTGGAGAAGCTTTCCCCCCACACATATATCGAGAAAGGTATGTCCCGTTCTTGGTTAAAACCATTCAGAAACAACTGTTACCATAAAACATGTGTTTTCTAAAAACAAATGAGGAACCTATTTTGCTTCAATGTTCGGATGAACCAGGGATTACACAGAGCCGTACTTTGCTTGTTAGTCTTAAAACATATAACTACCAGCAGCATGCGTTTTTGTAATTTGGTGATGCACTTTTTGCGTATTCTAATTACCTTTTTGAAATGTTACTCAATCTGTTTCAGCTTGTGCCGAGGTGTGTACATGGCGGTAAATGGGATGATGGAATTTCTCAATGTGTCGACTGCGATCATGGCTTCACAGGTAAATACTGTGAAAGACACATCTATGGTATGTATACGAAACGTCGGTTGAATAAGTAACGTAGAACTCGATATTGTTGAATGACAGGAATGTTCCCCAATTCGCCAGCAAGCAGAGGTGAACAGGACGTATGAGCTGCCGGGAAATTCCCGGCACCCTCTTTACCTGTGCGAAGCCCCACAATTACGCATCCCAACACCCGTTCATGTATAAAATTTCGTGAAAATGACCAAACAGGAACACTGGCTCTGATTGCATAGACTATCAGTTTATCGGAAAACCTTCTATGTGGACTGCCAGGGCATTTCGATATTCTAGCGTCCAGTATGTTATTGGTCGGTCACATCCAAGGAAACACCGTCCTTGCTATCCGAAAAATCAAAATGTTCTCCCTTTGGGTCGAATTATTGTTCGCCTAATGAATCCGAGGCCCCCTTTGGGGCAAGCATTTTTGCCAATTGAGCGAGAAAGACGATACAATGATTCCATCGAAAATGCCTTCTATGTGGACTGCCACTGCTCGTTCTGACGCAAGAGAGCAGCGTTCTTTGGGGTCGAAAAATCAAAATTTTGACCGGGTCTGGGACCCCCTTCGTACATTTTGGCCCAGTTCGCCCCAGTTTGCCAATCACGTTGGTTTACCTATCTACTTTTGTTACTCGTCATGCTTATTTGGGAAACATTTAATTGGTTGAGTGCTGGAATAACAAAGTTCGGCTTCATTCTGATGTACTGATATCACCATTCATATTCTATTGATGTTTTCCGCTGCCATTCCAGTAATCCGATATATGCAGATAAGTGGTATACCCCAAGCCCCGCTTGGTGATGACGACAAGCGTTAGAATAACATTAGGAATAAAGAACAGTTTCTCTTTTTAGCACAAACCACATTGAGGAATAGTATACTGCACATATACTGCAAATACACAAGCCTTGGCTTCAGAATGTCGCATCTGCATTCCCAGTCAATATCATAGGCTTGGTTGACTGTATGAATGTCGATGAGATCGAAGTCATGTTGTTTCAAGAAACTGTTACTGAACGCCACTCTCACCATCTGTTCTCTTTCCACATGGTCTGTGATTCCGGTGAAGATCCATACTTATATGGTACTTGTCTTCATTGTTCCTTGGTAGAGGGTGCTTTCCTGTCATCTTTCGCATACCCTCTTCCACATATCCTATTACTATCACCGGATGGCTGCGACATTGAAAAATATAACATGTTTACCTTCCAGTGTGACACGGATGTCTCTCCCTATCTTAACGTTTTGCGTGTGGTTAGCATCTCTACTACCGAGGGAAATGTTGAATCCCAACCGAATAGGAATGACAATTTAAGATTTCGCGTCTTGTTTATTATTTTGTTCAGAAAGTACTTACTCTTTCGTTGCTTAACAAAACGTTTCCATCAGTCTGTAGCCGTTCTTGTTTTCTCATTACAGATTGCACTGAAGGCAAGTCACTTGGATACTCTTCAACGGAGATTATCTTAATTCAGCCAATCGGGGCTACGAAACCATTCACAGTTCTTTGCGGTTTCAAGTGGGGTGGTTTACAAGTCGAACGCAGGGGCAAATATTTCAAATGCGGAGGCTATGAAAACTTCAATCGCAGCTGGGAAGACTACAAAATTGGTTTTGGTGATTTGAAATGTGAATATTTCATTGGATTGAAAAACTTGCACCTGCTTGTATCCCAGAGAAAATATTTCCTCAAAGTCCAGCTAGAAGAAAATGAAGGAGCAATTAAACTGTTTTCGAATTACATGGACTTTTCTGTGGACGAAGAATCTAACAACTACGCACTGCATTACAGTACCTTCAAGACGCCGTTCAGCTTCGCCGGAGGAGATGGTTTTGGTATGGGAGCTCCAGACGCCTCTGTCAACAATGCACCATTCTGTACCCCCGACCGTGATTGTGGCTCGTGTGCGAAGACTTCTGGGTCTGGCTGGTGGTTTAACACTGCATGTGCTGCAATAAATCTTCATGTGCCTTTGAGTGGAAACCAAAATTTGGTGTGGCCCAAGAGTGTCACAGATCCAACAAAAGTTGTCATAGACTGGGCTCTTCAGGTTTTCTTGTTTAAGATGTAATTATGTAAAAGAACCAATCTTCAAAGCAATTTTGTTTATTTAATATGTTACCTGTTGACAAAAGTATTCTTCAGAAGGCATTTATCTTGTTGTCGCACACCAAATGGGGTTTAATATTTTCCCTGGTTTACTAGGGTCCTGGGACGGGAAGGAAATTACCCTCAGAGCCAGTAACTTTCACGGGTAATATCAGGGAAATTTACAAAAGTAACAAGGCGTATATATTTCATGAAAATGAACGTACTTCAAAGTTCTTTTTCCAGAGGGAAGTGTAAAAACAGAAACGGGCTTGAATCTATTCTTAATTTTCAGAATCACTAAATCATCATTAGTACCTCCTCGAACATCAACACCCTCTTCACTGCCCCTTACCAGTCTCCTCTGCTTCAAGCAGAGGAGACTGGTAATGTCAGTGAAGAGGGGGTAAATTTGAAGGAGGTAGTGCACCGTGATCCTTGGGATTCTGAAAATGAAGACGTGTTGAACTTTGAATCGGGTGAAGATCTTGCTGTTGAAGAGAGGGGACCCCCTTAGAACTGGTTCATAGGTACAGTGATTTGGCGAAAAAGGTTCGTCAGGAATCAGAACTGTAAAAAAATTCAGGCGTGAAAGGGCTGACGAAATATCACAAAGTAACACTGGGTTAAATTTTCAATTCAGAAAAGTTCAGTTCCAAATACAAACAGTATCACGTTTAATTCCCGATTCCCTGTTACAGATTTCCCGGGTATCGGGACCTGCTTTCCGAACTGAGAACCCGTGAATGTGATTAAACCCTAATATCAAACTGAAATTGATAGCATTAAACGTCTTGATGATGTAGTTGGAATATTACTCAGGGACGGGTGCGAGACTTACCAAAGGACTAGCCGCTAGCAATAGTTCATCGTCAACATTGTCTGGAAATTTAAACCTTGTTTTCAACAGTGGATACTCTCGAGACTGGAATTAGCATGGTATTCCATCTTACTATACATTTTGTGAGACGACGACACTGACTAATACCAAGCCATATTCCCGTGTAAAGATTCGAAAGGAATCGGGCATCCAGTGGCGGCGCCATGGAGGGGTATGTCGGGGGTACTTACCCCTCCACTTTTTTTCGTCAAGCGTAGTAAAACAATACTATCATTTTAATTTTTGTTGTATTGAACGTTGCGGTGTAATGGTCGGTATGCTTAATCCCATATCCCCAAGTGCTCTAAATCAGAGAAGTTTTGAAATTATGTTTGCCCCCCTCCCCCCCCCCCCCCCCCCGTCTCCCCACACACGCGGTAGCTGCAAACAACGAGCAAGAGTCGAGGGTCCAAATTGCAACAAGGCATGCCACGTTTAAACGGACTGAAACATAGTGCTTAAGAGTATTCGACGAATGCTAGAATCGAGAGCGTGCGAGGCATCCGTTTGGAATTCAGCATACAACAATTTTAAAATATAAATAAAATTTAATATTTTAGAAAAAAACTCAAAGGTATAACTCAATGAAATCATGCAAATATGAATATCATTGGAACCGGCTTGTTGAGCCGGTTCCAATGATATCCATATTCGCATGATTTTGTTGCAAAACAGTTAAACATTTTCTCAACTTAGGGAGAGGACCAAACCCAAACCCAGGGCTTGCCTTGAGTCGGGGCTAATCAGCCCAGGCCCCGAGATCAGCCCCGAGGAGCACTTGCTGGGGGCTTTTTTTCAAGCCCCGACATTTTCCACAAAAAAGCACTAACAATAATGGACAAAATGGAAAATCAGCCCCGAAAAGGCCCCGACCTCAATATGTGGGGCACTTTTTTTAGGCCCCGACCATTTTACTCAAGGCGAGCCCTGCAAACCCACCCCAACTCGGCGCGGCACAATCCCCAACTGTACCCCCCTTACTTTTGTAACTCTGGCGCCGCCACTGCGGGAATCTGATTTCGAATCGAATCGAATATTAGCTTAAGATTCGAAATCGATTCGCATCACGAAGCTTTGCAGGGCCTACGTGTCAACTAAATAATAAATAAATAAATAAATAAATAAATAAATAAATAAATAAATAAATAAATAGACGCAAAAAGCCTTAGTTGATGGTAAAAAGAAAATAAAAACACAAAATACTGGTGTTTTTAAATTGTGAGCTCTACAATTTCCTAAATATTATCAAAATCGGACAAAGTTTCGTTTTTTGACGTAGACGTCGAAACTTCAAACTTTATCCAGGTAAACCTTTTTCCCGCTGGATGGAAACTAATTGTATTTTCTAACATTGGTTTTATGGGAGATTATGCTTCCCAAATTCCAAAAGCAAAGAACTGTTCTGTATATGAGAAATCGAATTTGGAAAGAAATACCACTTTTACGTTAAAACCTCAAAATTGTAATGTCACTAACAACGAAATTATAACTATGTGTTATAATGTACACGCAACAAGTGGTGTGTTTAATTTCATTGGTGTGTGTCTTATAAATCTGGAACATTGTGTGTTTAAAAAATGGTGTCTTAATGAAAAATGTCCAAAACATCCATAAAATGTCGATTTTTACTGAAATATAAACGGAAATTTGATTGGTCAAGAGAAAAACGATATAAACCCATATTGTGTACAAAACGTCCGAACTCACGACATTTCCGTTCATCCACACGACAATTGTCCATATCGTGCATTTGTCTCGTTCAGGAATTTCATATCGTGTGTTGACGTCATGAAGTAAATATCGTGGCAGACTGGAAAATTCGCATGGGTGTAATAACAGTAGAAGGATACCTATTCAACAACTGCTCCAATAAGACATTAAGCGTGTTAACATATATTTTGCAGGTCCAAAGAAAGCAGAGGAGAGGAGTGATTTAAACTTCAGACTGTCCTAAGCTTGTTCCACGATAAGTTATTATAGAACATTAAATTGATTTTAGTTTATACCATGCTTCCCCGCCAAATACATGGGACCCAGAACATGTGCAAACATTGACAGTCGCAGCTGTCAATAGATAAAATCGTCACTTCATGTCTGTCCACGTAGTACAGGATTTACCTACCCTCAACCAGCCGTATCCCACTCGGCCTTACACCATCTCGGTTCACGTAGTACAGGTTTTTACCCACCCTCAGCCAACCGTATCCAATTCGGTCTTGTCCCATTTCTGTTCACGTAGTACAGGATTTTACCTACCCTCAGCCAGCCGGATACCATTCGAACGAATCCAATGTCAGTTTACGTAGTATAGGTTTTCACCTACGCTCATCAGGTCGTATCTAATTCGGCCTTACCCCGTGTCTGTTTACATAGTACATCTTTTTACCTACCTTCAACCAGCCATATCCCATTCGGCCTGACCCCATGTCTGTTCGCGTAGTACAGGTTTTTACCTGCCATCAGCCAGCCGTATTCCATTCAGCCTTACGCCATGTCTGTTCACGTAGCACAGGCTTTACCTACCCTCAGCCAGCCGTATCCCAATTGGCCTTACCCCATTTCTGTTCAGGTACTACAGTTCTTTACCTACCCTCATCCAGCCGTATCCCATTCGGCCTTACGCCATGTCTGTTCACGTGGTACAGGATTTTACCGACCCTCATTCAGCCGTATCCCATTCGGCCTTACGCCATTTCTGTTCACGTAGTACAGGTTTGTACCTATCCTCAGCCAGCCGTATCCCATTCGGCCTTACGTCATGTCTGTTCACGTAGTACATGTTTTACATACCCTCAGCCAGCCGTATCCCAATTGACATTACCCCATGTCCGCTCACGTAGTACATGGTTTTACCAACCCTCAGCCAGCCGTATCCCATTTGGCCTTAACCCACATCTGTTCACGTAGTACAGGTGTTTGCCTACCCTCAGCCAGCCGTATTCCTTTCGGCCTTACCCCATTTCTGTTTACGCAGTTCAGGTTTTTACCTATCCTTAACCAGCCGTGCCCCATTCAGCCTTACCCCATGTCTGTTCATGTTGCACAGGTTTTGACCTCACCCAGCCAGCCGTATCCCATTCGGCCTTTCCCCATTTCTGTTCAGGTAGTACGTGTTTTTCACCTGTCCTTAGCCAGCCGAATCCCATTCAGCCTACCCAATTTCTGTTCACGTAGTACAGATTTTTACCTACCCCCAGCCAGCCGTATCCAATTCGGCCTGACCCCACGTCGGTTCAAGTAGTACAGGTTTTCACCTACCTCGGGCAGCCGTATCCCGTTCGGACTTACCCCATGTCTGTTCAATTAGTACAGGATATTACCTACATCCAGTCAGCCGTATCCAATTCGTCCTTACCGAATGTCTGTTCACGTAGTACAGGTTTTTACTTACCCTCAGCCAGCCGTATTCCATTCGGCTTTACCCCATGTCTGTTCACATAGTACAGGTTTTTAACTACCCTCAGCCAGCCGTATCCCATTCGATCGTACCCCACTTCTGTTCACGTACTACAGGTTGTTACCTGCCCTCAGTCAGTCGTAACCCATTCTCAATGTCTGTTCGCGTAGTAGAGGTTTTTACCTACCCTCAGCCGGCCGAGTCCCATTCGAACTTACCCCATTTCTGTTAACGTAGTACAGCATTTTACCTTCCCTCAGCCAGTCGTATCCCATTCAGCCTTATCCCATGCCTGTTCACGTGGTACAGGTTTTTACCTACCATTAGCCAGCCGTATCCAGTTCGGCCTTACCCAATGTCTATTTACGTAGTACAGGTGTTTACATACCCCGGCCAGCCGTATCCCATTCGGCCTTACTCTATGTCTGCCAGGTAGTACATGTGTTCACCTACCCTCAGCCAGCCGTATCCCTTTCGGAATTACCCCATGTCTATTCGCGTAGAACACGTTTTTACCTACCCCCAGTATCTCATTCGAACTTAACCCGCGTCTGTTCACGTAGTACAGGTTTGTACCTACCCTCAGACAGCTGTATCCCATTCGGCCTTGGCCCATGTCTGTACACGTAGTACCGGTTTTTACCTACCCTCAGTCAGCTGTATCCCATTCGGCCGGTACCCAATTTGTGTTAGCATAGAACAGGTTCTTACCTACCCTCAGTCAGCCGTGTCCTATTCGGCCTTACCCCATGTCTGTTCCCGTAGTACAGGTTTTTGCCTTCCCTCAGCCAGTCGTATCCCATTCGGCCTCACCCCATATCTGTTCACTTAGTACAGGTTTTACCTACCCTCAGCCAGCCCTGTCCCATTCTGTCTTACCCCATTACTGTTCATGTAGTACAGATTTTTACCTACCCCCAGCCAGCCGTATCCCTTTCGGCCTTTCCCCATGTCTGTTCAGGTAGTACATGTTTTTAACTACCCTAAGATAACCGTATCCCATTCGGCTTTACCCCATGTTTGTTCACGTAGTACAGGTTTTTACCTACCCTCGACCAGCCGTATCCCATTCGGCCATACCCAATGTCTGTTCACGTAGTACAGGATTTTACCTACCCTCAGCCAGCCGTATCCCATTCGGCCTTACCCAATGTCTGTTCACGTAGTACAGGTTTTTGCGAACTATCAGCCAGTCGTATTCCATTCGGCTTTACCCAATGTCTTTTTACGTAGTACAGGTTTTTGCCTACTCTCAGCCAGTCGTATCCCATTCAGCATTACCCCATGTTTGTTCACGTATTACAGGTTTTTAACCACCCTCAGCCAGCCGTATCCCATTCGACCTTACCCAATGTCTGTTCACGTAGTACCGGATTTTACCTACCCTCAGCCAGACGTATCCCATTCGGCCTTACACAATGTATATTCACGTATTACAGGTTTTTGCCTACTCTCAGCCAGTCCTATCCCATTCGGCCTTACCCCATGTTTGTTCATGTAGTACATGATTTTACCTACCCTCAGCCAGCCGTGTCTCATTCGACCTTAACCCATTTCTGTTCACGCAGTACAGGTTTTTACTCTCCCTTAGCCTGTCGTATTCCATTCGGCCTTACCTCGTGTCTGTTTTACGTAGTACATGTTTTTACCTACCCGTAGCCAGCCGTGTCTCATTCGGCCTTACCCAATGTCTATTTACGTAGTATAGGTTTTTACCTACCCTCAGCCAGCCGTATCCCATTCGGCCTTACCCCATTTCTGTTCACGTAGTACAGGTTTTTACCTTCCTTCAGCCAGCGGCAGCCCATTCGGCCTTACCCCAAGTCTGTCCACGTAGTACCCTGTTTTTACCTAGCCTCGGCCAGCGGTATTCCATTCCGTCGAATGGGGTAACTAATATCATCTCCATTATTTAACCCTTCAACCAACGTAGACAATATCAAAATTTATTATTTTAATATTTGTTTTTTTCAAATGTTTCAAACAATTCCAACGAAACCATATCATGTGCACCTTATTAGAACGAACTCGGCGAGCTCGTTTTAAACGAGGGGTCACATGTTATGGTTTCGTTTATTTATTTTTTTTTAACTATATATATTTGTTAACAACTTAATCAGTTACTTACGCTGGCGGATGCGGACGATTCGTTAGGTAAAGCGTTGAAGTCGGATTTTCAACTTTTGTTTAGTTTTCTATTTGGAATCATGGGAACTAAAAGGTAGGGCTGCACGGTTTATCGATAAACCGACATATGCCGGTATTCAAACCAATATCGATTGAATGCCGGTGTAATTACAAAAAATATCGGTTTATCGTCATTATTTATTTACCCACATTTAATTTTCAAGATGACTTGAGATTTTTAACTGTTGCCCCAAATGAATAATATTGTCCCTTTACCCAAGGAATCGTCTGCATGTGCTCACGTAATATACAAATTGCCCAGTTCAAAAATATTTTTCAAAAATTTCAACAAAACTCTATCATGTGACCCCTCATTGGAACGAGCTCGTTGAGCTCGTTCCAATGAGGGGTCACATGATATTGTTTTGCAGAAGTTTAGGGGCAAAATCTCACTTTTAAAATAATAAATTTTGATATCGCCTGTGTTGGGTAAATGTTTTTCGAACCGCATCATCAAGGCATGCTGATTCGTTCCGACTGTGATGCATCAAGTCTCGATTGTGGTACCTATGTTCATATATCTCAGCTGTTTTCGATATACCGGTATACCGCGGTATTCAGTTTTGAATATCGTGAAGCCCTACTAAAAGGTCACATAAACTAAAATAAAATCTAACGTAACCCTTCATTTCACCTTTATCCAGTGAAATTATTTTTTAACGTTTTGCCAGAACGGTCACCTTTTAAGCTATAGTGTCAAATTCGTTAGGTCAAACCTCCACTGTTTTCCAATTAAAGTGTTAACTGAGCTGTCCCGGAATATCGTACTGGCAGCTGTTGTATTTTCGGAGTACTGTGAGTCACAAGAGCTGATACTTCGAAACGTCAGAATTTGAAACTACGTTGAAACGTCTGAAAATACAAAATGCGGTTATTTTTTATTTTATATTTGAGCTTCATAACATACTAAACGTTCGTCAAAATGGAACGAATTTTTTATTTTTTCGTCGACGACGTCATTTTTATTTTTTCGTCGACGGCGTCATAACTTCTAAATTTCTCAACCCGTAAACTTTTTTCCGCGCCGGCGGACACACATTCGATTTTTTAGATACGGCTTTTATGGACGATTATATTTTTCGAAAAATCAAAAGTATAGGCCTTTTGTATAATATGAGAACGCGAAATCGTTAAAAAAAAGTTTTAACGCCAGAAGGTATCGAAACTGTAAAGTCACCAACAACGAACTTATAAATCTTTTTAAAACTGTCAGGTAGCAAGTGGTGTATGAGATTTAATAAGATAGCTTAAGCTTAAGGAAGTGGAAAGTTATTGGCATCATAAATGAAGAACCTGTAGACAGAAAAGTGGAAAAAAGCGCCAAAATTTGTCGAAATATCAGGTGACGTAAACTTTCAAAAATGGCTACAATTCGATAAACTGAAAGACGTGAGTCCTCCAATTCAATGAGCGCTACAACATAGTGAAATTTCATGGAAATTGGACGAACTGTATTTATTTAACACCATGACTGCACTGGCCAGTTCGGCCATAACATCTGAAAATTTCTTATGACGGTAATACATTTATATAGATTATGTTTCAAAAATTTCACAAGGACGCGCATCTAAATGAGCTCGAAATTAAAATGTTTACAAAAAAGAAAAAAACACTTAAAATACGTCTCATTCTAACAGTTGGTCTAAATTCGAAAAAAATGAGACATGAGCCTTGGGAAGCACTGTGTCGCATTTCATAGCTATGAGTAACAAACGATAAGTGCCCGTAAAGTTCGCAGGGGAAAAACGCCTTACAATCGCAATATAGCATTTCTGCTTCCGTGAATTGTATAACTAGACGGTTTTGAAATCAGAGGTGGACTGGCCGTATGATCCACCGTGAAAATATCAGGTGAGCCCCCATTGAGTTCCCTTGGGGCCCCCAAACTGATCCAGTCCAACACCTGTTGGTACGTGAAATTTCGTGAAAAAAATCAAAAGGCGAAATGGATTTGATTGCACAGACTGCCGGTATATCGAACTGTTCTCTGTGTGGACTGACTGGCTGTCCACATAGGAGACACTTCGATATACCAGCCATCGTGTCTGCCATTGATCACTCAGATGAAAGAAAACAGCGTTCCTTCAATTTCAAAAATCAAAATTGCATCCGCTTTAGCCGAACTATGGTCTTCCGATGAGTCCTCCCCCACACCCGGTAGAACTATTTTTGTCGAATGATCGATAATGATGATACAAAATGCAATCGAAATGTCCTACCTGTTTGCTGCCATTGATTGCTCAGATGCAAGGAAGCCGCGTTCGTTCAGTTCGAAACATAAATTTTTTCTCCGGGTCTGGGGCCCTCTTGGTGCACTATCCAGTAACTTTTCTTGGTCCAGTCCGCCCCTGATTGAAATCGTACTATTCAGAAGTCATTCAACGAAGCACGGCAACTGTAAACAGTAAAACATAATATTGCTACCACTAACGTTGTTTACGTCACATCTCCGGTATCTGACGTTTTTGTTTTCAAAGTTTTTCAGCTTTGAATTTGAGACCACGAGAAGGGATAAGTCTTAAGATTTCGATTTCGTGTAGAGAAATTTTGTTTGGACGCCTCCCTACCCTTGATAGGCATTTACGCCACAGCGTCAAAACATTTCAGGCAATGTGGATCGAAATTATTAATGCAAACCTTCAGTTATTTATTTACTTGTGATATGTGTTTAGCGCTACATTTTGTAGTTTTTGGGTCGGGCGGCCACCAAATGGTTGTTCACGTCATATATCCGGTATTTGAGATCGGAATATTTAACAAAAATAACTCTGCTTTTGGTACCACAAGCACCATTATGTTCCTTGATTTCAAGTTCGTGCAGTCAATTTAATTTTCGAGTTTTCCGACCTTCGGTTGGACGCCATAGCGTTAAGCAGTTTCTGACAATGTTAACAGAAATACAGAGATATACAACTGCAACTATTCGTTTCGGTGTATGCGAAATAGTATAGATATATCTGTATTAGTTCCAGGGGTTTTGGTGCTAACAAGGGGGGGGGGGGGGTGGGGTACCCATGACGTTATTTACGTCATATTTCGGATATCTGGCGTCGGATTTTAAACAGTTTTTTCCAACTCTGTTTTGGAACCATAAGTTTTATTATCTCCCCTGATTTCAGGTTCGTGCACTTCAATTTATTCCTGACGTTTTCCAGCCATCGATTGGCAGTATTTTCTGACAATGTCAATAGAAATGCAGACGTATGTGAGATATATCTGTGTCGAAGGATATAGAGAGAGGGGTGTATCTGTATCATATGTTCAATATCGGTCCTAGGGGTTAGATTGCTAATAAGGACAGAGGGTGGGGGACCCGCTACACCGTTTACGTCATACCTTCTGAATCTGACGTGGGATTTTGAAACAAAATAACCCTGTCCTATTATATCCCTTGAATTCAAGTTCGATGCACATCAACTATTTCTTTAACCTTTTACCCAACGCAGACGACATCAAAATTCTTTATTTTACAAATCATTTTTTGAAATTTTTCAAAAACGTTTCAACAAAACCATATCATGTGACCCCTCGTTGGAACGAGCTCAACGAGCTCGTTCCAACGAGGGGTCACATGATATGGTTTTGTTGGAATTTTTTGAAAAATAATATTTTTTCAAGTGCTGAAATTGCATATTACGCGGGCGGATGCGGTCGATTCGTTGGGTAAAGGGTTAATATTAGAGGTGAGATATTAGAGGTGCATATGTATGGTTTATGCATGGGGATAAGCTGACGTAAATCGTCGAAAATGACGTAAAATCCTGAAATCAAACAACGGCTCTCTTTTTCATTTTCTGAGCTCTCCTACATACACAAATTGCATGAACATCCGACGTACTTTAATTGTTGTGGCGTTGACATGACTTACGTTACCCGAACGTTAAGTCCTAACCCTTTCCCCAACTTAACGGCCAAAACCGGCCAGCGGTATTCACAAAAATCACCATTTAATTTTCATGTTTTCAGTTTTTGTCACAAAACATAGTTTAGGACCTCTCTTTGGAACGAACTCGTCATAACCTATGTTTTTGACGAAACAATAAAACGAATTTAGGTATTCAGAAATTGTGTTTGCAAGTGTCGTTTGCTTTTCGTGTTACGTAAACGGTTATAAAATACAAATTGGACACTGTTTTGGATAAAGGAGATTATTATTAATATATTTATTTGAGTTTAAGGTCACATATTTCTGCACAATGGCTAATTATGACCGCGACAGTTTTACGGGTGGCGGAAGCAGGAGTACCCGGAGCGAACCACAGAGTCACGGCGAGCAACTGTCAGCTCCCCGACATACTAACTCCACACAAGCAGGGTTAGAATTGATTGGAGACAAGTGTAACATCGACACGCAGTACGCCTTACTACACAAAGCCAACGTGCCCCAAATGGACAATGGGAGTGAAGTGTCTTGCCAAGGACACAACGCAGTTGCCGCAGGTGGGATTCGAACGAAGGACCTCTCGGCTAGCAGCCTGCACCTCTACCTAGTAAGCCACCGCGTCCCCGGGTAAAGGAGAGGATTCACAAATCGCATCCTTATTTGAGAAATAAACATTCATGTCTATAAGGCGAAAGAAAATTAATGTTTTGATTCTCAGGTACCGAGGCATTCGTTTTTTTCGGCCCGCGTTCGTCATATTTATTTCGGAGGCAAAATTCGAAATGCATAAAACTATCTATAGGGTATGATTTTAGCGGCAACACGTCGCGATTTGCGAAGCATTATGTCGTATACATTGATACAATATTGTTATTCTCTTCGCGAAATGCGACACGATTCTCATATTTATGTCCAAAATAAATCTTTATATATTTAACTGGTTGAGGGTTAGATTTGTTTTGTTCGTCATAACTTGGTCATCAAAAATTGTTTTATTACAAATTGTTGGAGAGCGCCAACATGCATTCTCCAATAATTTGTAATAGGACAAATTTGGAAAACAAAGTATTATTTACGTTTGACTGAGTACGAAACGTGGGTAAGGAAGATGTTGGCTTTTGCATTGGTATCATTATTTTGTATTAAAAGGCCTGTTTGTGGCTTTTAGCACTGAATTAGTTAAAAAAAAAACCTCCTTATTATTTGTTATCTCCATTTGAGATGTTCTATATTGATTTTGTGTTGTATGATGACCTTCTACAATAAAAAAACTATCAACGAAATCAAAATGGAAGCACTGGTACTTAGTTTGAGGCTCTAACAACTGGGTTTTAGGCATCGGCGACAATTCCATCAGGAGTAAAAGAAAATAAATAAAAACCGCCGTCTCTCAATCGTGTTAAAAACTAAATTACCTGGGAAACAATTATTTAATTTTGGTTTGCCTTAATGTACCAAATTTCGTGAGAATAGTTTCATGGGAAGTACCCGAAAACGTGGCTGAATAAACAAAAATAGGCGAACGATGAGTATAAGTCAATAACATCTGATAAACAATGTTCTCTCTTCTCTGTCACGACGAGTGAGGTTCTCATGTTGAAGGGAGGATAACGGATGGAGGATTTCAATCAATTGATGAGCCAGTTGCTTTCCGGTTGAAATTCCCTATCCACTTTAATTATTGTCATATGTTGTGTTTTTCTTCATCTGTGTTTTGCTTTTGACATTTTATAATAAATACATTCTTCAGCTTTGATTTCTGTCAATACTTCTCTTGACCAATGAAAGGACTTTGCTTGAGGCGATATTTTTCGCATGTTGGTATAAAACCGTCTCTCGACCTCATCAGAAGTCAGTAATTGTATTATGGGAAGTGAAACTATTATATTTATTATATTTCCATCGGTTTTTCATCCCCCAAAAGATCGCCAAAAATGGTATCCCACTCGCAGCATCGTATTCCACTGACAACGATGACGGATTGTTTTTGTTTTTGATATGTTTTGAAAGTAACCACGGAATGAATTATAAAATGGTTGTTTGGGGAAAACAAATAAGCAGAGAATAAAATAAATACAAACGTTCACTGTTCGGATTCGAGTACGATATTTTTATCCTTTCGTGGACCGAGCGGATTATTTCACTCGGCTAACGCTTCGAAATGTAACTCGGGGATAAAAAATATTGTACTCGAATACGAGCAGTAAAGTATTGTCTATCTGCTAAACCGATAATATTAATTTTAACTACAGACTTACGGGCACAGAGCGCGCAGCGCGAGTCCCAAAGGAAAGCCGCTTAAAGTGAACCCATACATCGAAAATACGAAATTAGCTTTGTAGCTAAATCCATTGAGTAAAATATTGATAATTTAGAAAAATAAAGAGAAAGGGACTTGATAGCTTGGGTGAAATCCAATGACGTTATATCTAATTGTATTTCTAGCTATGACTTTAAATGATTTAAAACGAACCATAAGCATATTCAAACATCTGGCAATTTGCCAATTGGCAAATTGTTATACCTTGTACGATGCTAATAATTATTTTTAATGAGTTATCAAAAGAAGTAGAAAATATATTTCAAGAAAATACAGTTGTAAAAGTTATATATCAGTGACTCCAGGTCGCGACACATTTATAAACCAGAGGTTTGAGTTTTTTTGTAAGCAATTTATTACGAAATCGGGCCTTAATCGCAAAAAACAAATAGGAATAGAATCTTGGATTTATTGTTCTCGCACTTTCCCTCGAGAGAGATTCTACTTTGATGGGGCAGAGAAAGGCACCTGGATAGTTTGAGTAAGCGATATTCTTTGTCCGCTTTTGCGATCACAGTACTTGAGAGCTTTGCAGTTTTACTTTTTCAGATTGGATTTCGGTTTCGACTCGGATTTAGGGAACAAAATCGGTTTCGGTTCAGTTTTTTTTATTTGTTAAAAACATATAGTGAATAACACTTCGGTCTCCTTAACTTGGAAAAACACGAATAGATTGTACGACACCGCCCAAGACAAAACTCTCTGTCATTGGGTTCAGCCTAACTCCCTTTGATCTTTTCCTTGGGACTGGATCGAGGGTATCAGTTGCTAAACATACTGAGTCCAACACAAAACTCTCTGTCTTTAACCCTTTACCCAACGCACACGATATCAAAATTTATTATTTTATGTATCATGTTTTCAAATTTTTCAAGAAATTTCAGCAAAACCATATCATGTGACCCCTCGTTGGAACGAGCTGGACGAGCTCGGTCCAACGAGGGGTCACATGATATGGTTTTGTTGACATTTTTTGAAAAATAATATTTTTTCAACTGCTGAATTTGCATATTACGTGGGCGGATGAGGCCGATTCGTTGGGTAAATGGTTAACTGTATCCATTGGGTTCCGCCTACCTTCTCTTTGATCATTCCCGTGGGATCAAGGGTATCAGTCTCTAAGCATATTGAGTTAGAACAATACCAAAAGAAAGATAAATCTAATCTATGCTGTGTTCTCAGTGTTACATTTACTCCGTTATTGACTCATCTAACTGGATGATACATTAACGGAGAAAATGTGATAACGAGAACACGACCTACCCCCCTCCCAAGTAGACTAAATGTCGTGAGTTATCAAGGGTCATTAGTCCAGCCCACCCTCACCCCCAACCCGAGTAGGATAGTTTGATCAGTTTATGCCGAAAGGTAGAAACAAACCAGATCAAAACAGTAAAATGCGAACAGGAGTCAATACTATAAAACTTTTACAATTGTATTTTCTAGAATTGAATTTTCTACCTATTAATATTAATTAAAACTGACTAAAATGAATCATTAACATTTTAAGACTGGCAAATTGCCAAATCTTTGAAGATGATGATTCTTCATTTTAATGCATTTAAAGTCATAACTGGAAAATACAATTCTAGAAAATACAATTGTAAATGTATTCAGATATACATGTGTCACTGCGATCAAGAACAGTTGCGAAAGATTATCAAATTACTCTTTTCAGGGCCAGGATTTAATTTTAAATCTTTTCGGGGCCAGGATTAATTTTTAAACAGGAAAGAAAATGAATATTCGTGGATTTATTTATTTATTTATTAGTGTTTAAAGTTTCTGCACAATGGCTAATCGTAACCGCAACATGGGTTAAATACCAGGTCCATCTAATCGTTTCTACACATGCCGTTCATTTTAGATAACCTCCACCACAGACAGGCATTGGCGATCGGGTCTTATTTTACCAGTAAAGAAATAGCTTAATTGCCACTGTAAACATGCAATGATTCCCTTCCAGGGGCTTCCAGGGGGAGCTAGGCCCATGTTTGATGATGTGACCATAGTCACAGCGTAGCAGTTTCAGATCATCAAATGGAAGGTATTACACAAACGGATTGACATTGGTGTTTGTAAATATATCCCCAATTTCTCTTTGATCATTCCCCTGGGAATCCCGGGAAGTGAAGCTGCGCTTGTTTACTGTGATAACCAAGCTCTGGTTCACGGGTAAAATAGAACCAAATATCCAATGTCAATCCATGTGTGTAACTCCTTCAATCGATGACAATCGATTTATTTCTGATATTTTACCGAAGTTGATAAAATTGATAAATTTGTGCTATCACTGCAATAAGGTTTTGCAATGCTTTTAGCATTGCTAAGCCTTCTTGCTCTCGAGGGACTAAATGCGCCACTACACAGGCTAATCTGTAGATTATATGAGGCCTAAAATACGAAACAACCCAAGAACAGGCACTTCTAATGGCAAAAATATAATTACAAAAATAAAAAAAATTCCGCCGACACACATGCAATTTAATCAAAAAAACATGGACTGAGAAACAGAAAATCTACTCTGTGTGGCCTAAAATTACTCTTAAACGTTAAATTCTAAACGTGGAAGCAAATTCTATTTTTTTTTTCACAATGATAAAAGTTTAACAATAACAAAAAATAACTTTTCGGAAAGAACAAACAGTGGAATAATGTTTCAGTGTCAATAACACACTACATTAGTAAAACCTGGAAATATAGTTCCTTTCTTCATTTTCTTTTAACCCCTTACCTAACATGAAAAGCAGACGACACTTGCGAACAAAATTCTAGAATAACCCATTTTTTTCATTTTTTGTCTCAAAAACATAGGTTATGACCCCTCATTGGAACGAGCTCGTTCCAACGAGGGGCATAACCTATGTTTTTGAGACAAAAAATGAAAATATAATGAAAATTAATCGGCGATTTTTGAGAATAGCGCTGGCCGGTTTTGTCCGTTACGTTCGGTAAAGGGTCAACAAAAAAATAAAAAATAAAAAATAACAATAATAATCACGATATTTTCAGAAAGAAGTAGCTTTAAAAATACTTTTGTGTAAATCTCGTAACACAATATACTGCATATGAATTCACTCATTGAAAATTATCTTACCAAGAAGGAAAGCGTAAAACGTTTGACTCATGTAATCCCGAGTTATGTTACTTTAGGCCTTTTACGACTGTTACTGGCAGTAAATATTGCATGAGGCAAGGGGGGGGGGGGGGGGGGAGGGGCACTAAAAATTTGTAAGACGTGAAGTCATATTTTTTATTCGGCTCCTTTTTACACCCAAAACTACGTGCAAATTTTCTACTACCGTTCTCAGACACCCACCCCCACTCTCCCATTAAAATCCAAAATAAACTTATAAACTTAGTAGGCATAGCTGTCTTTAGGGGGTTTTCATAATGTTCTTAACCCTTTACCCAACGTAACGATCAAAACCGGCCAGCGCTATTCTCAAAAATCGCCAATTAATTTTTATTATTTTTTTCATTTTTTGTCTCAAAAACATAGGTTATGACCCCGCATTGGAACGAGCTCGTCCAGCTCGTTCCAATGAGGGGTCATAACCTATGTTTTTGAGACAACAAATGAAAAAAATAGTTATTCAATCATTTTTTGGCAAGTGTCGTCTGCTTTTCATGTTAGGTAAAGGGTTAAACTGGTACCACCAATTTAAACCTCTGTGGGCTGCTGTGGGCCCCAGTCTACAAATGACAAGATGTTCATTATCAGGCTTGGCCAGAGCAGGTGTACATATACGGGAACAAATTTTCGTTTGAATTGTTCCAAAAATATTGTCTGCACATTTTCTACAATTCGAACAAGACATCCACCCCCTACTAACGTGTGACATTTCCCCAGTTTAAGCCCAATATTCTCACATATAAAGCCTCCTGATGTTGTATTTATGTTGCGAGTGTGATGTACAACATCATCTTTAAGATTTGTAACACAAATGATGGTATATATTAGCTGATATATTGATGTATTTTTAAAAAATTCAAAAAATTGCACAGTTTGGAAATGCACATTTTGGGCGTACTCAAGAAACCCACCCACCCCCACGTCACGTCTTGCAAATTTTTGGTGGCCTCCCCCTGCATAAGGGATGTTTTAAAAGACTCTTCTATCCAGCTCACATTCCTAATAGATCGCCTGTAGTTAGGGTAATCATTTTCAATATCACAGTATCGAGTTCCAATGCCAGTTAAAGGACAGTTTAAAGTATTTCTTGTATTAAAACACACTGGTGCGACTCCCTTGCTGTGCAGAAAATAGCGGCATTCTGGTGAATCCATCTACACAAATAATATGACAATACGGAAGGCGTAAGAAGGAACCCCAAAGTATCCAACATATTGAAATATTTCATTCCGCAACCATTACTCCAAAAACATTTTATACAATCGAATTCCTGCAGTTGTTTAATTTCAGTCAAACATGAATACGTATCACAGTATTGAATATTTTCCCATAGACGTCCATTATACACGCTAAAAACTAAAGTGTTAACAACTGCACGTGAAGTGTTGTATTTAACACTTACTAAGTGCTGAACTAGCACTTTGTTCAAGTGTAGATATCCCAGAACTTGACAGGTGTTACGATAATACCACTTGACAAGTGTAATGTCGCGACACATAAAATGAAACAACGCGAACTCTCGAGCCTGATCCGCGTCATCTGCGTTGTGTTCTTTTAATTACGTACCCACCCAAGCGCAAATCAAATTATGGACGATTCTGGAAGAACCACCAATGCTAGACACATGTGAAGTGCCATCCATTCAAGTTTCAGATGTCTGACGATTGTAATGTCTAAGTGCTTAAAGCATTGCACTTTGAGTGTTAAAATCAAAACCCAAGAGTTAGAATGGTTTAACACTTTGAAAGTGTCAGTTTTAACACTTTAGTTTTTAGTGTGTAACGTTCGAAAAAAATATTGTCGCATCATTTTAAATTTTAGCCCTTCCAACAACCTTTTTCTGATCCTTAAACAGAGGGTCATGCAACAAATAAGAGAGAAAAACTAACAGAAAAGGAAGTACTGGTCACATGTTCATATTTCTCAGGGAATTCCCAACCAAAACACACCAATAGTCAAATGAATTTTTAGGTCCAAAAAGTCCTCAAATCACCCTCTTTATTCATCTGGAACATTCAACAGTAATGCAAGATGTCAGTAGTATGCTTGAAATTTTTATTGAAACAATATATTTTCCCAAGACTGCTTAGTTTGGGGGATTTCATAATTTCCGATTGCAACTTTTCGAGGCAGGTAAATCTAATTAAAATATTTACAACAGTTATACCTATGAACAGACCCAACCCAACCAAAGATACATTTACCACTTTAATGTGATTAAATACTCCTTTCTGTAATAGGATTAAACTTAGTCAAAAGCATTGGAAATTTGTTATTTTGAAGAGAAGTGTCCAATCTGTGTCAAATGAGCTTAAAAACTGGTATTGCCTCCAGCAGAATTCATACTCTGTTACCTAATGAGTAAGATGGGAGGGATAAGAATTCACAGCCTTCTTTAAAAACTGCCATAATCCCAAAATAAAACTAAAATCTGCATCAGTACACAATTCCTGTTGACAAAATCTGTCTTAATTAACCATGCCGCAAGATAAATAGTGCCCCACCCCCATGAAACTATATGTCAGTTTGTTGTGTCCCTGCAGCTTAAAAGGCAAATTTTATGGCAAAACTCTAAGGAATGGATTTGAACATTAATGAACAACCTTGAACTTAACCCGCCTCTGCCCAGCTACTAAGCAAAGGACTTGAAAGGGACAAACTCAAATCTGACCCCCTCCCCCCCCCCCCCCCCCCCGCGATACCAAATATAAAAGTATTCTGACTGGCAAATCTGAAGACGAAGATTTTTAAAGAAATCTTCTCCTGTTGTATTAAGTTATATTTCAGCTCCAACAGAGAGCCAAAATATTAACCTAGGGCCCCAATATGAAGAAACTTCAATTTGATGCCACTTGAGATGTTGTACACCAAGTATGAAAGCATCGTGAATGGAGGATCTGAAGAAGATTTTTTAATGAAATCTCCTCGTATTGCACTAAGTTAAACTTCGGGCGCCCATAGGGAGCACAAATTTTAACCCAGGTAGTCCATTTGAACAAACGTGAATCTGACCCCTCTAGAGATGTTGTATACCAAATATCAGAAGATTCTAATTAATTGTACTGGAGAAGAACACTTGTAGAGAAATTCCCTCCTCATATTGCACCAAGTTAAAATAATTACACAGGGACTCGATTTGAACTAACTTGAATGTGACAACCCACCCTCTGCCCCCCCCCCCCCCCCCTCTCCCCCTCCCGCTTCTCGAGATGTTGTATACCAAATATGAAAGCATTCTGACGAGTGGATTTGAAGTTGATTGTTAAAGAAATCCCCTCACACAGCACGAAGTTAAACTTTGGACTCCAACAGAAACCCCAAATATTAACCCAGGAATTCAATTGGAACAAATTTAGATCTAACCTTCCCAGAGATGCTGTACACCAAATATTAAAGCATTGGAACTGGTGGGTCTGAAGAATAAGGTTTTTTAAATAAATTTTCACATTTTGCACTGAGTTATTTTGAGCTCCCATAAGGAGCTCAAATATTAACCCAGAGACTCGTTTTGAACAAACATGAATCTGGCCCTCTTAGAAATGCTGTATATCAAATAGTAAGGATTCTGACTGGTGGATCTGAAGAAAAAGATTTTTAAAGAAATTTCCTCATACTGCACTAAGTTAAACTTTGGGCTTCAGTAGATAGACCATAAACCCGATTCAATCAAAATTCAATCTACCTCCCACCCCCTCCCCTCCCGTCCCTCCCCTCCCCACTAGAGATGTTGTATTCCCAATATGAAAGCATTCTGACTGGTGGACCTGATGGAGGTTTTCAAAGAAATTTCCTCATATTGCACTGTTGATATTTGGGTGCCCATAGGGAGCCCAAATATTAACTCAGGGACTCAGTTCGAACAAACTTGAATCTGCCTCCCTACCCCTCCCGTCCTCTCCGCGAGAGATGCTGTATACCAAGTATAATTCGTAAGAATGGTTCTGGAGAAGATTTTTTATTTAATTTAGGAAAACAATTTATGTGTGCTATCAGAGAAATTCCCTTTTTGTGGGCCCATGTGAGCATGGCAACTTAATTTGAACAAACTGGAATTCATATATGATAAGGAACAGGAAGCTCAAATTTGGTTCAATTCGTCCCAGTTGTTTACGAGGAGAGGTTGATAATGTAAAGCTCACGCCGGACAGATGGACGGATGGTCAACAGACAGAAGGTGATCACTTAAGCACCCCCCCCCCCGACTTATAGTCAGGTGAGCTAAGAATAAATAATAAAAATTAACCAAGCTCAATAATATGGATGTTACTGGAACCGGCTGATAAGACGGTTCCATTGACAGCCGTATTTGAACAAATTGTATTGCCAGTGTCGCGATATTTCAGATCATGTTAGTGTTGTATTGGTTAATTTGCTGCCTTTGTGTTAGGTAAAGGGTTAAACTGACTCAGTTCTGTTCACGTGAATCCTAGCAGCGGTGCTGAGAGAATTTATATGGTTTCTCACTGGTTTCGTTGCACGGATCTCTACGTGAATCGATTCTCAGATTCTCGTCGAAATATAAGCCCTGGCTGAGGTTGTAAAATTCACTAATATCAATAGAAAGTGCCATTTTATCTCAACAAATGATGTCAAATTTTCTTTTACCAAAATATAGCCCTGGATGTGCACCCACATGCCTCAGTATGACATTTTCCATCAAAAACTACACCAGTTTATAAATTAACTGATATTCACACATGTTGAATATCCCATTTTATTTAATCACATTCTGGCTTCTGAAGACATTTCACATTGTGTTTGATGAATATTTTTCAATCATTGTAAGAAAAAGCCTCAAGCCACGAAACAGTGCTTTTTCCAACAGAATGACCAGGACCTGTTACTGTGTGGTGTCTCATGTCATGACACTGTTAACATTTCTAAAATCATCAAATATTGATTATGTTGGGCTGTGCTTGTGGAGGCAAGTATTCACAAGTGCGCTTTCACTGCTTGGCTTTAATCCCTACAGGCACACATTCTGTCAAAGGGGGTGGGGGGAGGGGGGGGGGGGGGGGGGGGGGTTGTAGCAATATGTTCACAAAGAGGACAAATCAGTTACTGTACAGTCGCCGTGGACTGATTGTAATGCACATGTGGGCAGTGATGTCCACTCATGCGTTTACCAGGCCATAAAAATCACCATCAGCACACTTTTAATTAATGGAACACAGGGTTGTACCTGGTCATTCTTTATTTAAATTTTTGAAGATTATTCCTGTAGTTAGTGTTGGGCATCAAATATTGTTGATTTCGTGGAAATATTGCCCAACCGCGGAAAGTGAGCAGTACACTGCAGCTGTACTGTATTTGTTTCAAGTATATAATATTCTTTGATGGTTAATATATTTGTGACAGGGCTGGGTCCAAAATACTCAGTACTCGTACTCGTGGTACTCGTGAACCACTTTTTTGACAAAGTACTCAATACTCGCCCCAACCCTGATTTCTGTGTGTGTGTGTGTGTGGGGGGGGGGGGGGGGGGGGAGTTGAAGGGTGAAAGATAGCAGTAAATTATTTAAAATGTAGAACCAGGCAAATGAAAAGCAAAGAATCATCTGAAGGACAGACAGACATACATGCAGTAAAATATTTTGGAAGCCTACATAAAAGTAGTGACTGACTTTTCAATGAACAATACAGAGAGAAGAGCTTGGACATTGTTGTCAAACAGAAAACAAGAGGCCCCCATGGGGGTCTGAGGGTGCTCATCTGACGTGGTAGCCTAAATATCAACCCAGGGAATTTATTTGATCAAGTAGCATTTGCCCCTCCTAAGAAAAGCTTATACAAATATCCAAAAATTCTGACCGGTGGATCTGAAAAAAATGATTTTTAAGGAATATTCCTCATATTGAACTGAGTTATAATTCGGACTCCCACAGGGAGCCCAAATGTGAACCCAGGGACTTGGCTTAAACAAACTTGAATCTCATCCCTCTAAGGATGCTGCATATCAAATATCAAAAGGATTTGATTACTGGATTTTAAAAAAAATATTCCTCTTATTGAACTAAGTTATAATTCGGGCTCCCACAGGGAGCCCAAATATAAACCCAGGGACATGGCTTGAACAAACTTGAATCTCATCCCTCTAAGGATGCTGCATACCAATTATCAAAAGATTCTGATGGGTGGATCGGAAGAAGAAGATTTTCAAAGAATATTCCTCATAT